>JBCNYG010000012.1:6392129-6406398 GCA_039654305.1 Porochilus rendahli | reverse complement strand
AAAGACCCCACCCCAAATCCGAAAAAGGGAATGGGGTTCAGACGGGGGTTTTTCCGAGCCCAAGGTGGACATCCTCAGAAAATTGTCCCCCCCCCCCCCCCCCAAAAAAAAAAGATAAATAAATAAAAAGCAGTTGTAAATATACGTTAAACCGGTCATAAAAATGTTGTGGGTTTAACAAAGGGATTATAGTAAGAAAAAAGTAAGTCATAGGACTACAGTAAGATAATTGTATGATTCTAATCACATCAGATGACCAAAAAAAATGTAGGAAATGTGTTTGTCCATCATTACATACTCGTGTATGACATTACATTATATATATTTATTGGAAATGGAACTGATGCTGAAAGTTACCAGCGGAAGGGAAAAAATTTAAAATGTTCAAAATGTTGAAATGCCATGGCCAGGATCTACCATGGTATTTTTAGATCGCAAAGCATATCAAGTCTGTACAACACACCCACAACCAAGTCTTGGGAATTTACCTACTTTTCTATCATGGATCTGTTACGTACTTGTTGTGCAACATACACAGGGGCTTCATTTGTGATACCATTCATATTACCTTTAATGAAAGTAGTGGCTCAATGGTTAAGGCTCTGGATTACGGGTCTGAATGTCACGGGTTCAAGACCAGTGACACCAAGATACCACTGTTGGGCCTCTGAGCAAGGCCCTTAACCCTCAACTGCTTAGTTGTATAAAAAAATGATAAATGTAAGTCACTTTGGATAAGGGTGACTGCTAAATGCTGTAAATGTAAGTTAAATTCTTATCTTCTTAGCTTTTGCCCCTTCGAGAATTTGGGCAACAATTAAGTGTGTGCTCTTTTCTGACAGAACGTCACCGCTGCTTGATTTCAGACACCTGATTCAATCAGCTGTGTCCTACAAAAAACTCGCAAGACTTTGTTGTCACCAAAGCAAAACGTACCAGCCGGTATATATAGGAGAACGAATGACAGAGTATTTATTACACTAGAAGAAAAGGCACTCCCTGACTGAAGACCTAATTAGCTGCTCAATGATCCTTCGCTTTCCAAAAGGAAAGGCTGCAAGAAAATGGCAACATTTCTCAACCACACTGATCTCAACTGGAAAAAAGTGGAAAATGAAGTTTACTGCAGCGCTGATATGATCTCTAATCCTATCGGTTACATTACACAGTCACACGTGACACAGTGCACCACTGGGGTGACTCGTAATCTAATAAAAAAAAAGGCCAAGTTATTACTCTGGGGTCTTAATGTGACACACAGGAGCCGAGATGTCAAATTAGGAAAAAAATGACGAGGAGGAGGAGGGTGTCGAGAATAAAAGAAAATTGCAACGTTGATTCATGCCGCTAATGTTTCTTTTAAGAGCGTTGCTCATGAACCCGTGTACACCGCCATTACAAGCCTAATTGGTTGTAATAATGTTCCGTACATTAGTTCACCGCCTTTGTCTTTCAAACATGCGTCTTAATATCTTCCAGAGGCTTCTTCCAACTGCTAATGGTCTCCAACCATCTACATGATGAGGAGCTCGGTTTGAAAAATGACACCAATTCAAGAAGGGTGCGCTAATATTTCAGTGATGGTGCGGACATCTGTTTCATTTGTCTCTTCTTACACCACAGTTCTTGAATCTGATTGGTCGGAACATTGAACATTTCACAATTATGTTAAATAACAGCTATTCCAGCTAAATATTTCATTCAAGAACACCCACCGAGCCTGCGGCGAGTAACCGCGTCATTTATTTATTTATTCATTTGTTGAACCACTTTATCCTACAAGCTTCGAATGGAGGATGGGGCCCATCTCTGCCAACTCTAGAAGAAGGCAGGGTACACCCTGAACAGCTTGCCAATCCATCTCAGGTCCAACACCATTCACACTCACATCTAGGGGCAATTTGGAACAGCAAATCAGCCTAATGTGCATGTCTTTGGACTGTCGGAGGAAACCGGAGGACCTGGAGGAAACCCACGCAAGCACATGCAGAATCACCCTTGCCAAGCTCGAGAGTCAGCCTCCTATAATTGCTCTAGTATAAACTACATCAAGATTTTTATTGCTTATTTCTACACATGTGAACCATGACAGAGGCAGGCAGAGCCCTTTACAGCCAATACCCATGTCTTAAACTACACGGAAACGATGAGTAATCTGACTTTACCCTTATTCAAAATTTTTGTATAAATCATGCTGTCTGTTGTAAGTGACCGTGACAATCTGGTACTGCTGAAGCATTATTCACTCGGTATAATGTCCATTATGCCATAAAGTGCGAACCAATCAGACTGCGCCATTCCCGTGTTGTATGCACTAATGATTAATATTCCATAATAGCAGATGTGACACTCTCACAACTGTAATTCAAGCCACGAGTTGATATTAATGCATTTATTCTCAAATGCTCTCATTTCCATAGCAACAGCTTATTCACAGACAAGAGAAATGAAAAACATCCTGCTTGGTGATATGGTCATGACTTCTGTAAAAGAGAAAGACGTCTCCAGTGTCATTCAGTTACGTTTTCTGATACAAGTTTCTACTGTAATTTTTGGCTTCATGCCATCACTTTGAGGATTCAGAGAGGGAGGAAACCAGAGGCCAACGATGGAATTGAATGTTTTTCATCCATGTGATGCTCAACCTCACATTCAACACAGTAGGCGACAGGAAAATATTTCCCCTCACACCTCCGTTCTCTTTTCCCACCTCCCGCGGTTTCTGGGAGTGGGTCCGAGACCCTATCCGGGACAAACCGCTCGATAAAGTTACAGAAGTGAATTAGGACGCACGCAACACGACTTCAGAAATAATTCCTCTGAACAAACAGGCGGCATCCAGCTCTCGATGATAGCAATATTACCGGTCAAAATGCCGCCTGTTTCCCCAATTAGACGTAGCACTAACGTTGGTATTTTTAAGTGCCCTCTTGATACTGTTCTCCATCACACCACAAGAGAACACGATGAACCAAGTAACTGCAGATTCGAAAATGGGTTTCCATCAGAGCGTGGCGGTTATGCAAGCGACCCGGTGATCTCGAGTGCTCAGCGACTAATCTGAGCTCATCTTCAAACTGTCACTTACCGCCAGTGTTTATTTTACCGCAATGCAAATACGGGGTTTAGAACAGCTTTCGATTGTTAATTAAACTCCCCCGAACTCCCTGCAGCTTCGCTTGGAAAATCCTTTTCGCCCACAACCTGCGTCCTTGCTCGTCCTGCAGCGGTGG
Organism: Porochilus rendahli; assembly: GCA_039654305.1. Classification (NCBI taxonomy): domain Eukaryota; kingdom Metazoa; phylum Chordata; class Actinopteri; order Siluriformes; family Plotosidae; genus Porochilus; species Porochilus rendahli. The sequence goes on along the minus strand of JBCNYG010000012.1, from coordinate 6,403,165 downwards.
AGCCACTTTCCCTGCGGCGGAATGAATTAGAGAGAAACGATGCGCACACTGATAGCGCTGCACCGTGATCTATTACACACCTGAGCTAGCAGATGCTTCAACCAAACCATGCAACAATGTTTGCTCTCAAGGGAGGAATGCCTCGTAGTGTATTTTCTTTAAAAATAAATACAACGCTTTAATTGCATGTGACATTTTACCTCAATGATTTTTGGCTTCCTGTTTATTCGGCTGTACAAACGAGTAATTTGTTAGAGAGAAAGAGAGTAAATACTGGATCAAGGACAGGGCCCAAGTTTAATACTCTCGATGCCTGATGTATGAACAGAAATCTCATTTTATACTTTTTAATGAAATTGACAACACAGCACGAAGTTCTTCTCACAGTTCCCAAAATACTTTTATGTTATTTGTGAAAGCGAGCATGCCATACACTTTAGATTTATTTCAAAATAATTCCCTGGGGCACTTTTTGTAAAGTTTCAGAGTGTATTTCACTAAAGAAGTTAGTTCTTAGTTCTTTTCCTCAGTGCTGTTTTTGCATGGAATGAATCCCCTGCTCAGAAAAAAAACAACAAAAATGTATTTAAATATGCAAATAGCTTCACTCTGATTGGCCTATCCTCACACCCACAGATTCCAGTAACCAATCACAGTGAAGCTTTTCGCATGTTTAAATTCAAAATCACAGCCACAAAAAAAAAAGCATACTGAAACTGCAGCATTTCAAAAATAATAAATCCTAAAGCACAGCATGGATAATGGAGAAAATATCTTAACCCATCATATGTTCTACAGTATGTGGATGTAACCAGATCAGAGGAAAAAAGAAATAAAAACTCTTTCATTTGAAGGTTTTAAGATGGCTGAGGTCTGACCACTCAAGGTCACACAAGGCCAAAGGTCTCATTTGAAACTTTACATTTGGCTTCCGATAAGCGTTCTATAGTAACAGCACATCCTTCAGCACTCGTTGTAAAGTGCTCTATCTCAAGATCTTTGTGAGTCTGTCCTGACCTGTACCTTTGACCTTGACCCCCAAAAATAATATCATATATCTGGGACGCAGATAGAGTACTGTCTACACCCAGTTTGGTAAAAATCCATGCATGAATGTGGTCATGACTTTGTTCAAAGGAAATCTGACAAACAAAAACTCTATTTTGTGGCAGACGGCAATGTTGCACCCAGAGTTCAGACTTTAAGGCCATAGCTGATGTCTACATCAATAGAGTTGAGGGGTGGGAACGTGGACCTCTACATACCATGTGAAAAAATATCAACATTTCCACAGTACCCCATCTGTCCACGATTGTTTGGAAAACCTCGGTGTTTTTTTTTCCTGGCCTAGGTATAGCCAGCTTGTCTCTTTTTAACAGTAGGCTACAGAAAAACACAACACTCACATCACCATGACGACTCTAGACACTTTGACATCTCGCTTTACCAGCACAGTTATCTGCAAGTGCTTGTTAGCCTATGTGATGGGTCGTTAAGAGAAAGCGCTGAGGGAAACTCGACATGCATTTCCACAAGAAAACGTGAGCGTGATTCCTCCGCAGGGCAAAAAAAAAAAAAAGAAGAAGAAGATGGGTACGGCTCATGACGGATGGATTGATGTATGTGTGGGGTGAGTTGCTCAGGGCTATGAAATGAAGTTTGGTGTCATTCTATCGAAGCGTGACCGAGCAAGAATGACTCTGAAACGCTGTTCATTTCAACAGAGAAAATATGCGTGGGTGCGTCTTTCCAAAAACTGTACACAACCACACTACTGGTTGGTTTGGGGGTGAACTAGATACATAAGACAGGAAAGCCTAATGAAATAATTAAGATGTTTTGAATGGCTATCATATTGAACAGTTATTTTGTGACCTATGATCTCATAGCACGTGAGGCTAGCCAAGCAGGCTATTAGTCATATCTGACCAGAGGAAGTGGAGTGATGGTTTAGATTCTATTCTCTGGATTGTAAGAAATGTGGCATTTTTCTTACTTCATGCAAATTTATTCACACTTCATAGGAGAGCCGGTTAGCATGGAGCTAACCAAAAAAAAAAAAAAAAAAAAGGTTATTGGCAGGACTGAAATATTAACACCCAACCCCATCATTTGCTAAAGATATAAGACCATCTAAATGCACCAAAGCATACAGATTATTTTTTCAAAAATTTCTGTAACCAGTGACGCTGTTGCGTTAAGTGATGAACCTGCGCTTAAGGAAAGCCATCTGAAGTTAGGAAGCATTACAGTTATATTGCGATGACCAAAGCAAACATTTCAAAACACTGTTTGCTGGGAAAATTGCATTTTTCTCCAGAAAGAAGCTCAATGACTTCTAACACGAAGCTCTAATATGAAATCACATTCGGACAGAATTGGGTCTATTTCAGTTACACACTGATGATTTTTTTTTGGTCAGTGAATTTGAACAGCACGAATTGCAAAGATGCATCAAGGACATCAGCCAAAACCATAAAATGCTAAATTACACACAGATTATTAAGAATATGGAGCCATAACATGGCCTTATTTAAAAAAACACCACACCTGACTGTGGACTTGCCGATTATTTTTGAAGGTATCTTTGCTCTACAGCATTTCTTTAGGGGATCCCAATACATTTGCACATAGTACAATACTGTATATAAACTAGACATCAATGTGTGTGCAGAGGTACTTGTTGAATTCTTGTACAGTTGAAGTCATCCTAATAATCAACAATAAGTGTGTGAACAAACACCTTATAAAATCTGTGAAAACGTACCAGTCAATCTTGCAGATCTTTCCTTTAACTCTAAATTGAAAAGATACGTTACCGTGGTAACTTGGCCCTGTTAAACATAACCGGACATGGATTCAAGCATTCAAAAGTGCTTTCATTACAATGTTGTTTTTTTTAAACATAACACACAGAAAAGCGCTATCCGCCCTCTTCCTCATACATGACCTCACATATTGTCACTGTGATTGACAGCAGACAGAAATGATGCCCCTCCCACTCACACCACACAGTCAATTTCCCCTCTCTAGACTCTATTTACTGAGAGCTGTGGAATTGTCTGGATTTGACCATTTTACTAGGGGCATTTTATTATAACTCCAACCTTCCCTGAAACACCTAGAGAGGAGAAGCTCAGGGGAGAAACTCGCCCTCTGATTTATCAATCGTAAGAAACACTGATCTTAAAAAGTTTTACTGAGTGCTCAAAGTTTTTTACTCCTGCGATGATTTCCACTGTAACTGGGGTATACTTACTATTTTACCAACACTGGGGCAGGTTTTCAGAGCGAATGTTTATTTACTTGAGAATGCTGACTACAGAAATCTGGTTTAATCCCAGATTGGGGCAGTGGTTAAGGCGCGGGGTTACTGATCAGTAGCACCAAGCTGCCACTGTTGGGACCTTAAGCAATGCCACTAATCCTCAAATGCTTGGTTGTATAAATTAGATTTCTTTTTAAAATGTAAGTCACACTAGATAAAGGTGTCTGCCAAGTGCCATAAATATAAATATAATCCCATCTAAATGAAACATTCGCATAAACTCGCAGAAAAACTAAAGGGGGAAAAAACCCTCAAAAACACAAGGCAAGATGATTAACACAATATACATTTTTTTAAATTGACAATCTTGAAACTAGAATTAAAACAAGAAGTTGAGTGTAAAGCTTTGCGGCTAGGATATCCCAGGGTGCTAAATAAACACAATCAAAATGTTTGCCTGCTTTGGCTTTCCATCAAACTCGAGCGGGAACCCATGACAGATGGACAATGAGTCCAGGCGCCAAGTGTAGCGCCAAGACGTCTGCCCTTTACACGGGGCATCTCACAACAAATACCAGGACATACTCCCCCTCCTCCAAAGTCCACATAAACAGTAACACTGTATGTTTATCACACCACAAAAAATAGGCTAATAAATCAACTCAAATCATGTCTACTAGGGGTTGTGCCCTCTGAAAGCACTGAAACCACACCCAAACAAAAACAAAAAGGTGGGGCTTATCTTTTTTTTTCTTTTTTTTTCTTTTTTTTTGATGATTCAAGATCAGCTGCAATACTGAGCACACAGCACTTTTGCTATGCTGCTATAATGCTCGCTAAGAACAGATTCACTGTCAGACCTGGTGACAGAAAGGAAATTATAGAAAATATTGTTCTGTCAAGTGCATGGATGATCAACACTTGTACTGCCGTCGAAATTGTCATCGTCGGACATTAACACCCCTAGAGTTTATTCATAATTTAGGTGCCCCCCGCTGTATCTTGAGTTCAAGGTTACCACACATGTGGGTCTCCAGATGTTTTTATTGATGCTCTAGATCAGCTCTACTGATGTAAAAATGTGCTTTATGAGTCTGGCTCCAGTGCATCAGCGAGCCATGACGCCCAAACGAATCCTTAACAACCTGAGAATTCAATCCTTACAAGGAATATTTTACTAATAACTTTAGGAGTCAGAGCATTAAACGGTTCATAGTGTTTTCCCAGGTTTTCAGGAACTATCGTCTTACGTGAATAATGTGTTCAGAAACGTGCTAATGTGTTTTCTCTACATGAACTTTAACCTCTGACCCCTACACATGTTTTTTTTTTTTTTTTATCTCTGCAGGAAATGATGCTTGTGTAATAATCTATGCATCTCTTTTTATGTAAGTGATGGCACCAGGGCCACAACAAACAAACCCACTTCCTTCCTCCTACACACACACACTTAACCCAGCATGACTTGTTATTGAATCCTTTTTAGTCCTGTTTTTACTCATCGTGCGCTGTATTTTGTACGCAGTATCCCTGGTCTTTGAACATGCGCTGTAGTTGTTATTAATAGCTCACAATGCGGCAGTGAAGGGCCCAATACCCTGCTCCAGGAAACACTGCAGCTACTCCACGTCCCCAGTGGATCAAATCCCAGCTGAATAAGTAATAGGACAATCTTTAAGTGGGTCTTCATGATCGCTGAACCCCACAGCCACGCATCCTACGGAATAGCCACCATACTGAGACTTGATCTTTTCGCCCTGGATCCAACACACAGCTGGTATCTAATGTGACTTTGTTCATCCTAGTGTGTGAGACAGAGAGATGTCTGATTATTAGAAGAACTTTTATACCCCTACACACTTATGCAACGTTCCAAAGTCACTCGAATCTGCCGGTTATAAACAGGATGCAACCACTAAACGATCATCCGCCGACATGCCGGGCTTCGTTAATAACCGCGCTGCGGTCATCGGTGATATTTTAATAGTGCAGACTTGACTTTTTCTTTAATAAGCCTAATCGTTAATCACACTGACAGGCCTGAAAACACTCAACTGCTCATGATAACTAGACTCGAGTGCGCATGTCGATAACTGCATATCAACGTGACCTTTTATCATCAGTCGATATTAATGCAGCAGGAAAAGTGAACAAACATTAAAGTGTTTATTTCCATGGAAGACTCAACATTTAAAACAGCAACGGGGTGGGAGGGGGTGTTTTTAGGGCTCGCTTTTCACAATCTTCGGACAATCTTTTTTTTGTTAAGGTCGTACATGAATATCGCAGTATGACATTTAAGGAATTAGAATGCAGGAATTGCACATTCTGATTGGTTCACCTACATTATCTCGTGAAAACATTTATTATCCCATCCAGACCCACTGGACATGAGTTCTGATTGGCTAATGTATTAATAGGATATCACTGAGTATACCATTAATAGCTGCATCAGTACAGAAATAAAACAAGGGATCACGACTCATGCTAAGCTAACCTTTAACACTAGACCGCAGGCTCTTCAGTTCATTTAAAATTATTTCTATAAAAAGCAACAAAATGTAGACTGAAAGTATTTGATGATACAAACTAGAGCTGATTGTAAAACTGATTTTATCGATCAAGTCGAATTTTTTGCTTTAGGAAGATATGAAAAATGAAAATCGGATTTCGAGTTATAACTAGCTAAACACTGCACACAGGAAGTTCCCAAGATATTTATGAGTATGAAATTGTTTTTGTTTACTTTAAGTTCTCAAAATCTGTGTTTGTTCTTCTTCGTATTAATATTGTAAAAATTCATTCAACAATTTCATTTTCAGCCCTAGTACAAATGTAATTTTTTATTTTTAAGAATTACAGGTCATTTTTTTATCAAATGTGAAATGATTGGCCTGCTGTGAGGGACAGGCCTCCAGTCTCCAGTATTTGGCGGTAACGAGATATCGATAAGTTTTACCTTTTAAGACGGCGTTTAAACCTCAGTTGTTTTCACAGAACACTAGTTATATCCCTGCGCGGTCAATTGCACCCTCTGATGTTAATGGCCATTTCTGATTAATTGACCTCTGTAACCTTAAAAAATAGGTCAAGGTGACCCAGTTTCGATAGGCTGGTAGGGCGTGCCATAGGGACCATTTAACGAAAATATAAAATGAATCCATAAAGAAACAGCACTACTAGAGTGTTAACAAGAAGTGTCTGCGGCGGTAGGGGAGGCGAATGTGGACAGCCACGGAAAACAGTATCGCCTACGCTTCGCGAGGGCAAACAATAACAAAAATGCCTTATTCCTCACAACCCCCACAGCGTGGACGAAATAAAAAACAATGATTCCACTCACTATACTCATATATGCCAAGCTTGTGGAATTACTTAAATACCCACGCTGCAAAATCGAGATAATTCTCGAATCAAAATCAAAATATCTACCTCAAAAATCCTATTTTAGTTTCTTTCCATAGGTTTCCTTGTAGTTTATACTAAAACAATTATTCACCTCAGACTTGGTGGCAGGATATCCGTGAAAAATTCAGCAATATCCACCTTACCTTTGGCGAACTGTTCATCAACACATTATTTCAAGATTTTTGTGAATGCCTGACACGGAACACGACGGCATTCTTCACTCACCTGCTCACACTAAAGACAACAGTATCGGGATTCTGGAGAACGTCTTTATTAAAAACATTTTCAGTAATGGAATCATCCTTTCCTCTTTCAGTGCCACAGCTGTGTAATATGAAACGTTCCTGAAGTCCTGTATCATCATCTCTCATATCTGCAGTCCTACGCACACCATAAGGACGCCAGGAGAAACTTGCCCGCATGAGCAACGCTGTAGTGAAACCATTTCGTTTGATATGCAAGTACTGCTCTTATCGTTAAAGTTTACAGCCCTCGCTGTGTCACCAAATGGTCACTTTATCTGAGAGAACACAGATGCACACAGCACCACTGACAGCTAATTACGCTGATTATCTGTTATTTTATCTGGTATTCCAGTGTACTTCCATATGACTTCTGGCCTTGTTTTGCAGCACAGTTTATGATGAATAATACCTAATGGTTTTAGCACATCCACTCACGCTCGCTTAGGGATAAATATCATTGCAGGGCACGTTTAGCACGTTTAATGCTTTAAAAAAATTTATAAATAAATAAAATGTTAAAAACAGGTGTTGGAAAAGAAAGACGGCAAACAGCAACAAATTTGAACAAGGACAACACTGTGAACGCCTCACCTTGAATCAATTACACACACAAAATTAAGGAAAACACAGTCAAAGAGACTCATTCATTTTTAATTAATAATTTGAAGGAAATAATAGTTTGCATACAAAGCAAATGCATAAATTAGGACCTATATGTAATAATGTCTTAACCTGAGGAAGAGTATGAGTGTGTGTTTACATCTGTGTCTATGGCTGTATATTCCGCAAGCATTGTGGTCAGTCAACAGTCGACTACCATTTAGTTGTCATTTTGTCCTTTTCAGCCGTGCACATTACCTTTTATGGACATTTATGGGCATTACCAAGAGAAAATCAACAGTGCCATGATTACAATTGGTCAGTCATGAGTAATGGAAATTTAACAACATATACACATTAATACAGAGACGGTTTTGCAAATGTAGTGCGAATGTAACTACAAGAGCATTCAAACCTGTCCTCGAACCTCACCCCCCATCCCCCGCAAAAAAAATATTCTAAGTGGCTCAACAGAAAAGTGTTCACTCTATCATCTGGAGTTTGCGTTTCGGATCTCCAGCTGATGCACATATCCATCCGGCTCTCAGGGACGGAGGGAGGGACAGACAGCCTAACTCTCTCTTCCCAATGACGCAAAAGCGATTTTAGCTTATCATGGGCGTATGTGAGCTCATGCATACAAAGGGACGGATATTGTTTTTCTGTCAGAGTTAGCGCAGTGATGTTGATTAGGGATGTGAATCTAACAACAACTCATGATTCAATTTGATTTTTGGGGTGATGATTCGGTTCAGAATTGATCCTCGATTCAAAACGATGTTTGATTCATAACCGTTACAAACAAAGGGAGCCAATTTCACGAGTAACTACATTCTTCTATAAGTCAGGAACAACTTTTCCATAAGAAAGAAATAAATTTTATTTAAAATTTAAAATTTTAGACGGTTGGTTTTGTAGATGTACGGATCCGCTTTGCTAGTTCAGAGTCGGTTGGGAGTTTAGTGAAGTGATGGAGTGTGCGTTGGTCAGGAGTTGGTCGTTCCTGCTGCTCCGGTTCTTTTAGCTCTGAGTGATGGCGTAAAATGTGGGCTCGGGGATTTGAAGTGTTCCCAAAATAGTTGACTTTTATTTTGCACACCGCATATGTCAAGCTCCTTCTTACCCGGAAATTATAAAATCTGAAGTACAAGCATTTGCCTTCAGCGAAGATGGCGCTGGCTGTGTTTCTTTTTTTTCTCATCCATGTCAATGCTAGGCTAAAAGCTAGTTCTGGAGCCGCCACTCACTGGAACAATTCTCTACGGAGGCCGCGTCTGGACAAACGGTACACGTTGTGAGTAAGGTTGGAAATGTTCAAAAAAACGTGGTCTTAAAAATCGATTCTTGAAAATTTGGATTGATTCAGAATCCTAATAAATAAGAATCGCAATTCATACACACACCGGAGCGTGCCAGCAGTTCCTGCAAGACGAAGGCATTAATGCTATGAACAGGCACGCCCGTCCCCAGACCTGAATCCAGCTGAGCACCTCTGGGACATCATGGCTCGCTCCATCCACCAACTCCACATTGCACCACAGACTGTCCAGGAGCTGGAGGATGCTTTAGTCTGGGTCTGGGAGGAGAGGAGACCATCCGCCACCTCATCTGGAACAGCCCAGGTGTTGTAGGGAGGTCATACAGGCACGTGGAGGCCACACACACTACTGAGCCTCATTTTGACTCGTTTTAAGGACATTACATCAAAGTCAGATCAGCCTGTATTGTGTAATTTTGAGTGTGACTCCAAATCCAGACTTTTCCATTGATAACTTTTGTGTGATTTTGTTGTCAGCACATTCAATTGTGTAAAGAACAAAGTATTTAATAATAATATTTCACTCATTCAGATCTAGGATGTGTTATTTTAGTGTTCCCTTTATTTTTTTGAGCAGTATATATATATACACACATATATATATATATATATACACACATATATATATATATATATAGAGACTCATGTACACTTACTTATACATAACCACTCGTGTACTCTCAAGCGCTCCTTCACACACACACACACACACACACACACACACACAAATTAATTACGCACACCACTCCCAATGCTTCGCACATAAACCCAACACACGCACAACTGTATCCAGATGGCGCCTATAAACGGCTTCACTCAATTTATCATAACTCAATTAACCTCTGACCTCTGCGACGAGCTGTGCACAGCAGTATGCAATTAGTAGATTTCATTTAGCCTCACGGCCGCTGCATCACAATCAATCAGCACTGAGTAGTTAACAGTGGGGTTGCGTAAATGAGCTCTAATGACCGACGGAAGGATTAAGTTCAATGTCATCATGAACACGCCGATGTCATTACCCCTCCCAGCTGGCTCATGGTCTCTCTCTTGCTCTTTCACACACACGCACATGCATGTCTTCTTTAATCACAAGTAAAAACAACCTGTTTATCACTGTCAGCCATCCGCTTTGCTCTCCGTGGAGTAACATAACGTTTATAGCACGGCGCTGGTTCGAAGGGTATGATGGGGGTTGTTTTTTTTTTTGTTTTTTTTTTAAACCTACTAATTGATGTATGCACTGATGTCACACCGAGGGCCACTACTATCCTGGGACGTTCCACCCACAGAGCTTTACACACGCTTTTAGGAAAGTAGTTGCCGGTGTCAGGGCTGTGTGACAGTCAGAGTTACTAAGTTTTCTGACTTACTAACTTTTAAACTGAAAGCAACTTCAACGTGTCATGGCTCGAATGGCACGAGAAGATGGGATAACAGAAATAATTACATTTGAGACACAAATTTAGCTCAAAAACTTTTTTTTTATTTGAATACCTCAAAGAGTTTGCTATGAAGAAAGTAATGAAATCTTTGGTAAAGTTAGAAGATTTCAAGACATTCTTACCTTCAGAAGTGATATTTTGCAGGATTTCAAGGACATTTTCACAGTCACAGGGTAATCAGTCACAAAGGAATCAAAAATTAAGGTTTTTAATTTGCTAGTAGTTCCTAAATGTTCAAGGTTATAAAAGCCTTTAAAATTTTAGCTGTAACATTATTTTCTTGGAAGTTAATGCCTTTGAACGTTCGCATGTCCAAAACAATCAGTCAACAGAAGTTAAAACCCGTTAAATTATTTTATTAAATTGTAATCATATTATTTATTTCATTTACTGGAAGCCTTATTACAACTTATAAACAAATATGTTTGCAAAACATTTCATTAATAATGAAAAATTTTCATTTCATTCAAAAATCTATAGATGAGTATAAGTATAAGGTTACACTGACTTGAAAATGTTGATAGCGGCCATAAAATGATGAACTCCTGTATTGTATTCCAACAATGTAAGGGTCCAGTGTTTGGTTTCGGAGTGGACAAATTTGGACAGCATTGTTATTGTGCTCAATGGAGCCATCAGGATATAAGGTGTGGAAGGGGGGGGGGGGGGGAATTTTCAAAGCACTTGATCTCTTTACTTAAATAAAAAATACCTTCAATACAAAACACTCTTTTTACTGGTAGAAATAAATT
>JBCNYG010000012.1:6336368-6349581 GCA_039654305.1 Porochilus rendahli | reverse complement strand
TAACAATAATAATAATAATAATAATAATAATAATAATAATAATAATAATAATAATAATAATAATAATAATAATAAAGACTTCACATGTTCAGGCAAACAGTGACACCAAGAGGCCGTAGTTTAGATTCCCCCCCTGCTTTTTAATCCTTGTACACTCCTTGTCTACTCTTCTTCTGTCCACACCAACCCAACACCGAACTTATTTACCTCATCAGAGTCCCTATATCGTCAGTTTATCCTGTTTGCTCTAACCTTTTATCCTTCAACACGGACTCAGTACATCTAAAATTAATCATAAATTGACCACAGGCAACTCAAGACAACAAATTAAATGCGGTTTTCAGATAAACATGAATCAACAAAATCTACATCACCTTAAACATAACTTCAAACATCTCATTCTTGAACCCCTTTCCAGGTTCCATGCCCGAACACGAGCACCTTTAACTCGGAGAAAGCACTTGGAATACTCCACAAGTCACATGTTCATCAGGACATTACATCATCCATTTCCCCTGAACAGGCCGGCACTGTGGTGTGGTGGTTAGCATGTCCGCCTCACAGCGAGAAGGTCCTGGGTTCGAATCCTGGGCTTGGTGAGGGTGTTTCTGTGTGGAGTTTGCATGTTCTCCCATGCTTGAGTGGGGTTTTTTCCAGGTACTCCAGTTTCTTCTCACAGTCCAAAGACATGCACAATTAGCTAAACGGCTGTTCCAAATTGCCTCTAGATGTGAGTGTGAGTATGAATGGTTTTGGGTGTTGGCCCTGCGATGGTCTGGTGAGCTGTTCAGGATGGGTCCCGTCTTCGCCAAGTGTCAGCTGAGACAGCCGTTAGCCTCCGAGCGTCCCGAGTAGGATTAAGCAGCTCGGCAAAGGATCGAGTGAGTGCATTTCTCGAGAACAATCTGGAAATCTGGGAAGAATATAAGGCATCCTTTGTAACTCTTTTTTCTTTACCTAAAATAATATTGTGATATTGACTGATAAGGTTTTTTATTAACTTTATAAAGTACAACCCTTTATCCAGATTACTGCCTGAAATCGATGAACATGTAACACGTATTTTACGCTAATTATTAGAAAATGTGCTTCTGTCATTAGCATAGATATTAGTTTTGTGTGTTTGCTAATTATATTTTTTCAATCTGAACTCTTTATTTTGTTGGACTTGATACTGTTACTCATGATGGTGTGGGTGCCCTGACTTTTGACTTCTGTGCTGCCCCCTATTGCTTTGGAGTATGAATTCTTTCATATGGCACTTTAATCAGTTTTCACCCTGCTGTTTGTTGTACAGTGTTTTTGTGTACAGTGTCTTCTGTGTGTTTATGAATATAATCAATCTAACTCAATCTAACTCACTCCAACCCTATTGGGGCCCATCTGACAAAACCAATCATTGCTTTAAGTCTTCATTTCCATGTCTTAAGTCTTGATTGGATGATTGGATGGTCAGGTGGGCATAATTAGGATTGGAGTGAACGTCGTCGGGAAGGTAGATCATCCGGAGCAGGATTGGGCACCCCTGCTTTACATAGCAAAAACTAATTTCCTTGGTGGTGGCAAGAAAAAAACTCAGTCAGTCGACTTGGGGAAGAAACCGTGAGAGGTGAACCCAGATAAAAATACAAACCAAGTAGCTGAAATTTGTTAACTGTCCTAATTTGACAGTGGGTCCTCATTTTAATTTGACAAATGTCCTTATTTTAGTGAAAGAGTTTACATCACCAGCATTAAAAAAATCATCTTCACAGTTTCTGATTGTATATTTAGGTCAATATGGATCATCAGCAGCAGGAGCGAAGGGCGAAGATGAGGACTCCGACCAATATTACCATATCAGGATGGATCACAGGATCCAGAAAGCAGAAGGACCAGGATCATGGGTATCTTGGAAGTAGCACGTGTATCTCCACACACCCACACACAGGGAGAAGGAGAGAGAGAGAGAGAAAGCAAGAGAGAGAGAAAGCAAAAGAGAGAGAGAGAGATAAAGAGAGAATAGAGGGAGAGAGAGAAAGCAAGAGAGAAAGAAAGAGAGATTGAGAGAGAACGGAAGAGAGAGAGTGAGAGAGAGAGACTCTAGTTTATCAAAGACAACTTAGACTTCTATTTTTAGTATTTTAAAGTATTTTAATGGATAACTGGACACGGCAGCTTATACACCACATATTTACCTATTTACCAATATTGGTAATTCCATGGAGTTAAATTATTTACAAATAAAGTGCAGTGCTTAATTAATGGACAATATTTACAGCATTGGAAAAAATAGAATTCATAGTTTCTTCATGACCACGTCATAATCAGTCACATTATTAACATATTGCAGCACTGTACTGCAGGAATGTAAATAATTAACATTACACGTTTGAAATCTGGGATCACAGTTTGGAGGTCGCTCCCTGATAAGAATTTATCTGAAAATAAAACACGTGACCGATGGACATACAGTGAGTTAATGTTGGACAAGGTACAGGAGAACACGGCAAAATGATCCTAATATTTGTTGCTGAAGGATAAAGCAGATGGAAGTCACTTTTCATTTTTGCGGGAGCGGCCGGAGACACTCCGGAGGGGGGGTGGGGTAGAGGTAGGGGGTGGTGGGGTAATAGACCCTAGTAGGAAAAAGCAGTGCGGAATGTGAAGCTTTTGCGCTGATTAAGGTTTCTGCAAAACTACTAGTTATCCAACATAATCTCAGGTTTATTCATCCTCGTACTGCATGCCTTAGTATTGTGCACGGATTAGTTTGATGGTTTTTGGGCCCCTGTGATTACCAAGAAGACCCAATGTTCTCAGACATTTTTCCTGGATATAAGTAATAAATACACACAGTAAAATAGTGCAAATTCAAGTGCAGGTAGTCATTTAGTGCACTTTAAAACGTCCACTAAATAAATACACATCGTTTTGGCTCATAGTGAAGATTCAACCGAATCCCGTGAGTAAGATGGACTGCAGACCAAAAAAAAAAAATGAAATATTTTAAAAATCATGGACAGCCACTTCCAATAAACCTCATCAATTTACAGTCTCTTTGGAGCATGAGAAAGGTCATGAAAGCTCTGTGTTGTCTGAGCAAAGGTACTGAAAGGTGGTGGCGCCGTTCTCCGAGTCCAGAACCGTGTAAGGACACAGAACGTCTGTTTCGAACTGCAGCAGCTGGCCCATGAAAGCCAGGTTTGGGGAAATCACTTGTCGGCGGCGCTTGACGAACTCGAAGGCCTCATTCAGGCGCACGCGGCGGGCGTGGATCAGATACGCCAGGCAGATGGTGGCGGAGCGAGAGATGCCGGCCTGGCAGTGGACCAGAACCCGACCGCCGCTTTCCTTTACTGTATCTGGAAAAGGGTGAAGAAAAGGGTGGTTATAGTTTTACAAGAAAATGCCTTACACACCTCAGAATATTGGTGGTATTTTAGTATACAGTACATGTGTTTCCTGACCGTGTCTACGTTTTAATCACTATTATTATAACCACAGACACAAATAAAATAACACGAAAATTGAATAAAAAAATACAGAAGGCTAACTCTCTGGGGAACTTATGAAAATATGATTTCAGTTCCTAATTAGACTCTGAATATGTGTTTTATTAAAGTGATTCATTCATTCATTCGCTGAACCAGTTGATCCTCTTAATGTCACAGAGAGGATGGAGCATAGAGTAGCTCACCCTGGCACCACATACAAACACTTACACTCACACTCCCACCTAGGGGCAAACTGGAACAGCTAGATAGCCTCGTGTGCGTGTTTTTAGACTTGGGGGGGTGAGTAAAGTGAAAACATTAAACTGTAGCTTACCGATGAAGTGGATGGCCTGCGGGAAGAGCACCCGGATGTCTGCTGCCATGCTGTCCTCCACCCTCAAGGTCATATAGCTCAGTTCGTTCTCGAACAGGTTCGGGCAGGATGAGGAGACGTTGAGGACGGCGGTGATGCCGCAACGTTGCAGCAGCTCCTTCTGAGACGAGTGATGCGCACTACCCAGAAACAGGAAGGGTAAGATCTCTACAGGACCACCCTGCAAAACAACACACACATTAGAAACCTCACACGGCTATATCTGGTGTTACAGTGACCACATTTGCATATTGAAACCTGATTGGCTCTAATATGCTATGATGAAACAACATGATGTTTATAAGTAAACCAGCACATTTCCTGAATTTAACATAAATCACATGTTGAGGTGATTAATTGCTGGCTTTGTGGATGTATGTCGAGTTGAAGCTTTAATTTTATATAACCACATAAGTGCTTCAGAAAATGTAGAGCATCTGAATAAAACTGACATCTTAATAAGTCTTGAGCTCAGTACTCAACTCTGCCTTCTCATTCTCTCTCCTATTTTTTTTTTTTTACAAAAGCTTTTTTTGTATTTAATTTATTCTTTAGCTATAGCTATTACATTTTCAACATTAACATATTAAATGTTGATATTTTTTGTACCTGGTCATAAAGAGGCGTCGTTCTGCCGGAGACTCGTGGCTCTGAGTCGCTCAGCGTCGTCTGACTCCCACAAACACCCGGTGCACTGATACATAGCTCAGGATAGAGCACTACAAAGCCATCGAATCCACCTGTAAATAAACAGATATTCATTTATAAATTATTTATTATTGAAGATATATAAAAATATGATACTACGAAGAGAAAATATAAACCCTCGATGAAATCTGGTTCTTATGTTTCTGAGTCAGTTTTTACTGTAATAGATTTTCATTCAGTAAACTCTATAAGGTCATGAATTTAAACAAAGCTTTGACCTTTAAAGTATCAGAGCTGAAATCTAACCTTGAGTACACTGATCTGAACAATCTTCCTACTGTAAACACCAGTAATTACATTACAAGTGAAATCATTTTGCACGTAAACAGTATTAAACTGTATTACAGCATATGAAAAAGCCTAATTATTTTCCCTGTTTGGTCAAAATAAACTACATCCTGAATAACATCAAATCAGTAAATACATAAATGATCCAGGATGCAGTTTATCCAGCATTCAGCGAGTGGTTTTATGGTGCCTCAGTGTGTACTGATGATGATGATGATGATGATGATGATGATGATGATGATGATGACACCTCTACCCCCTCCCCCACCCCCAAAAGCATAATGGAGATCGTGGACCCAGTGTGAGGGTTTACAATTCTTTATATAAACACATTTTATATAAATATTATACTAATCACAGCAAAGCATAACAACAACAACAACAGTAACAACAATAACAACAACAACAATAATAGTAATAATAACAACAACAATTAAAACAATAATAACAACAGTAACAACAACAGCAATAATAACAACAGTAAAATAATAACATTTATATGTGTATATATTATTTTTATATGACGTCATGATGGTATGGGAACACATGGTAAATATGTTCGTTACCTTGCAGGAAGCAGATCCGCGCCGCTCCCGCGTGCACCTCTCTCTGGAGCGCGCGCAACAGCAGGCCGGCCAGGCTCTCGCGCTCCAGCTCGGCGACCGCGCGGCTCTTCTCATCCAGCACCACGATGTGGCGGAACTCGCCGTCGAGCACGCGCCCCAGCAAGGTCCTGTCGGCCAGCAGGGAGTCGAGGCGCGCGCTCGAGGTCTCCGCGCCCCGGCTGCACCTGCGCCTCAGGAGCGAGTTCCACGCGGCGTTGTGCGCGCGGCAGATGTGCGCGCGTGAGAAGGCGAGGAACGGACGGCAGTCCAGCAGTAGGAGCGCGCCGCTGCTCTCCGGGGTCACGAGCATCTGCACGAGCTCTGCGCTTGAGATTTCTACCGGCTCTCCAATAACCCCCATTATATGATGATGATGATGATGATGATGATGATTATTATTATTATTATTATTTAGTATTTGTATGTATACTGTAATTTAATTGGATGTTTAAATGTATACTATTTAAAAACTCATAAAAATAAATAAATAAATATAACGGGTTTAAAAAATATTTGTAGAATAAATAAAGTAAAAGCGCCGTCTTTTAGAATAAAATACAGCCTGTATTATTTTCTTCTTCTTGAAAAGAAAAAACAAATAAAGATCAGGCGGCACCAAAAGGTCAGAAAAATCTTTGAGTAAATCGGTTATTGCGTCAAATAAACCCTCTGCGCCCTTTTCATCGTGTCATGTCGGGTTCTTTTGAACTTCTCTGACTTCTGTTGCTGTGTTTTTCAGTCACAGTTGAGGCGGAAGTGTCAAGCTGTTATTTGTACCGCCGCAGCACCACCCTCTTTTTCCGTTTAAGGAAGCAACGTCAAGGGCGGAAACACCATATAAGGGTAGTCGGCTTCCACCGGCGCCCCATATATGGAATGCTGAGGCGGGCACGTGACCCATCCAGCTCCCACAGGCATTTAGGTAGGCACTTTGGGGTTACCCTTGGGCTTTCTTCTGTGTGTGTGTGTGTGTGTATGTTTTAAACGCGTGACACACACACACACACACACACACACAAGGAAAGAAAATGAAAGTTGTAAGTAGAGGACTGGATTAGGGGTGTTGTGACGCAAACAAGTAGGCTATAGTCATGATGTTTGTGTTGTGTGTGGGCACAGTGCAGACTTTCCATCCAGGTGCAAAAACATGAGGGCTGAATGTAGAAGGGCACAATAGAAAAAAACAACATAAACCAAAAGAATGGAATAAGTGCAATCACTTTTAGAGATTGGTGTCAATAACCCTTTAAAGTTCTGTGTAAAAATTTGGTAGAACACTTCAATTATTTTATTTATGTATTTATTTATTAACATAATTGTAATTATTTTTTTTTCTTACTAATCTCAACTGCTTCGTGGTGTGTATGTAAAAAAAAAATAGGGTTGTCCAAACAAAACTATAAATATTATTATTATTCTTGCCAAAATGCATAAAAATATAAACGCAATTTTTTCTTTTTTGTTGGTGTGGCTACGGACATGGAATGGGATAAGGACATGAAAATAACACGAAATGAATTAGGAATGACTACATGAAAAATAAAACCACAGAAGTATGCTCGAAATTGGCCAGACAGAGGTCTTTGAAAAAAAAAAAGGACAAACTCAATGAATCATCACCTCACTCATTAACCTCAATGCTGAAAATTATCCACTGAGATTAGAAAACAATCGTCCTCATTGTCCTTGCATTGTCCACACATACACATGGAGGCCCACACCCACACGCACCCACACACACACACACAAAAGTGAAAGGGCTTCGATGTAAATGAAATGTGCTTAGTCAAGCGCTCGGTCAAAAAGGTTCTGGGGTTTCAGTCGTGGCTGTAATCCAGTCAGTGACTCAGCTCCTTAGAGAGACAGGGGAAGTCCATTACAAGTCCGGGGAAGTTCAGACTAAAGCACCTGAACAGAGTTGGATAATCTGCTCGGTCACCTTGCTCAGCAAAAGTCCACAAAATGTCCTGATAACAGAATAGCAGATATTCAGGTCAGAGTTTACATCATTATTATATCTTGTTGGTCACGAGGAGATGATTTATTATTTTTTTCTAGTTCTAGTACAGGCTACTTTGAGTACTTGTTTCTGACTGGTCAGTTATTACATAGTATTCATTCATTCATTCATTTGCTGAACCACTTCATTCTGCTACGGTCGCAGGGAGGCCGGAGCCGACTCAGCCGACTGGTAAAAGTAGGATACACCCTGAACAGGCTCAAACCTAGCGGCAATTTGGAACAGCTAATTAGCCTATTGTGCATATCTTTGGACTGTAAAAGAAGACCGGAGTGCCCAGAGGAAACCCACACCAGCACAAGAAGAACATACAAACTCCACACAGGAATGGCGTCGCCGAGCCTGGGACTCAAACCCATGACCTTGTTGCTGTGAGGCAGACATGCTAACCATTACGTCACCATGTTACGCTAGAAGAGACATAATGTTGTTGATATATAGGACGGCACAGTGGCTCACAGTCCAGGGTTCGAGTCCTGTGTGGAGTTTACATGTTCACCCTGTGCTTGCTTGGGTTTCCTCCATTTTCTCCCACAGTCTGATGATATGCACATTACGCTAATTGGCTGTTCCCGATTGCCCCTAGGTGTGACGGTGAAAGGTGGTGTGTTTCTCTCTCTCTCTCTCTCTCTCTCTCTCTCTTTCATTGTTTCACTTCACTTCCTTGGCTTTGCACATGCAGAATTGGTTCAGGTTTTCAGTTCAGTTCTTCAATTCACTTTCTCACATCTTCTCATTTGGTAATATCCGCCAGGTTGAACTTCCCTGTGTTTCCTCTTCACTGAACTATAGTTTAGTAACTCAAGGTGTCATTCCCGAGATCACTCATAAACTTTAAAAGTGTCACGTTTGTGCTGAAAGAAGAGAGGAAACGTGAGTGTCAGGGTCAGAAGAGGTGTAAGAAAGGAAATGAAGCAGCATGTTGCAGTGGATGTGTGATGAACTCTGTCTGGCTGAAAAGGCTGCTTATCATCACTGCTAATAAACACCCAGGATTACCATAAAACACAGTCATCTCTGGAATCATGACAAAACAATTCCTCATGACATACAGTAACATCACGGTTACCTCAGGCTGACATGTTTCACAAGACAGTAGTGCGTTAATATCCAGGCCAGTTGGGCCAACTATAGGGAGAAAACAAAGTGAAAACCCCCCCCCCCCAACAACAACAAGCTTCAATGTGTACTGATGATGTCTCATAACCACACGCCACAGTAATGATTTCTATCCGCTGTATCCAAAGTATGGGCATCTAAACAAAGAGTTTAACATGACTCATTATGACCTGAACTAATTTTGAAACATAAACCCCACTTTGATTAAAAAAGAGCTTTGCTTCAGGAAATACAGGGTTGTTATTGGAATGTAAGAGTACATTAGCATGTGTTATGGCTCTAAAACACACCCAAAAGAAGTCTTTTTCTTAATAATATAAAAACAGATTAGCCAATTGACGTACGAATCTGGAAGAATTTGCGCGACTGTTTTGAACACGATGATAATAACTGCAACTTCCTGGAAGCCCCTCCCCCTCCCCCCATCCTTCGTACAAGCTCTCGAAGCTCTCTGGACTCTGGTTTTCTGTCACTGCAAACGGAAATTGTTTTGAAAATCGATAATATGCAATAACAGGAGCACTCAGAGAGCGCAAACCGACAAATATTACTCAGGGAACAAGGATGTAAAAGAAAAAAACGTTGTCGCCACTCCTGGGTCAGCATAGGACCATTTCTGGTAAAAAAAATTTATAAAAATCTGCACATTACTTTTTTTTTTTTTTCGTTTAATCCCGGTAACAGCCAACAAACAAACTGTGGGTAAAACACAACTTCCTTGGTGGAGGTAAAAATTATCAATTGATTAACCATTGAAATAATGTCAGACAAGTGTACAGTAGTGTGTTGTTAAGATTATACACCACCACTTTTGTTTAAAACGCTCCTAATAAAAAGAAGTAAAAAATTACCTCTCTATAATTTTTGGTGAAAATGTATTAAACAATGCTATTGTAGAGAACGAGAACCAAAAGAATAATTCCGACAAGTATACTGAGGTAGAAGTATGACTAATAAACAAAAACACTAAAAATACCAATTTTTTTGAAAAAAAATTTAAAGGTGTGGCAAATTAAATTTTTTGGACTTTTGCATAACATGAATAAACTTCAAACCATATGGAATGGTTTAGTGAGTGAACAAATTAAAAATATGTGAACACTATGCCTGAAAGGTTAAATGCTGTAATCAAACTACAAACTGCACACTACTGTATTTTTAACAGTTAACTACATTTACTGATCCATGATTAGGGATAGGATTGAATAACTTCAGATTAAAAACAAGAGTGCTCAGAGGGGACAGAGCTCAATCAAGCTAAACATAAAGTACACAGCACTCCCTGTTCGGCCGACTGTAATACCTATTTCGGAATGTTAAAGAATCCTTAAAAAAAAAATTTGGGTTCAGAATTAATCTGGATCGTCTCGAAAATCTAACAGAGCCTTTCTTGTCTAAAGTGGTAGAAAGTTCAAAGGAATCCACATGTAATTTTTTTTAGCATAATTCGGCTAAAAACCCAAACACACAAACCTAACCAATAAAAAGATAACCTCACTGGTGGAGGGTCAAAGCCAAATGTCTCCCCAGAAGATTGAAATTTTGACAGCAAATGCTTGAAGCAGAAGACGGTACTTAATGTCACTCAAAACTCTTTATGAAAATCTCTCCGTGTGCCCAATCTGAGGCCGACAGCTGCTATTTTTAAGGATTTTATAGGCGATTATTTGTAAACTGAATCTCAGAATGATGATATCATCAAGGCCCAAGTTAACATAGAAAAGTTTGGCATTAAACAAGATTTCTTTGAGTATTTCAGGAGTTTGTAATTAAAGATATTAACCCCGGTACAGATATAGTCTCCCACTACACACGGAATGATTAAACCTTTTGACCTCCAACAAATCTCTCAGTAAATGACATGAACGTATCAAACTCCTATTCTTGTACATGTTAACTTGGGTAGTGATGACATCATCATTCTGAGACCCATTTTTTTTAATAGCTGCCCTAAAAAATCATTAAAACAGAAGCTATTGGACTAAAATGGAACACACGGAAAGAAATTAATCTAGAGATTTGAATGAGAATAGTCTTCTCTTTTAAAAGGCTTAAGCTAACACTTTATAAATAATATTAGGATTGATGATAAAGTAAGTTAATTTATTATTATTATTATTTTATTATTATAACTACGCAGCTGGTGATTTGCTGTTACTATTAACTATTACCTTATAATTCAAAACTGAAGGATCAAATGTTAGCCACTGTCTTGGCTAAAAGAGACTTTATGCTGAAAGGGAAAATTATGTACAAAAGGTTTCCGTAGGGTTCAGTTCTTCTGCCCGCCTGCTTTCTGTTTGGCTTATTTTTGGATGACGAGTTGTAAAAACACCCTGAGGTCATTCTCCGAGGCAATGTCATGCATAAGCATGGCAGCCATGTGAACGCTGAGAACACAAAATGATGATTATCCCACACTGCGGGGAGGCAAAACGCTGATGTTTTGACGAGCTCTTACGCAGTCTTTTGCGATAACACACTAAATCATCAGTGTGGAGACTCAATGATTTAATCACGGTCCTATAAATCACATCCGCTTTCTACTTTCTACTTAAAAAAAGTGCAGCTTTTCAAGGAAGAAGAGGAGGAGGATCCTCCCACGGTGTGTGCTTTTCCCCCCGTCCCATCTGCGAGATGCAGCTGAGCTCAGCGTTAAATACTTATTCACTCCCTCCTTCACTCCTTCAGCATGTGATTTCCCTTAAACTCTCCAGTTACTGAAAAACTGATGTGTGTCACGCTCACCGACTGTGATGATGTACTGATTAGGAAGTACTGAAAGGAACCTTACCCACCAGGTGAACACTGCAGGCCTGACTCTATAAACACACTAGCAGGGCTGAGTGCTTTTCACTATTAAAGAAAGAGAAAACGTTATATAAGGGTTTGATTTCTGTTTTATGTTTTATTTAAAAAAATACAGAACAACAGCATCACCAACAGCAGGAAAGATTTTTTTTTTTTGTTTTTTGTTATTGTTAGCAGTTAAGTGTAAGACCTTAAATATATCAAAGTATTAAAAAGTTATTTTATTGATAAAATTTACTGATCCTGTGAAAACTCACTTCTATTACCTACTAAAAGTAATCAAAAGGAAATGTAATTCTTAATTCTTCTTATTAAATCAGAGGTTAAATGATGAAAATATGGATGTATAATATAAATATTTTATCCATACCCACTGGATATTCAGGGGTGATCACAGTAGAGGTCCGAGAGAAAAGCGACTGAAGCGAATTGATTGTTTTTGCGTTTTTTTTTTTTCTTTTGCGAAGTCTGAAATTTGCGTCAAGACGTTTTATGACATTCTCATGCAATCGAATGCTTTGGGGCTTTAATCACACAAAAGTTGCAAGAAAGTCGCGTGACATGAAATATGCACGGAGAATTGCAAATGCCAGAAAAGTCCCAAACTTTCCGCCTGGAAGTCTCCAACTTGTCACTTTTCCTTGTTAACGAAAGATTTGTAAAACGATAATTTCACAACCCTCTCACGACAAGTGCGGACTGTTTGAGAACAGTTTGAGACAACTCTGCGTCAGAGCTGCGTTTTGACATTCGTGTCATTTGAATTCTTTTGCAATGAGTTCACGAATCAGCTGACCAAAACATGATGCCTTGAATGTTGCGAGACAGATCTGAGAACATTTTGAGAATGAAAAGCGTCAACCTCGAATCGTCATTCGCATCAGTCACTTTTCTATTTCTCCTCTAGTGTGATCACGACCTAAGCAATCACATGTCCTGATTGGCTAATTAACTATATAAATACTAATAATTACTTAATCCCCTCCTGATTTTGTAAGTTTGCCCACTTACAAAGAAATGAATGACCTATGATTTGTATGATTTTAGTATCAAATAAAAAAATAAATAAAAAAAAAACACACTTTATAAAGTTTATAGATTGATTTGCATTTGATTGAGTGAAATATATATTTGTTTCCCTACCAACCAGCAAGAATTTTGTCTCACGCAGACCGGTTGTGTGCCCATGAGGCACAGAGGCAAGCCCTACAACTTTAAGAAAGTACTTCCAACCTCAGCTTGTTATATTTTCCCCACTGTATACCACAAGCAGGTACAAGACTGCAGAAAAAAGTGTTTGGGATTCTGAGATAAGAAAAAATCTAAACCTTGCTGCCATGCTCTTCCATTCATTTTAGACTTTAAAACAAAACATTTTTTTGTTTTTAAATTTTTTTTATTTTCAAGAATAAGAATTTTCCCCCACTAAACATGACCATTACAAGGAACAGACCTCCAGGTTTCAGTGTCGGCTGGGGAAACCCATCGTAAACCCTGCTGCTGACCACGCTAACCTCATGAGCACGATGTCCAGAACTGAATTTATAGCTGAGAATCACTGGCTGAGACAGATCAGCCATTATTTACTGATAACTGACCCAAATAGCATCACTTTAATTTATATATAAAGAATTAAATATTGTTTCTTAAAAAAAATGCAAAACAAGTCATTGTGACCTAAACAGATGGTGAGGGATTAATAGTGAGCTTCGTAAGCACCACCAAACCACACACACACACACACACACACACACACACACACACACACACACACACACACACACACACACCCTCACACACACACACACACACA
>JBCNYG010000012.1:6246697-6262341 GCA_039654305.1 Porochilus rendahli | reverse complement strand
GTGTGTGTGTGTGTGTGTGTGTGTGTGTGTGTGTGTGTGTGTGTGTGTGTGTGTGTGTGTGTGTGTGTGTGTGGGGTGGAAGAAGGGTTCAATATACTTCAATTATGATAATGGGTGTCTAAGAGCAGTTGTTGTATTCCGTCAATAAACTTTTATGCAAAACACACATTGTGGCGTATTTACTTAAGTTCTTCAAATGTAATGAAGTGCTTTTTATTTTAAATCATTCATAGATTCCCTTTATTCTACAGCCCTTAATTCAGGCCAACTAATTTGATTGGTGGAGGAGGACGCCAAAAGCGCTTATATTATTTAAAGGCAAAATAAAAGCATGCATGCACTGTATATGTCTTTGCACCTTAAAACGTGCTGTCTGTTATTACAAGCTTCTACTTTAAGAAAGAAAAAAAAAACCCCAAGTAATAAATCCACACACAGGGGGCGACCTTGTATTGCTAAAGTTCACACGTGATTCGTGTGTATCCAACAATTTATACAAAATTAATATTCATATGAATAAGGGTCGCGTTATACCATTCATTCATGTAAATGAGCCGATGTCTGTCTGATGTATGTGAACATAAGTTTGTATACATATATTAAACTAACAAATCAGATATAAACTCGTGAACTTACGAATAAAATAATACAAGGCATATAAACCCATAATACAAACTTACGTTCATGTACACGAGCCGATGTTTGTCTGATGTATGTGAATGTAAGTTTGTTGTAAGTGTAGACGTGCCCAGTTTTATTCAGAGGTTTGTTAGTTTTTATCTGTTTTGTTAGTTTAATACATGTTTACTGTTATTTTTGCCATTAACTTGCCTTATACGAACTGGCGAATTCACGTTCTATTCTCACGGTTTTGCGTACTCACAGGCTGAAGCAAACTATCAAACGAATTTTAGCAGAATGCAACTTTGAAAATGTAAGTAAAAACCACATGATAATGAAAGTATTTGTTTGTCAAAATATTAGTTGTCATTATTAGTAACATCATCAGTGTACATGGCAAAAATTCTGTTTTTTGTGAATATAGGTTTTGACTTAAAATATAAAAGCATTCCAGATGAACACAAGAAGAAAGAAGGAAAACCAGTCAAACAGCAAGAACCTTTAAAAGGGAATCTACTAATCATGGTGAGCCAACTAGCTGTTGGGCTCTAAAATGAGTTTGGCTTCTTCGGGATTTGTTTCTGCTAGTGGAATAAAAATAAACTAAATATTTAGTCATTTAGTCTATTGAAAATGAAACTTATTTACAGAGCTGTTGTATAAAAGCTATATTGCACACTAAGTCCTCATGCCAACACTAAGCCCCAGCCATGCCTTCATTCGCGATAGTTGTACTCTTGCTCTTCCAGCATTGTTGAATGAACATAAATATTATATAAGTGTTTTTTCAAGTGAATAATAGTAAATGAACTACTGTGTTTTGTTGCAAGGCTAATCCATCGATAGTTAAATATCAGTATTCCACACATCTATGTGGGTTTTCCTCTGGGTTTTCTGGTTTCATCCAATCAAAGCTGACTACACTAAATGGCCATTAGTTGTGAATGAATGTGTGAATCTGTGAGTACATGGTACAGGATAACTGTTTCAAGTTAGCGTTTTGGGGCGGCATAGTGGTTGCACATCTGCATCTCCAAGCAAGAAGGGCTTGGGTTCGAGTCCCGGGCGTGGCTGTTTATGTGTGGAGTTTGTATGGTCTTTCTGTGCTTGCCTGGGTTGCCTACAAAGACATGCAGATTAAGTTAAATTGCCCCTACGTGCCACTCCTGCGCCTTGTATCGGCTGAGATAAGCACCAACCTCCCTGCGACCCTAGAGTATGATTAAGTGGGGACAAAATGAATGTGATTGAGTTATGGGTGGACATTTTTTAATTCATCCGCTAGGTGGCATCACGTGACCGCCAAGTCAATCACATCAACTGTATGTGAAATTTATCTCAGCTTTGAATGGTTTCATCCTTGAATGCATCTGATCTTTCACGTGTCACTCTTTGATCACGTCTCTTCAAAGAATTTTACTAATATATATTAAAAAGAAAACTATAAACACGTCTTTCACTCAGTTCAGTGCATTAACGGAAATTGAAACGCAATACGCATGCGCAGATCTGTCAAACGCTTGCGGAGTTGTTGGCACGGTAATGTTTCCCACCCACATTCCGAAAGTCCTGCCTTTTTTTCGACTTTGCATTGGCGCGTCTGAAATGTCTGGTTAAAATGTGTCATTATTAACCAATCAGTAAGCAGAATTCCGGAAGGTATCAGCCAATGCTTGACAAGGAGGCGGGGTATTACATAATGTGGGTGGTAAGAAAATAATTCTTGTTGTGGTGTATTACGAATATGACGTTTCGGGGTGATATTTTCTTTATGGAAACTGTTTTTGGATTTATATTATGCTGACCAAAGGAACGTTTAAGCAAACTCTCGCGTCGTACAACAACTTTCGGTATCTATAAGAGTTTATTTTGAGATGAGGAGTCGTTCTGCTTGTGTTTTCAGAGTTAAATGAAACTTGTTAGCATGCTAAGTTGTCGAGTTTTAACATCTAGATAAAGTTAGCTAGCTAGCTCGGGCTGTGTGTTCAGATACCAGGATATAATACCATGGCAACTTAATTTGATGTTAAATTTTGGGAAAATGTTGCATTGGTGTATATTCACATTGTTATTTTAGAGTAATTATATAACTGTGCAGCTGTCTAATGAAGTAATCTTAGCTAGCTGGCTAACGTTAACGTTACATTGAATGACACGTCGCTAGGCTAGTTTGTTTGTTTAGTTAGCTAGTTGCTAAGTAGTTTCACACATTTGACAGTTAATTTGCTGTCAAGAAAAAGTTTAGAAGAAGCTTCATATATTGCTACTCAGTTTGTTAACTTTATAATTTCAACAACAAAGTGAACTTAAATAACACAATAATTAAGTTTAGGTATTAATTATTTAATTTTCACAGATTTAGGTATTAATTATTTAATTTTCACAGATGTTTTTGATGTTCCATGTTAAATATAACGCCATTCGTTTAAGTTTGGTTTGTTTATCAGTAAAATTACGATTTTTGAAATGAGCCCAAGTTGTGGACTTTTCCAAATGTAGCTCAAAATATAAAGCACAATTATTTTTTTTTCTAAAATTACACTGTTCTATAAAGTCTTATAAAAGTTGTTGCTGTATTCATTCATTCGTTCTCTAAGCAGTTTAGTCCTAATTAGAGTCGTGGGGAAGCTGGTACCCATCACAGCCGACTCCGGGCAAGGGCGGGGTACACCCTGGGCAGCTGGGCAGGCCATCGCAGAGTCAACACACAACAACTTACACCTAGGGGCAACAGACAGTTAGCCTTCTGTGCATGTTTTTGGACTGTGGGACGAAACTGGAGTACCCGAAGGAAACCCACGCAATCATGGGGAGACATGTGACAATCACATGCAAACTACACACAGAAACACCCGAGCGTTTGAGGTGGACTGCTAACCACTATGCCACTGTGCTGCCCTGTTGCTGTAGTATTATTATTGTTGTTGTTGTTGTTGTTATTGTTGTTGTTGTTGTTGTTATTATTTTATAGTCACATGTGCAAGCTGAGGACATCATCCATGTTTTTGTACACATAGCATTCTGGTGATTGCAGTTGATCCAGCTTCTGTTTTTTTGTTTTTTTTTTAAAGGAGCTCTTTTGTTTTTTTGTTTTTTTTTAAGTGAATGGCCTAAACCGTGAGTGTAATGATGGCTGATGTTGAGAATGGCGATCAGACCTTGGACACGGTGAGCTTGCGGACAGTTGGTAGTCACTATGGAGATGATGGTGAAAGCTCTATGGCCTCCGACTCAGAGGTCAACGGTTTTACAGCCTCCAAAGAGACGGACAAGTATGGCTTTATCGGAGGAGCGCAGAAATATTCAGCTGAATCGTGAGTATAAGTTGGATGTACAAATTAAATTTTTAATTTAAATCACATTCATGCAGTGGTGGCTTAGTGGTTAAGGCTTAGGATTGTGATCTGAAGGTCAGAGGTTAAACCCAAGTACCACCAAGCTGCCACTGTTGGGCCCTTGAGCAAGGCCCTAAACCTTCAATTGCTCTTTTATTGGAAAAAAAAGATTAATGGAAACTTTTTTTTATATCTTCTCATTAAAATCTCATTTGGGATACAGTTTGCTCTGTTATGGTTTCCTCATCAGGGTCACTCAGGGCGTGTCATAGAAACTCCTTCTCTGATGTAACAATGGAAAAAATATCTTAAGTTTAGATTTAAAGATACTCAGTATTTTTTTCCTATTTAACTAAGCTTGTTTTTATCCCTTGAGGAAATGACCTTTAGTTATTATTTATCAGATGCAAGTGACTTTTTGACTTTTCTACATCAAAGTGCCCAAATCTTTGGTTTTTTTTAGCATCCTGCCCTGGATGGCCATCGAAATGTGCTAACATGGCTATTTTTAAACCTTTTAAGAAATTGTTTATTAGGCAGTACAAGAGTGTTAAGGTTCCTCTGTTGTTACTTTCATTTTTGAAGGAGTTCACAGTCAGTAGAAGGGAGTGTGTGATTTGCGTAAATGTCCCTCTTTTAGATGGGAGGATATGCAATAACGATGCAATATACACATAAATTCATTTTTGTTACAGTTCGGTTCAGTGCCGATTCTCTTCAGCACCCAAATTATTCCCTTCAACACCCATATGATTCTTTGTTAGTGTGGTCAAGTAATTGTACATTTTTTGATTTAATACTTAAGATCTGAGAATACTTGAGATTTTTGTTTTTGTGAGTGTTGGTCAATACTTTATAGATAATTATTGTATCTTGTTAGTCAACATAACATGCATTTTTGGCTTTAGGCAACAGTGCAGTGGAATGAAAAATATGTCCGTTTCCTTGGAATACTTTTTGAAATTTTCAAGTCAGTATCGGCTGTTGGTTTGATCAGTGCATCACACCATCTCAAGAAGCTGGAATCTTCATAAATACATATTTATATCTTCATAAAAAAAGAACGGTGTTACATGATTCTGTTTTTTTCAAATGTGTTTCATTTATCTTAATGTCCAGTTGGACTTTTCGGTATTTCTCTCTAACGTGATTAGAGCAGATTTATCGGCCACACTTTCATGCTAGGAATATCCAGTTCGGACCGAATGCATTCTGTCAGATTCAGATGCGGTGACATCCCTGGAAGAACTCCGAATTCCTCATCACGAAACCCGTTTAAGACGGCTTAATAAATGGTTGTTAATGATTGGAAATAACGGGCCCGGATGGTTTCCTGAAAATTTTCCCCACACCATTACACCACCCCCACCAGCCTGGACTGTGGACACGTGGCATGTTGGGTCCTTGGTTTTGTGCTCATGGTGCCAAATTTGGACCCTACCATCTGTATGGCTCAAGATTCATTCTAATTCTAATAAAACGCTTTTCTGCTCACTCTAGTTGCACAGAGTGATTGTCTGAGTTTCCGTTAGCACGTTCCTTATTCTGTATGTCAGTGTAAACATTCCACAAGGATAATTGCATGGGTGAGTAGGCGTGCAAGTGTTCCTGATTGTTCATCCATCAATTGCATAAATATTACAATTATTTATAAGTTTTGTCTCACGTGGATCCTAAAATCCTGTATATGTGGACTTATATGGAGATCATGGTCAGCTAGCCAGCACGATGTAATGACTGTGGACTCTGTCTTCTCTGTAATCATCTTCTTTATCAGTGAACAAGTAGTCGGGCAAGCCAAGCAAGAAATGCCAGCCGCAGTAAGATAGGTGAGAAATGTTTGGTGGAAGTGTCTCACTCGCAAACAATCTCTACATGCAGCTCAGCATTGATAATATTTTCCACAGTTACACTGTGACCACAGTGCATCTGTGTGGTCTGGAGGAAGAAATGGGAAAAAAAAAGAAAGAAAGAACACCGGTTGCTTACAGATTGCAGTCATGCGGTCAGAGATAAGTGCAGAAAACACCCAGGAGACTAACTACGGGTCATTCTCTCTCTTTACAAGCGGGATGTTGTGTTTATGCCTGCTTTCTGAACCCTCTCTGCTAAGTAGCCACCAACCGCTTGTGTATTTAGT
Organism: Porochilus rendahli; assembly: GCA_039654305.1. Classification (NCBI taxonomy): domain Eukaryota; kingdom Metazoa; phylum Chordata; class Actinopteri; order Siluriformes; family Plotosidae; genus Porochilus; species Porochilus rendahli. The sequence goes on along the minus strand of JBCNYG010000012.1, from coordinate 6,256,245 downwards.
GTCGCTTCAACAGCTTGGGCTTAACCAGCACAGTTATTTCCACTGCTCAGGTCAACGTGGCAGTTAATAGGTATTTTTGCTTTACTGTCTTAGACAACTGGCAGAGAATGTGAAACCAGATCCAGCTGCTTTACAAGCGTACATCAGTCAAACTATTTACATTTTTCTCCTGTTAATATCCTGCTTCAAAACGGCACTATCAGGGTCAAACGATGTTTTAATTTGAGAGTGTATTCAATCATTAAATCAAGTTCAAACTCATAGTCAGTAAAAACATACAAAAAGCTATATGATGAACAGAGCAAAAAAAAATTCCTATAGAAATGTAGCGGGATTCAAGTATCTACAGGTGTTATAGTCTATGGTCTACTGCGGCTTCCTGCAAAGCTGAATGATGTAGTTTTCCAGTACTTGGTAATCTTTGATAACCGAAATCATTTTTTCTTAATTAATAAAATATATTTGTAAATACAGACTCTCTGGGAAGCACGTTTTTCATAGTGGTTAGGACGTCCCCTCACAGCAAGAAGGTCCTGGGTTCCCGTGCTTGTGCGGGCTTCTTCCGGGTACTTTGGTTTGATCCGAAAGTCCAAAGACATGCACATCAGGCAAATTAGATGTTTCAGATTCTCCCTAGGTGTGGATGTGTGCGCAAATGTTTGTACGTGTGTTGCTCTGCGGTGGTCTGTTGAGCTATTCAGCGTGTTCCCCTAAATCTGTGTGTAAGTACATGTTGAGTGTCGAAACTGTTCGTATGGTGGATGGTTTTTGTCCTGACTGAGGGGTTATGACGTTCTATAGAACAGCTATTTTTTGGATAATTTTTATCTAGTTTACACATGACCGAGGCGAGTCACCATAACACGTTAGGTAAAGTTTCGGGTAATGTTTTAGTACATTCTACACAGAAACATAAATAAAAGAAAACTAGAATTAGAGTTTATATACATTATCTTTAGTTTTGTTTACGATGACAGAGTCAGGTGAGCTCTGTATGTTTATTTACTTACAGTAAGTTTGTTACTGTGAAGCGCGTTTGTGCAATGCCACTGATTTCCGAGGCAGGAGTTTTGTATAGGATTGCAAATCTCTTTGAGATCACAGTGTGATGGTTTTTCTGGTTGAGCCTGTTTTCTGTTAAAAGCTATCCGCTACCTTGACATGAGTGACGTCTTGTTGTAGTGGGTTCAGCCGTTCAAGTGTATGGCACGCTCTCAAATAACAACAATGGCCCAATGAGCTTCTGACTCACCGCAGGAACTCAAGTGGGAACTCGGTCATGTTTTTCCCTCTGAGCCTGAGCGACGTAGGCTGTTATGCCAAGTGTGCCGCTGATGAACGAATCGGTAGAGCTGAAATAAGCAGAGCTTTGTGACCGAATCCTTGAACACAATCATCTCACACTTAAAACCATCTGCAGCCTGGTGATAGCCATTGAATTACGGTACCTCGATTTGTTTGAACACGCCTGTTATCAGTCATTTTATTTAAACACGCTACAGGTTGTAGATCTTAGAGGTGCAGCTTCATGGGGTGGAATCGTTTAACTGTCAAATCCACTTTACCATCAGCAAGCTACTTGGCAGGTATGTGTGTGTGTGTTGGGTCTCATTATTTGTAGGTATGTGTTGAGGAACATGAACAAAAATAATCAACCTGAATAATGCATTGGTCTGGTTGTCCCTGTCTACCCATTTGACAACCAGCTGATGGGTAAAGAAGAAACGGTACTTGTTAAACAAGATTACTTTACTCCAGTCCTCCACAGTCAAATCCTTATGGTCTTTCACAAACATTAGCCTGGCAATTCCTGGATTTTCATTGATGAAAAGCTTTTTCTAGCATTTAATTTCTTCAACTCTTGAACCTGAAGAAGAACTTGTCTCGAGCTGCGCATGTATTGCACTTGAGACCAGCCATCCATTTGCCATTCTTTTTGTAGGTCACCCGATGTCATCCTATGGTTGTTGACTGACATTTGAAGAAGCTGATGAACATTCTGGTCTGTAGATATTGATTTTTAACCTCTGCCACTCTGTAGCTTTGTTGTCCCCAGTGCCTGCTACTTCATCTTGTTTTTATGAACCGCTGTCGTTCAAACTTTGAACCTATGCTCATTTTTACCCTCTGCCTGTAAAGCAAGAATTGAACTCTTCTTTTTCTCATTTGGAACTTTTCTTTTTAACTCTTTTGTAATGATGAATGGATATTTTTGTATTGCAATTAAATTTAAGGTGCTGCTAGCACTGTTTTTGCCATCCAGACTGGTCTTACTTTAAGAGGGTTAATGATCATGATAGTGGATAATTATTATTTTTTTTATATTTTCTCATTAGATAAGATTTGGTTCAGGTGATCTAATCAGTATCCCATGAAATAAAATGAGATTTGTTTGTGTTGATGCTCCACTCTGGAATGAAATGGCTGCCATGCATAGAGATGCTGATTTAAGGAAAATATCGAACCTATTTATTTTTTCCGCGGCTGTACGGATATATTTTCTTATTTGCTGTAAAGTGGCATTAACCTTGCATGAACGGGTAGAGTTAGTGTTTCCTGGTACTTCTGGGTACTTTAATTGTATTCGGTGCCTGGATGATCCCACTTTTAGTGCAGGACAATGAAATGTTAAGTTATACATGTGTTGTAACTGGAGCCCAGTGCTATGCTGAGTGAACACCAGGCTTCCTGTTTACTGGGGTGTATGGGCGCTCCAAAATCCTAAGGTCACACACACACACATGAAAGCAGGAGCACAAACCCATCCTGACTTTCTAAACATTCATTACCTGTGTGAGTTTTGTTGGCAGCACTTTCTGGTTAAGGGAGAGGGAAATGAAGCTTTTTATTTTGTCTAAAATTAGTCCGAATTGATTAAGGGAACTGGAATTCACATAGAGTTTTGATTTCTAGTTTGGTTTGTGTCGTTTGCTTTGTAAGAGGGAAGTGGAATGACTAAGGTTGTTTGACAAAAAATGTGTTTATTTATTGTTTTATATTGTATCTAAGTTATGTGTATTGTAAATTTGTAGTATTCATGTTTATAGTTTTCAATTTTAAACATGGACATGAACTGAGTTGTGCTGATTACGGGTCTCATATTGAGTTGCATTCTGCCAGTGGAGATTTTAGGAGTGTGTTTTACTTTTCCTTCCAACTTAGATTACATCTGAATATTTTTCAACAACTGAAGTTCATTTGTTGTGGCTGCTATCCACACAAGATCAATTAAAAATGAATCCTACAAAAACAGTTCTAGAAAAAATTGGGTTTCTCAAGGGTTTTTGACTTTTTGTCTTCTACTTACCACCCTCTTTTATATAAAAGCCAGAGAATCTGTTATATATTTCCACTTGACTTATTATGCTAATGTAGCTAACAAGTAGAGTTAGCTTACGGCTACCAGTTTAGCATTATGAGGACTATGATGTATTGTGGTTTGAAATGTTCACAGTAGGAAAGACTAAAATAAAAATACAATCTGTTATCTAATTATTAAAAAAAAAAACACACACCCTACAGAAGCTTTCGGTGAAAATTAAACATTTTGGAACACCCTCATGCACGTTAGATCCAAATGAGAAATATTTGGACATGACAATATTTTGAAAATGAATTTGTCTTGTCATGGTTTATATAGTAGGGTGTTACTAACAACATCGAAGAAGTAGAAGCTATCCTATGGACTCCTGCTACTGGCCAGGGGTTCTGAAATGATTTGTAGCCAAGAATCAATAACAAGCCTTCATTTTCAACCCACCAGGACTTCTCTGTCTTGAAACAGCTACCAACCTGCAAGGGCGAAGGCTGTCGTGCTTCCTCTGAGACATTAGTTGCCATGCTGCTTCACCTTATGGCGTAACATATCCAAAGTGAAGTGCTGTCCACCCTCTTCCACATCCATGATCTTGGAGACCCTCATGATATGGTGTCACTGTGATTGGTCAGGGAGTAAGAGTGCCTACCCCTCCCAACCTGAAAGCACGGGCGATTTTTCTCCCTTGTACACCCAGGGTATTTACTGTCATGGCATTAAAGGGGTTTGAATTTACAACATCCATCCAAATTCCACTTGTAACAGTTTTGTTGAACTTAAACAAAGGCATGTAAACCAAACAGTGGTGTGTATGAAGGTATATAGAGTGTATGCTAGTCTGTATTATGCTATGTAGACTGTACAATGATGTCACCTACACTCAAGTTGGTATAGAAGAACATATCTTCGTCAGCATGCACTAGTGGGAAAAAATAGTCAAAAGTAAAAAAAAAAAAAAAAAGGTCACATGATTTTCTTTATTTCTATCCCACGTTACATGTATTTTTTCGGTTTGCTTCATGCTATTTGGATTTTACGCTCCATATCACGTTGATTATAGAGACGTGAGGGGAAATCTATTCAGTTATGTATCGCAATTATTTAAATAGGCTAGCCTATTCACAGGCAGGAAGCACAGCATCATGTTCAGTTGAGTTGTGTAGCTCTTGAATAAAGCTGTCAATGTTTAAAGCTTTAGAGGAGCAAATCAACTTTCTTTTACATGGTCAAAGTTTTAAAATTGTTCGTAAAAAAGGTGAAAAAACAGAATCGCAACAGAAATCAAATTGGCACATAAATATAATGATATGGTATCGAGTGGTCCTTGGCGATTTCCATCGCTAGTTGATACGTACGTCATATGTTAGATTTTAATTTTGAAGTTAGTGGCATAGCAGTGCACACACTGTGAGATAGACTCTATTTTATTTGGATATTGTATCAGAGATGAGGAATATTCACCAAACGTGAATGTAATGATAATTTGTTGGTTTTCTCATCAATAGATGTTCAAGATTATGATCATTATGGGAGAAGAAGTGTAATGAAAAATGTCCATCTACATCCTTATCTGTGTTATAATTACAGGAACCCGAATGTGTAAGCATTTCAACAGACAGAACCAGCATGCTTCATTTTTAGGTTTTATGAACAATTATTATGATTGCAAGCACAATCGCACGCAAATAGAAAAGAGAAAGGGCTGAACAGAAGGAAAAGAGAACAGACAGGAATAAAGACTCAATTTCATCTTCTGTGGGTTTTGTTGAAACTTGTTACAGACTTCCAGTGTATTATAAATAAGTATAAAGAACACACTAAACCAGCAGGACTACTTTATGCCACATAACAGTATGTTGAGGTCTATAATACTGTCAGTTCCCGTCTGAGCTGAGTATGTATTGTGTAAATGTGTTTTACTTACTGGAAAACATGTCCAGAGATAGATTTACAATATGTCTTGAATTTCAAAATAATGTTGTATTTGTTTCTGACTTTGAAACTTAAATAAGTTTTACTTGTGTAACAGGAAACAGTTTGTACTGGTTTATGTTATTAACATCCAAACATACAGGTCATAGAAATGTCTCATTATTATAAAATCACAGAATTACAGATTTTAGTTATTTTACAAGAAATAAACAAGAAAAAACAGAAAAATAAATGAGATTCAGAATTAAAAAACAGTCAGTAGTGGGCAGAGGGATACAGTGAGAGTCAGGTTGCTTTCATCCTCAAAGCATTAAAGATGGCAGTTCATAAGAACGAGGGGAAGTAGCAGACATTGGGGACAACAAAGTTACAGAGAGGCAGAGGGTGAAAATTAATTTCCAGCAACCAAAATGTTTGTCATCTCCATCAAATGTCACTAAAAAACCAAAAGGTGACATCGAGTGACCTACCAGAGCAGTCGTTAACTAATACTGACAAATTTGTGTTATCAAACCAACGACACTTTAAAAATTGTTTATAGCTATTCATATAGTTTTATATGAATGGATTTATTCATTAAGCAATCGTAGGAGCATTAGCACAAGAAATTTGGTCTTCATCAAATGTGACGTGTTGAGGGGGGACATTCCGTATCCTATTTATCCGCCTGTAAATTTATCTATTATAACCGCCTTAACATTGTTGCTGCAGTTGGTCCGGTCAAGGCTCGGCAACGCTAATGTGCCAATGAAATTAAAGTCCTCCCCTTAACCCTATTGAAAGTCTTCTGGATGTGCTGGAGATGACTTTATGGATTCAATTTAAGACATCGCCACGGGCTTGCTCATTAGGGATGTATAGGGGGTTGTAGAACAAAATCTTTTTTAGATTCCTCCCTAATTTACTTTTACTATGTAGAGCTGCTTTGCGACAATGTCAATTGTAAAAAGCGCTATAGAAATAAATAAAACTGAAACTGAAGACGTCTGTAAAAAATGAACGCAACACTGGCTGCGTACTCCTGTTGTTGTTTTTTTTGGTGCTGCATGCTCCTACTGACACGGTCATGTCACACCATGTCCCCATACTGCCCCTGCTGTTCATGTATATACTGTGTTTTTTCAAACGAAGCACCAAACAGACGCAGGATACTTAAACAGCCATCTTGCGAGTGTTTAGCTAAAAGCTCTGGGAATTACAGCCTTACCGTGTACTGGAACTGCAGACTCCTTCCTAAATACATGTCTTCTTTCGGCATATCATTGATTATTGTTCTTTGTTGAATAGCAACATGCTTTTTACTCTGTCTGTGTCAGGGCTCAGGACGTTCCCTCGGAGGTGTTGAGACACAGAGAGCTGAAATGGCTAGAGATGCTGAAGGACTGGGACAAATGGATCAGCAAGAGATTTAAGAAGGTAAAAGAGTTGTTTGTTCATCACAGACCAACAGTTTCTGCTGTTTGAGAATAATGACATTACTTCAATGAAATAACGAAAAATCATGAAAGGGTTAACAGTCTTAATTCTTTTGGATTTTGAACTCGTAGCAGTATTTCCCAGTGGAGCTTTTTATGCTCTCTCTCTCTCTCTCTCTCTCTCTCTTTGTGAATCTTTTCATCCTGACTCATGAGGGAGTTTCATACTTTGTGGCTTTTTGTAAACAGTTCCCAAATAAACTCCAAATAACCGGTTTCCGTACCTGGAACACTGGCATGCACATAAACACACTTTCAGAATTCCTTGTTATTCAGCACCTTATCCTTTATCTGCTTCTGTTATCCCTGTGTTCTGGAGATTTTAATTACTCACTGAACGTTGGCTCACTGCCTTATTAGCCGTGTTGTGTCTGGACAAGTACGGCATCTCACTGGAATCAACTGTCCTCACATAGCTTGTGTGTGTGTGTGTGCGCGCGCGTGTGTGTGTGTGTGTGTGTGTGTGTGTGTGTGTGTGTGTGTGTGTGTGTGTATGCGTCTTACACTCTTTCTTCTCTTAAGCTCTCTAAAGCTTCTGCTGGAACTGCTGAACTCTCAGGTAAACAGGAGGGTTAGATCTCGGCTGCTGCTCCTCCTGAACTGTCACAGTTGCACTTGTGTTGTGTTTGTGTATGGGGATGATGAGTTAGTGCTCTGCGCCTTGTGTTTGTGTAACGGACCGCACTCTGCCGCTGATTTTCCTTTGCTTCGAAATCAGAAACATGCGTACAGATTTACTAAATAAAAATATTATAATCTGGAAATTTTTCATTATTCATTTAAAACTCCGATCAGAATAAAAGACCACCGTATATTAGCAGGCAGGACTTGGGTCCTCTCCTGTGTCCTTAATTTTTTATTGGAATTATTATTTTTAAAAATTTGTTGATTAAGCCAAAGCTTAATCTAAAAGCAAAAGTGCAATTCATTGATTAGAGACATTTCCAAATATTGAATCGCTATTTTTCAAAATGTTTATTCCCCTCACTCGTTTTCCAAACAGGGTAAAACCGCTAGGGTCACCGGGAGGTTGGAGCCTATCTCAGCCAACACTGGGTGAGGGTTTGGTACACCCTGAACAGCTTGCACGACCATTCACGCTAACACCTAGGGGCAATTTAGAACAGCAATTTCACCTAATTGGCGTGGTCTTTAGACTGTGGGAGGAAACCAGAGTACCTGGAGGAAACCCACGCAAGCACAGGGAGAAGATGCAAACTCCGCACAGAAACACCCGGGACTCAAACCCAGGACCTTCTTGCTGTGAGGCGGGTGCGCTAACCACAAGGCCATCGTGCCCCCCTGATTTATCATTTGTTGGAAAACAGCAATAACATGCACATCATTTTTATGTGCCGCTCACTTTTCTGCATGTCATGTTCACTGTGCATGTGTGCCGTTTAAGGGCGCGTCTGTATTTCCGTCCTCTTTAAATTACAAATAAATTGCTCGAGCTGGCTGAGTGACTTGCTCGACCAAATCACTGATAACCCGAGTGATCTGTGCACCACCGATTCCCAACGTGGTTATAAATTCCATCTTGAAACATACTTAAAAAAAAAAAGATGAAGAGACAAATGGAAATGAAGGTGAAGTGGATATTGCTGGATAGGGGACTATACAGCCGTAAACTGAATAATTGTTTTAGTATAAACTACATGGGAACATAAGACAGAAAAACAGTTATTTTATTCATTATATCCAAACAAGTGTTTAAAAAGAAATTACAAAAATGTGAATAATAACTGATTTTTATTCACACAAACAATTAAACGCTTGGAATCATTGTTAGCGACAGAGTATCTAAACATGATATCCAGATATGTTTGATACTCATGTGGGGAAAATGAAGACTGGCAGTACAGAGTGTGTATGAATCGTACAGTGTGTGACTGTCATCTTGCATTGTGAGTTAGTTATTTCTTTTAAAATCTAGTGTTTTTTTGTTTTATTGTTCATGGTTGCATTACAGTGTGTGTGCCAGCGCATGCGTGTGTCGGTCAATTATTTATTTATTTATGCATTTTCAGCTGGTTGTAAAATCCCCCTGTGAAAAAACTTTACCCCAACTAGTCCATTACATAGTCTAGAGTTACATGCATGCACGCTGCATGGCTACATGCCCCTGTTCATCACACTCTTACTAATTATACAGCTAAACTTTTAAAACTTGTCTACAAAACAATGGGAAGAGTTTAAGAATGGTGAGTCAAAGGCAAACCTTGGAAGTGAGACATTAATGCTGTACATTTCCATGAATTTTTTTCTTTTTTTCATTAGCACTTGCTTAAAGAAATAAAATAAAAAGCTTTTTTTGCTATAAACACATTGTAAAATAAATAAAGTTTTATTTGACTCACGCTCTCATTATCTAAATCACCTTGAACATAAAGTGCTGCCCAAATAGCTACATCTCCTACCTGGAGTGACAGTAATAACCATTTTGCAGGTGTATGTGTGGACTGTAAATTTAATGGTTTCTCTCTCTCTCTCTGTCTCTCTCTCTCTCTCTCTCTCTCTCTCTCACACACACACACACACACACACATATATAGGTGAGGCTGCGATGTCAGAAAGGAATCCCTCCATCAGTGAGAGGCAGAGCCTGGCTTTATCTGTCAGGAGGAAAAGTAAAGAAGGAGCGAAACAGTGGAATTTTCAAGGTCAGACACCTTACACACACACACACACACACACACACACACAAGCACAAAAACAGCACAGAACTCAGCAAACACATCTGGAACCTCGTCCTGCCGCCACAGAAACAAAGCCCTCCTAGGCAACACCTGAACCAAATTAGAATAACACTTCACACTGTATAC
>JBCNYG010000012.1:6234059-6245240 GCA_039654305.1 Porochilus rendahli | reverse complement strand
GTGTGTGTGTGTGTGTGTGTGTGTGTGTGTGTGTGTGTGTGTGTGTGTAGGCAGAAGGATTTGTTACGGGTGCTAAAGGCTTACACTCTTTACAGACCTGATGAAGGTTACTGTCAGGCTCAGGCTCCTATCGCTGCTGTGCTGCTCATGCACATGCCTGCTGAGGTCAGTCTCGTACTTTACACAAATCACACACACCCACCCACACACACACACACACACGATACACACCCATGTAGCCTTTTCAAAGTAGGAACCTTACATCTGCAACACTTATTGGGGTTTCTAATAAGTTGTATATATTCTAAACATGTTTTTCATAAATGATAAATATCTTATATTCTTTAACTTGTTTATTTATGTATGTTCATGTTCTAGGTATTTTCCTTCATCACTGATCTTTTCTTTCATCCGTTTCTTTCACTGTCCATATGCAGGAGGCGTTTTGGGGTCTTGTTCAGATCTGTGAGAAATACCTTCCCGGGTACTACAGCGCAGGTTTGGTAAGTCCTCCGCTTCAGCCTGAATTACAGTCCTGGGCTCATTGGGAAGGAGGATCTCACTGGTTACCTTTAAAGATCAAACTGTATCAAATTGGATCTGATTGAAGGAAAATCCAAGCTGTAGGAAAATCAGGACATGTTTTGCTTTGTAGAATAACGTTGGTTTCAGAATGACTCACAGCTTCTCGTTTCATGTCAGACTTTTAAAACTGAATAAGCCTTACTACCGTAATTTCTGAATTAGTATGTTCACTATTTAATTTATAGGCAAATGCTGTATTACTCTTTAAAAGATCATTCAAAACATATATAAAACATCCCTTTCTGTATAAATAGCCACAACTGTTGGACGGCAGAACGTGTTGTATTTCAGAACCTACAGCTTGATATTTGGATATTTGAGTGACCTTGTCTCTAGAGGTGCTTGGCTTCCATTTTAAAACACTGTAAACAATTGAAAGACTTACTTTCCTTTTCGGCTAAATCAACAAGATGTGTGATAAAGCCGTTCCAGAAAACCCATCTGAAACACAAATACAAGACGTATACCCTGGAATACGGCCAAGCTAATTCTTGCACAATGCAAGATTTAACTCCGCCAGGATCGCCTAAAAGCCTTAATTAAGTGCGGCTGCGGAAACTGAGATGATCGACTCGTACTTCCTTCAGTGAACGATGGTTTATTCCACCATCTTATTCTCTACTGGTACTGTAGCTTCTGTCTCGCATCAATCTCGCATCAACAGCTGTAAGGCGTGTGGGTTAGATATAGGAAGGGGAAACAGTGGAGAAGTTGTTGCCCCGCCCTGCATTATGTCAACCGATGAAAGCAAAGCTTGTTATTTTACAGAATCAGAATATAGAATACAGAGGTGCAGTAGATGGGAGAAACCAGACGGGATGCATGTTGAATGTTTTTAAATGGTTAAAGCTGCCTATCGGGGGATTGCAGATGTTCTTTTTCACCAGAAAAGTAACTGAAATCTCACTGAAGCTGCCTTATTTCATCTCTGTGTGCAGCGGTAGGCCAAACAGTTATACTCAGTAATTAGTTGTTTTGTAGAGACACACAAATCATAGGGTCTGTTAAAAATTATACATCAGGGCCGCGGTACTAACCCCACCCTGCTCGGGTCTGCTTGGCCGTACGAGGCAACTCAACACTACCATCTTGTGTGTGAGAGTTGCAGTGCACGTTAAGCTTTTATATAACTGTCCGTCTGATGTATTTTGGTGTGAGCTTTAATTTTAGTTGTTTAGGTAGGTTTAAGGTAGTTTTGGATTATTTTCTTCCCTGATTTCTGAGCTGTGCTTAGTTCTGGTAAACGTAGGTCAGAGTAAGAGAGCCAATTATATATTTTTATTATATTCATACAGGAGGCAGTTCAGCTGGACGGACAGATCCTACAAGCGCTGTTGAAGCGAGTGTCTCCTTTGACGCATCATCACCTGGAAAAGCACAATATCGAGCCAGTGCTCTACATGATGGAGTGGTTCATGTGCGCCTTCTCCAGAACTCTGCCGTGGGCCTCGGTCCTCCGAGTGTGGGACATGTTCTTGTGTGATGGTCAGACACACACACACACACACACACACACACACACACATGTACATGTGTCTATTTTTTCTTTTTGGCTGGAGTTAGTCATAATTAAAAGTATTTGTGTGTGTGTGTGTGTGTGTGTGTGTGTGTGTGTAGGAGTAAAGATTATATTCCGTGTGGGTTTGGTATTGTTGAAGTCCATGCTGGGATCTCGGGAGAAGCTGAAGGCCTGTCCAGGTCTGTATGAGACCATGGAGGCCCTTCGAGCGATCGAACCCAAATACATGCAGGAGGCCTTCTTAGTGCACCAGGTAACACACACACACACTTATCCACACACACCTACTAATAATAAATAAGCAAAATGGAATTCATTATCACATTTTCTTCTATAAAAATAAGCTTTTTAATATTGCTATTATTATTATTATTATTATTATTAATGTTATTATATCTAGCATATGAGCTGGTGATGATAATTCTATGGATTATAGGGACGTGTTAGTGTAAGGTATGTATTTCTTAAACGACTGTCGATGTGCTGCAGATTCTGGAGATGCAGGTCTCATCGAGGGACGTGGAACGCGAGCACCGCAGGCAGCTGAAGCGCTGGAATAAGAACCGTTGCGAGCCTAGCCGCAAACCCCCTCAGAGAATGCACAGTGCTCGTGCCATCATGGCCACCGAGCCTCATACACGCCAAGACCTCCGCCAAAACCCCACCATTATCATCCAGTACCCAACAATCCCTGAGGAAAATTCAGAGTCAACCATCAGAAAGAAAAGAGGCACCCTGAAGAAAAACATCATCACTAACCCCTACGCCCTACCCAGTGAGTCTAAACCTAGTCAGGTGTTGGAAACACAGCCCCCAATCGCGGAATATCAAGATGTTGTACCCCCAAGTCCGCCGGCACATCCACCCCCGCTTCCTATACAGCTGGAAAATCCAGTCAAAACGACAAACGCTGCTACAGAGCGACATGTTCATTTGTCCCCGAATTCCACCATCAGTCAGAGTTTGGCAGAATCACTCCCTCCCCAACCTCCATCATTCCCCAGAGATCCTGTACATCAATCAGTTCCCGAATGGCGTTCTCACCTGCTGAGCATTCCTCCACTCCAATTCGCAGACTCTGTCCCTGTCCATGACGACCCACCTAATAATATAGAAAACTCAGTCGCCATTTTGGATCCAGCTACAGACTCGAGTTCTTTGCTTACACCAAGCCCACCAGCCAATGAAGACTCAACTTCTGCTCCTGAAGACCAAAACAGTTCTTTGCGCAACTCCACAGAGAGCCCCAACAGCTCAGAGGACACTTATTTGTAACTCACTGACACCACCTGGTGGCCTGGAGGAACAAGAAGCTGCAGTTTTGGGAGAAATATTTCTCTCTCTCTCTCTCTCTCTCTCTCTCTCTCTCTCTCTCTCTCTCTCTCCATGGAGGCCAGATATGATTCAATGGTGTCAGGGAAAGTTCTGGAAAAATACTGTTTTATCAACATCACGCACAGTGTCACTACAGTGCTGCCATGCAATGACCCATTACCCGAATGAATCTGCTCCTGAGTGGTCTAATCAGGTCCCCTTTTCGTTAATGAATGGAATGATTGACAAATCGTGCACTGCATGGATGTGCTTTTATATAAGAAAGGATAAAACTCTAATAGTGTACTTCACCATTTAATTAAATTCCTGCAATTTTGTAATGCGAGTTCCTAAATCTAAGTGGAAAGTGGAGAGTAATCCAGAGCAGTATTTGAGACTCTGCGTCTGAAGATCTACCTCTGAAGCTGAACGTCTGAGACTTTCCACAAGAGAATCTGCCTCAGAGGCTCTTCATCTAAGACTAAATATACGAGGCTCTGCAACTGTGGTTGTACATCTGAGCCTCCAGGTCTGCGCCTGAAGCTATACCTCTGAGGATCTTCATCCAAGCACTGTGTTTTAGGTCTATGTTTGAGTCTCCGTATTTGAGACTCGATGTCTGATTATTAGTGTCTGAGTCTCTAGATCTGGAGGCTGTCCCATCCGAGGCTTTAGGTCTGGAGGCAGACCCGCTTGAGCCTCTAGATCGGGAGGCAGTTCCGCTTGAGCCTCCAGGTCTGGCGGCAGTCCCGCTTGAGCCTCTAGATCTGGAGGCAGTCCCACTTAAGCCTTCAGGTCTTGTGGCAGTCCCGCTTGAGCCTTTAGATCTGGAGGCAGTCCCGCTTGAGCCTCTAGATCTGGAGGCAGTCCCGCTTAAGCCTCCAGGTCTGGAGGCAGTCTCACTTGAGGCTCTAGATCTGGAGGCAGTCCCGCTTGAGCCTCTAGGTCTGGAGGCAGTCCCGCTTGAGGTTCTAGATCTGGAGGCAGTCCCACTTGAGGTTCTAGGTCTGGAGGCAGTCCCGCTTGAGGTTTTAGATCTGGAGGCAGTCCCACTTGAAGTTCTAGGTCTGGAGGCAGTCCCGATTGAGGTTAGGAGGCAGTCCCGCTTGAGGTACAAGGTCTGGAGGCAGTCTCGCTTGAGGTTCTAGATCTGGAGGCGGTCCCACTTGAGGTTCTATATCTGGAGGTAGTCCAGCTTGTGGCTCTAGATTTGGAAACAGTCCTGCTTGAGGTACAAGGTCTGGAGGAAGTCCCGCTTGAGGGTCTAGGTCTAGAGGCAGTCCCACTTGAGGTCTAGAGGCAGTCCCACTTGAGGTCTGGAGGCGGTCCCGCTTGATGCTCAAGGTCTGGAGGCGGTCCCGCTTGATGCTCAAGGTCTGGAGGCGGTCCCGCTTGAGGCTCTAGGTCTGGAGGCGGTCCCGCTTGAGGCTCAAGGTCTGGAGGCGGTCCTGTTTGAAGGCTGTAGGTCTGGAGGCGGTCCTGCTTTAGGTTCTATTTCTGGAGGCGGTCCTTCCTTTGAATCTGGTTTCTGTAACTCACTCATTTGGCTCTCTCGGATGTCATTCTAACATAAAGGAGGTCATATTTAAACGTTTGTACATTGATGGGATTAGTTTGAGCTGCACAGTGGGCATGTGCCAATATTCAGTTTTTATAACACTTCTTATATCACTACTCTAAGTGAAGAGGAATATGCATAAGGAAAGCACATAAAATCTGTTAAGCAAAAGCAAACGACTATGAGATTTTCTTGGTTTATTTTTCCATTTTTAAAGCATGATCGTGATAACGCCACCTGTGAAAACGTGAAAAGTCTTAATTCAGAGAACATGTCCATTCATGTCTTGCCTCATATACCATGATGTATTTTTACCCTAATCTTCCACCACTGCTACAGATTTTGTGTGTGTGTGTGTGTTAAAGAGTGTGATACGATGTAGAATTGATTATCGGTACATGCCTACTGAATAACTGGGATCGTTCAGTCTTAACGCGTTACAGTTTACTTAGGTTGAACTGCTAACAATCTGAGAAAGGGAGAACTCTGTTTTTCTTTAATTGGCCTCTAGGGGGCAGATTTTGTCCAAAAATGTACACTTTCTCCAGAGTTACACTAAAGTGCCTAATAAGTCTTTACTCTCGATGGAGTTCAGGAAAGAAACTTTAAACTGTCCACAGGTTCACTTTTGAGTGAATCTAAGAAGAATCACAAACTTGTTTGTATTACATTCCTGCACGTGTATTCATTTGGCAGATTTTTTTCCACCTCTTTAGCCCTTTTTTATCATTTCATCACTAAGTACTTTGGCGAGTATTGTGTAGTTTCTGCACAACCACCAAACCCATGCTGAGTACTTTATCACCGATTTACTTTATACTGTTGAATCCTGTTGAAATACACTCTAATACGCTACTGTTTCTATAGTAACGACTTGCACACAGGAATTGCTTGATGGACAATCTACATAATCTACATATCTAATATGAGCACCAGCCTCCCAGCGACCCTAGTAATATTAAGCAGTTTGGCAAATGAGTGAGTCCCTGGAATACCTTATGGACGGGGCAGGGTGTTTAATGGTTTTGTTTATAATATAGTTTATAAATGTTGATTAATTTTAAGTTTTTTTTACTACGTTTTTTACATTATAACCTGCTATATTTGTGTTTTTTAACGGTTTATGAGAAGTTGAATGCTGGGTAATTATGTGTTGAATATGTCCTGAATAAATCCTCGATGGTCTGGCAAGCTGTTCAGGGTCTACCCCAATTTTGGCTGAGGTAGGTGCTAACCCACCCCCACCGACCCTAGTAGGAGTAAGTGGTTTGGCAAATGCGTGATGAACTTACCTTTGAGGTAAAAAAAAAAAAATCTGCCAAATAAATAAATGGATTCACATTTATTGTTCACAGTTTACTATCTAGATAGATGCATCGTTACCCAATATCTCGTTAATGGGAGCTGTTACTTTATTTGTGTATGTATTTTTATATTTCTAATACCTGGAGCTTTGTGACACTAGTATTTGGGATTGTTTTGTTTTTTTCAGAGAAATTTATTACAGACGATTTTATAAAATAACTAAGAATTTGCTTCAACTTAAACTGAACATTGTTTTGTAAATATTCTTCAAGCTTCAAGTCCATTTTCTTAAACCCCTACCCCTCCCCCCCCCACACCGAGCGCATGTTATAACTGTTTACTACCATATTTGCTAAACATTTAACAGTTTGCAATATTACTATAAAATGTATCAAAGAAGTAACTGTACTCATAATTAGAATTCTGGGATTATCTTCTTCGTGAAGAACTTTTCAGATGCTGCCTCGAAAAAACTAATGGACTTTGAAATGCAAAAACTATCCATTGTGTTCTTTTCTGCTACCCTCCACAAACGGACCAGACTTCATCCTATCAACAGAAATAGAGAGCACAAAAGCGCCCTTCATACGGGTGGTATTAGAATATTCTGGATGATTTCTGTAACATTGTTACATTGGTATTGTTTCAAGAGGTTGTACAGTCACATCCCTGCTAATAAAAACAGTAACCAAGCTGAAGTAATCGGTTTTGTAGTCTGAGTGTGTGTGTGTTAATAGTGTTTGTGTTTTTCTTTGCTCTTTGTGAGTAATGATGGTCAAAAGGTCACAAGGGTTGACTACAATGATGTCCAAGCAGCGGACAATTAAAGGGTTCTTTGGTCTGCATTGACTTTGGAGTGTCAGGTGTCTGCGGGAGGTTGTTGTGTGCGTGTGTGTTTGCTAAAGGGGGAGAGTAAATGGAAAAGAAGGTTAGCACTGATTGCTCATATTAGATTAACAGTGTTTCTCTATTATTAGCAGATACTGTTAGGTTCTGGGCCGCATGGTGGTGAAGTGGTCAGCACAGCCGCCTTACAGCAAGAGAGTTGTGGGTTTGAGTCCAAGGGCTTGACGAGGATGTTTCTGTGTGGAGTTTACATTTCCCCATGATCGTGTGTGTTTTCTTTGATTACTTGTTTCCTCCTACAGTCCAGACATGCACATTAGGCTAGTTGGCTGTTCCAAATTGCCCTAATGGTGTGACTGAATAGTTATACGTGTGTGTGTGTGTGTGTGTGTGCGTGCGTGTGCGCGCGCGCCCAGTAATGGTCTCGTAAGCTGATTGGGATATAACCAGCCTTTGCAGAGTCGGCTAGGATAGGCTCCAGCCTTCCCACCCCTTAGCAAAAAGTAGTATGTAAGTTTAGTTTATTAAGTATACTTGAGTGCAAGTATAATAGAACATATACTTTATATATATATAGAACTTTATACTTCTTTGGTCTAAATTGGAACATTTTAGTTTATAAATGTATACTTTAGGTATACTTCGTGAGGTTATTTTAAGTTTACCAAAGTATACTTGGTACAAGCGTAACTTGTAGTATTGATGTACTTAGACTTTTTTTTATACTATTCAGTATAAACCGCGTGTACTTCACTATACCATTCTGAAATCCATAAAACATAGTATATATAATAAGTAAACTTCAAGTATACTGTGTCAGTTTTAGTAGAAAATTAGAATACTTGTAGTGCACTTGAATAAACTACTTTTTGCTAAGGGACGACGTCTTTCCATGTGGTTGTGCACTTGGGTTTTTCTATTTGGTAAGTTACCCACATCCCTCTTTTTTCCTATTTTTTTCCTCTCTGTCTATTCAGTTCTTCTGAAAATGTGACATGGCTACCTGAGATGGGGATCTCACTTTTATAAAAGATAAGTGAATGTCATTTTATTTGGAATGTTGACAAATTATTAAGTTTATTCTATGTGTTAAATGGATAACTTGCTTCCCGTTTATGGAACAACCCAACTACATACATAAAAATAATACAAATCCTTCTTAAAACAATTCTCTATGACAGATATGAAAGGGGGCTAATAGTTTCTCAACACTGTATTAGTGACACAGGAAAGGAAACCCCATGGCCCCTCAGAACCTATCAGGAATTTCAGAGCGTTAGCACTGAGCTGCTCTCACGAATGCATGAATGCTCGCCATTCACAGCGAGAGGTGCCTTCGTTAGCTTGGGCCTGTTAGTAGAGTGGAACCTGTCCGTAACTCCAACGACATTCTGTATGTTGAACTGGTAGGTGCCTTACGACTGACTGGACACCATGCCTGCGCTATGAAGTTGTCTTCAGGAAGGATTTGAAACTGAGGTATGAATGTAAATACATGGGAAAGCAGTGAGGAGGACCGCTCAGCCTGGCTTATAATCAAAATAAGCGCTAACGGGAAGGCTAGGCCTACACCCTTCACGTGAAGCAGGCTTGGGAGAGATTGGCACTCGTGAGTAGGGTTGTATAGCCACTCGAGAACATGCAAGTAAGTGAGATCCCCATCGTCTCCTGAAGACAGAAGGATGAGGACCTTTTGCTGTTTTTGTCACAACTGTTTTTTTGCGCTGTGCTTGTGAAGAGTGCTAAGACCCTGCGGATCACCACTTACGACTATATATAACGATGTTTATTGTCTTTTCTTTACTCTAATGTAAACACCTCCTCTAAGACTGTCACTGTTGCCAGACAAGTTAACTTTTTCCCAAACCTTCAGGACTGTAGCTACAATTTAACCCTGTTTTCATTAGCAGTAATATTAACATTACGGCTATTAATATGGATACTTGTCCAGACAGGGAAATACTTAGCCTCGGTAGTGTTTATGTAAGATTTCAAAAACACATCGTCGATGACGGGCATGATGTTGATACTACATGGCTTGGGTTGCCGGATTGACACACACACAAACACCCTGCAGCTGTTTTTCAGTGGATGTTAGCATCAAGTTGTCTCCAAATTCTGTTTTAGGGTATGCAAAATAAATAAATAAGTAGGGACAGCATGGTGGTGTAGTTGCTGGTACGCCCACCTTACAGCAAGAAGGTCCTGGGTTCGACAAGAAAATTTCTATGCGGAGTTTGCATGTTCTTCGTGCTTGCGTTCGTTTCCTTTGGGTACTCCGGTTTCCTCCGGCACTCCAACAAAGACATGCACATTGGACTAAATTGCCGCTGAGTGAAGAAGTGCCAGCGCTAATCACTGGGTCTATTCTTGTGCTCCATTTGTTAAGCGTAAATGTTTAGGGCAAAGCTTGACTCTGATTGGTTACCCAGTATCAATACTCTAATAACAACCAACCAGTGAAGGTTAGACTCTTGAGATGCGTCAAGATTGCTGACTTATCATAACCTCCACCAAGAATATTATGTTTATGTTCGCATTGGTTGGTTTGTCAGCGACTTTAACTGAACAATAATGAACGGTGAATCTGTTTGGAGAAGTGCAGTACGGTCCAAGGCACACACCATTAAGTTTTGGTGATGATTGGGATCAAATTCTGCCTCCAGGAATTTTTTTAAGGATTCTTTTACATTGGAAGATTAGATGATTTTTTGGAAGTGTAATATTACAGCAAGTCCAGCAGGGAGTGCTGTGGAGGTTCACTCTCTCCAAGTACTTTTACTTTTGATGATAAACTTATGTCACATATTATCAGTGGGTTCAACTGACCTTTTGGGCATGTATATTAAATAAAGGGTGACCAGATAATGGGTGTGTTTTCAACTGTAGGAAGCAGAAAGGCTCCAAGCTGTTTCCCCGTGCTGATCAGCTGATCTCTGGTTTTTTATCCTCTTCACCTCTGATCTAGTGTGCTAATTAAGCTCCCGCAGCCTGTTTTTCTCCGTCCACCATCTCTGCATGTTCTTAGTCTGTCTCAACTTCATGTAGAGTTGATGGAGTGAGTGTGTGCACTCTTTTCATCCAGTGTCCATTACTAACATTTTTTTTACCACTCTCTTGGGTATAGGAAGGTTTTGCTGTATGATATCACTCGTGTTTTTCCCTGCAACGGCATAGGTGAAGGCTTTGGCTTGATCCCTACACAAACACACCTGATTGGGTTAATCAAGATCCTGGAGCGAGCTTTAAGTGGAGTCAGATGGAGGAACCATGGCTTATGGTGTATAAACGACTGGAAAAGAGCAGATGAAGAAATTATCATCATATATTTTTTTAACAGCCTTCAACAACCATGCATCGTACCTTTGTATAACAAGACAACGCTTTGGGTGAGATGATAACATCCTGAATGGTGATGCTATCATTGGTGTATGCATGAGTAATCTGATCTTGTCTGGAGGATTGTGGGTAATAAAAGTTGAAGTAATGCGAGTAGATCAGTGCAACATGCTGGAATCGTCATACCGTGAAGATAAGACTTTCTTCCTGGCCTGAAGGTTCTCGGTAAGTTATCTTGGACGAAATTGAAATCGCTATAAATAAATAATGTGTGTTCTAGAACTAATGAAGAGATTTATCACTATTCAGCAGGAATGGTTTGAGCAACAAGGGGTTCCAAGCCAGTGGTGGAGTTTGCATGTCCTTTAGTTAAAATCTTTAAACCATCATCGTCATCATTCTGTCCTTTCAGTACGACTCCAGGTGACCCTTTTGCTGTAGAGTTCTTTTGGTAATGTTTTCTAGGTTGCCTGGTCTTTCCCGAATCCTCTTTCCCTGTTTATTCAAGTTTCTTCCCAGCATGCACCTTTGTTGCCAGTGTGTCATGCCTGGGCATAACCATTCACCCTCACAGTCTGAAATATTGAATATCCAGTCGGCCTAATATGATTTTCTTTTTACTTTGGGAGGAAACCAGAGTACCTGGAGGAAACCTATACGAGCACGGGGAGAACAACCTTGTCAAGGGATTTGAACCCAGCGCCTTCTTGCTGTG
>JBCNYG010000012.1:5948396-5962390 GCA_039654305.1 Porochilus rendahli | reverse complement strand
TCTCTCTCTCCCAGTCTCTATGCTGCAAACACTTGCTTTTATCAGTCCCTGTCAGTTGGCCACCATTAGCAGCATTTAGCATGAGTGTCCACCTTGGGCAATGTGCCATGGCACATCCACTAAAGAAATGTGTGTGTGTGTGTGTGTGTGAGAGAGAAAGAGAGAGAGAGAGAGAGAGAGAGAGAGAGAGAGAGAGATTGATTCTGCTTTTTATTATATGTAAAATATTATTCTTCAGCTGCTCTTATAGATTCCAGTGTCTGAATTAGAGTCAGTATCTCCTGACCCATGAATGCTGGCTCATTGGGTTGATCACCTTGTTGTCCTCCTGATTCCAGCTCAGTGGACATTAGCCAGGTCATTCAGAAGTGAGGTGTATCAGAGCTCTGGTTAATATTAAGGTGTGTGAATCATTTTCTTGACTGTCAGAAGCTTCAGGCTCCAGTGAGGCTTGTCAGGATGAAGGACTTTGCTGTCACACACTGTTGCCTGCGAGCAGGGGTGTGTGTATCACATTGGTTAGAGACAAGATGAGTGTAGTGTATTTCTAGGAGGCAGGTTTCAGTGGCTTGCAAAAGTATTTTTCCCTATTTTGTTGCATTTCAAAATGGAATTAAAAGGGTTGCTTGGGGGAGGGGGTGTAATCAGTCAATTTACACAAAATGCCAACAGCACTGAAATGCTAAATGTTTGTTAGTGTGATGCAAACAAGAAAAAGTAGTACCAATAAATAAATAAATGAATAAATACATCTTGAGCATGCATAAGTGTTCACCCCCATAGTCAGTACTTTGTAGAGCCAACTTTTGCAGTCCAATTACATTTAAGTCTCTAAAGATATGACCCTTGAGCTTGGCACATCTAACCACTGAGATTGCTAAACATTTTACAAAGCAATACCTCTCCAGCTCATTCAAGAATTTCTTTTCCTCAAGAATTTGCTTGTATTTAGCACCATTCCAGTTTCCCAGTCCACGCAACGATGATACCAACCACCAGCATGCTTTACTGTCGAAAGTGTGGGTAGTTTTTTGGAGTGGACCTTTTATGTGTTTGGGGAATCTCAGACATTTTGGGGAACTCTATATGTGCTTTTTAATTTTTTTTATTTTTTTTTCTGTGAGCAATACTTTGAAGCAGCTCTTTCTGAGCATTCTTCTGTAAAGCCCAGCTCTGTGGAGTGTGGACAGATACACCAATCTTTGCTGTAGAGGCAGGTTTGTTGCGGTGTCATATTTTTCTTTTTTGTAATGATAAATTCAGTGGTGCTTCCTGGAATTTATATTATTATTATTTTTTTTTTATAACCCAACCCAGATCTATACTTCTCTACAAACCATGTCTCTGACCTGATTTTCTTGAGCTTCAAGGTGTCACTGGTGATATATAAAACAAGTGGTATTGTAGACTCTGGGGCCTTTCAAAACAGACGTGTATATATACTAAGATCATGTGATACTTAGATTGCACACAGGAGGACCTTACTTAAACTTACTTAACTTCCAGAAGTAATTCGTGGTACCAGTTCTCATTTAGAGGCTTCATAGCAAAGGAGGTGAATACATATGCATGCACCATTTTTCTTTCATTCTTTTTTGTTCTTTCTTTCTTTCTTTCTTTCTCCCTTTTTTTCTTTCTTTCTTTCTTTCTTTCTTTCTTTCTTTGTTTCTTTCTTTCTTCCTTTTTTTAAATAATTAAATTTGGACTATTTTGTGTCAGCCCCTTAGAAATACATTTAGATTGCAGGTTATTAGGCAACAAAATAAGAAACATGGCAAGAGCGTAAGTACTTTTCTCTCCAGGAAATTGTGCGTGTGATTTTTTTTCTCTGTGTCTGTGTTCACAATGCAAAAACTGAAATCCAAGTAAGATAAAATTCTAAATTAAGGCAATATATGCTTATTTTTGACAGGACATGTCTTCTTACCAGTTAGTGGTAATGTTATCACATTTCACTTACTTCAAGCCTTTCAGTCCTTAATTACCTTCAAAAGGTTAATTCTAGGCAAGTGGAATATTTCTCGTCTGTTTGGTGTACTTCACCTTCGCCCAGTGTCTGAGATAGGCTCCAGCCTTCCTGAGACTCGAATAGGATTAAACAGTTCAAATGTCAAAGAATGAATTTGCAGTGAAGTACATACATCAGTATAAAAATAAAATTAAAGAGAACCAAGCATTCCATAGTAAAGATTTTTTTTTTTATGTTAGGTAATATCTCTATGTTATCTTTAACTGATAAAAAGCAATAACACTGGTGACTTCCATCAAAAATGTTGAATAAATGTGCCTGTTCAAAAAACCTTTATCATATCAATGTTAAAAATCATACCGTACGAATCATTGTGAAATTTGCTGTGGAAAAAGATAAGGGATTAAAATGATAACCATTGCATGCAGGACTACTGTTAGATGTACTGTTATAGAAAATTAATCAGCACTACAGTGATAAGAATAGAGCATTCAACATCGACGGTAGAAACAGTATGTTATCCTGATTTCCTACTGAGTGATCTGATCGACATTTTGCTGTAGCTAATTCACACGGACAGGTGTTTGTATGGTCTAGTGCTTATTTTATATGTTGGGAGTGTTTATTGCTGACAGTAAGGCACATTAAGCACAGAATGCATAATATATGACTAAGCTTAAGGCAGCAGTTGTTTCGAGCGGGTTATTTTGGATTTAACAGCATCCTTTAGTTACAGTCTCATTATTGTACACGGCATTAGACCGAGCCCTGAAGCTATCACCTCCCTCCCCATTCTCTCTCTCTCTTTCCCTCTCTCTCTCTCTCTCTCTCTCTCTCTCTCTTTCTCTCTCTCTCTCTTTCTGGCTCCCCCCTTTCTTCCCTCTGCCCCCCTCCCTCACTCTCTCGCTCTCTTTCTCTCTCACTCTCCTCCACTCCCTCTCTCTCTCTCTCTTTTTCATTCCCTTTCTCTCTCCCTTTTCTCTCTCTCCTTGCCCACCCCCCATCTCTCTGTCCCCCTCTCTATCACTCCCTCCCTCCCTCCCTCGCTCTTCCCCCCCCTCTCTCTATAAGGTGACCTGCTCCAGCTGTGATCCTCTATAAAGCTCCCCGAGCCACACACTCTCACCGGCACTCTGCGGATTTGACTCCAGATTTCTAACCGGTGACTCAATTCCCTGAGCGTGAGGTGGAACACAATTTTTTTTTTTAAAAAAAAAGAAAGAACGAAAGAAAGAAAGAAAGAAAAAAGGCAGAAAACCAGGACTCTCTGGATATCTGAATGTTGTGGACTGAATCTTGCTGGAATTGATCCTTGTTTAATCACCTGGAATATTAGAAATTCCTCTTTCTCCCCCAGGATCAGTCCGGGACGCTGAGAGCATGTTCCGTCTGAGGAGTGTAAGGATGCAGGCAGTTGTATGCGGCGTGCTGCTGTTCGTTCTTGGTGCTGCTGGAGATGTGAGGACACAGAAACATGAGATGGTGAGATGTTGCTGTGATGGTTAATCTGTTATCATGTAAAAAACAAACAATCACGGTGTGCTCTGGTGAGCTCCAGATTAATGGAATGGAACAGTTCCCAAGGTCTTGATTGAAAACTGGGTGCAATTTAGACAATGACTTTCACAGTAACGCTTTTCAGCAAGGACACAGTTATTATAATAATTCTCTTACATGACATATTACCTCAATTTGGGATATATTTTTAAGGTGTAGTGATGTAATAGAATATGAACACATTATATAGAGATCAAATATCTTCTAAACAGAGAGAAATACAAAAAAATATATAATTTTTTCATTATTATTATTATTATTATTATTATTATTATTATTACTGTTGTTGTTGTTGTTGTTGTTGTTGTTGTTTTTGGCAAGAAAGCTTGCTGAATGCAATGACAACAAAAAGGTCACAGCCATTAAATACAAAGAGCTGCTCAATATTGCAAAATAAACCCCGACAGAGTGATCCAGACCCTGATGATCCCCAGTAAAGTATCTTAAATCACTCTGTCATGGTATATTGTGTAATAATGACCAGCTGGCTGCACATTATCCTATTTATGACACGACTGCTTGCTAAAGAAAACAATACATTAACAAAATATTAATGAAAAATTGATTGTTTTTTTTTATTGCTCAATGACACTTTGCAGCAGTAGGATGTTGTATTTAACAACAGTGCATTACAAAAAAATAGAAATAATTGAGTCTGCTAGAACAGGTAGGTACAAACAAAACTAATAACTGTGTGTATGAGCAGGATTATGACAACCCTCCGGTAATAGGATCCACAGACAGTCCTGGCATTTCTACATCTGGACATATTGCAACCCCCCGAAACACTCCCCCGCCTCCAACTTTGGGTCCAAATCCAAATCCAGATAGTTTCCACACTATACATAGACAGAGTTGTTATGCTACATCAGCCTCTATTACGCTGTATCACAATAGGAAATGTCACCGCAGTACCCTGATCCTCTTTTAGTAATCCATCATCATTACGATGGTGGGAGCCAGTTTCGACCCTCATCATGAAAGCCATGTTGACTCGAGCACAGGCCTCCCAATCTCACACCCCTCTCAGACATTTTTACTACAAGCGAAAGCATGTTTAGGTCATGGCTTTGTCGCGTCATCGCACCCGGGGCCAGGAGAATGGTCTTCATCACTCCGAGTCAGTTTGCTCTGTACAGGAGGTGATGTCATCGCAAGCCGTTCCCTCACCCACCCCTCCCTTCCCTTGTTGTGTTTTCTGCAGGTGGTGCGAAGTTGTTCGGGACCGTGCTCTTGCCCCATGACACCCCCTTCGTGCCCACTGGGAGTGAGCTTGGTGCTGGATGAGTGTGGCTGTTGTAAGGTGTGTGCACAGCAGTTTAATCAAGACTGTGGTCCAGACAAACCCTGCGACCACATTAAAGGTCTGCGCTGCCACCTAGGGGCTGGAGGAGACCCACAACGTGGCCTGTGTAGGGGTGAGGAGACCGCACGCAAACACACAATATTATTCATTACCTGTTCCTTGATTTCACTCCGAAGCGAGTTTCCCATTACAGTTATAGTTTTCTTTGGGCAAACATTCAGTATATTGGTTTCATTCTTAAAAAAGGTAGTTTCTTAAGAGGTCTTCTGGGTTCTTCTCTTCCTAAATGCTGTACAACCCTTTCTCAAATAGTAAAAACATTCTGTTGTGATGTTCTGCATGGAACTTTTAAGGGTTTCCCCAGAGGAACAAACTGAAGAACATTTGATGATGCGATGCAATGCTTTTTAAACCCTTGGTGAAAACTGCAACTCTTGTACTGAGTACCTTGAGATACTGTTACTGCACTGTTGTGTTCCCCCAGCTGAGGCTCAGGGTCGGCCGTGTGAGTTTGGCGGTCGCGTGTATCAGCACAGTGAGGATTTCCAGCCCAGCTGTGAGCACCAGTGCAGCTGCATGGATGGTGTGGTGGGCTGCATGCCGCTCTGCCCGCACCACATACCCCTGCCTGCCTGGGACTGTTCCAACCCCCGTTTGGAGACCCCCCCTGGCAGCTGCTGCGAGGAGTGGGTGTGTGATGATGACAATCGTATCAACGAAGAGTCGCATTACTCACCACCTGAGCAACCAAACACAAATCACATCAACAAACTGCTGCACACTTTCAGCTACACGGCCAGAGCAGAAGACTCCTTTCAAGGTGAGCCATACTACTAACACTCTAATCCACGCTTGCAATGGCATACTGAAATCTGATTGACTCCGAGTTTATCACATAGCAACACTTATTTCCAAGTGATCATCTGTTGCTCTTCAGAGTATAACTCATCCTGCGTCTGCGCTCTACTGTTTGTGCAGAGTGGACATCACTTCCTGTGTCGCAAATTCCTTCTCCATCATCCGAGTGCTTACCTCAGACCACAGACTGGTCTGAATGCTCCGCTTCCTGTGGCTTCGGAATCTCCAGTCGTGTGACGAACAAGAACCCGCAATGCAAACTTGTTCGTGAGACACGTCTCTGTCAGATCCATGAGTGTGACACTGTCCTGGCTGTCGGGGTAAGAAACTGAAGAAAATATTTTGGCACAAGAAACTATCCTGAATGTGGTGAAATTTGTAGGATTACAGTAATTAAAATATATAATTATGAAATCTAATTATTTGGCTGATTGTTTTGCATGTATTTAATATTTATTCTACTACAAAAAAAGATATAAGCATGTAATTGGTACACACTCAGAGAGCACAAAGCCCAGCAATATTCTATGAATCGAAATGTCTGGTGCGTGAACCTGGTCGGGACTCCATGGGAGCTAATTGGTCGAGCTATCACAGGAGGGAAGGACGGCATGTGCTCACCTCCTTGTTACTTTCACAAATCAACAGCCAATTATAGGCATCGGTGAGCTCAATCGTACAAAAAGGATGAATAGTGCTTTCCCTCCAGGTATGTTAGGCCATTCCTGAATGCATATACACAGCAGTTTGTAAAGATGGTGGAGGTTGTATGTGATAAGGAGGCAGTAATTAATGGCTGGAATCGGCTATGACCAAATTAGGGGAGAAAAATCAAAGGTCAAACATTGTCCCATTTCACAATGCTAAAAAATCCTTTAAAAAAAGTTCTAATCCAAAGTCTGGTCCAGACCAGTTCACATCCTAATTGAGCGTTCCTTGTCCAAAGTCCTGCCTCTGGTAGAAATTTCATGGAAATCTGCACATACTGTAACTTTTTGCATAATCCTGCTAAGTCGTCAAACAAAAACACACACTGTGAGCAAAACGTGACGTCTGTGCAGAAGTTAAATTGTGGACTCGCTTTGCTGATTTTTAACCAACAGAGGAATTAAAACATAGTCCTATGTAACTAACAGCTGCTGTCACCATGTTTGCAGAAAGGAAAGAAATGCAGACAGACGCTAAGGTCCCAAGTGCCAAAGCACATCTCGTTCAGCGGCTGCACTACACTGAGACGGTACCGGCCCAAAACTTGTGGATCGTGCTCTGATGGCAGATGCTGTCGTCTGTCTGAGACTCGCACTGTACGTCTGCACTTTCACTGCCCCAATGGAGAAACTGTCACTCACAACATCATGTGGATCAGGCGCTGTCGCTGCAGCACGAGCTACTGCAGCGGCAACGGAGACAGCTTGCTTCCCTCTGTCAGCCTCCATAACGATATCCACACCTTCTCACACTGAGCATAAGCATCTGCTCCCCATCATTAAAAAAGGACTTTATTATTATTATTTTTTTATTATTATAGAATTTTGACTGTCAGCTATTTGGTGCCTAAAATTTGTTGAATTTTTGCACTAGCGCTACAATGCTAATTCAGCTAGCAAAAACAAGGCAGAGGTCTGTCTCATCCAAAATTATTTCTGCAATCATTTTAGAGCTGAGTTACACATTACGGGGATGGACATGAGTATCTATGCTGTGCAATCTCACTTTTAGAAGCAGTGTTGTAAGCTGACTGGTCACTCCATAAATAGTGTAACATGACGGACAAATGTATTATTTTCCAGCAGAAGCAGGAAATATAATTTGTAGCCTGCATACGGCTATTTGGTCGACTACGGAAAACATGACTAATTAACTAAACATTCAGCAAGCCATAAAAATAACAGAACATTTACAGCACTTCCTGCTGGGACTGCTGTAATACCACACTTAAAAAGAAGGTAAAGAATCCTTTAAAAAAATTTAGGATCCAGAATTTGATTAAAATCACCACCAAAATCTTACAGTCGCGCAAAACTACACCTTCTTCATCACTTTGTAAATATCTTAGTGTAGAACTTGCTGTGTTGGAGTAAATTAGAATGTGCTACACCTTCTGGTGTTATGCTGGCAAGAACCAGCACGACTCAGTTACTGGACTTCAGGAGACTCATTCCCACTGGAACCTAAAATGGTAGTTACTTACCATATTTTCTGGACTATAATTTATCAGTAGCATAGCCAGAAATTAATTTTAGGAAAGATTAAGACTCCAATTGAACCAATGTCATTCAGTCTTACCAAGCTAATCATGTTGATAGTAGCATTAAGTACTTTATTTATGTACTATTTATTTAGTCATTCCTTTTTAAAATACAAAAAATTAGAGGGGCACTGACAAAGTGCAAGGAATCACCACCAGCCACTAATGGATTTTTATAACTTGGCATAGTTAAAATGAAATGTCACCCCCTAGTGGCCATCAGATGAGCATTTTGGCAGATATTATAAGGAGTAGGCATTTTTCAGGCTGTCGGGAATTTTTAAAACAAGCTCCTATGCAGGAATCACCTCCAAAATGTAATGTTTTGTTATATGTACCACATACTTGTCTAGAAAAAAATGGCATAAAAAATTCATGGATAACTTCTTGATTTATATTGCATACAAACAAACAAGCAGACAAACTAGCAAACAAACAGCAGTGAAAACATTATGTCCTTGCAGAGGTAATATAAATATATAAAACATAACTGGTACCTTAATTATTGTCTTGAAATCCAGGCAGGATTTTTTAGTTTCTACTTTTTAGTAGAAATCGATACAAAATTTTAAAGCAACTTGCATTTATTTTGCCCCTTTAAAATAATTTAAAATTTTTTCACATTTATATAAACAAACTCTTCTTGTCACTGATTGGGCCAGAGTTTGGAACAATGTTCAGAACAGCCCCGCCCCCCTTTTTTTTCTTCTTTGACACAAATATACAATGACAAAAACACTGCAAAGCTGTTACCATTCTACCAAGAAAACATCTGATTGGTTAATGCTGTTTTACACCATAACAGCTAGTAGCCAATGAAATGTGATTAAACTGTGTAAACAAATGTTTGATGTTTAATCACCATAATAAATTATAGCACCAATATGCCGCAGTAATAACTATAAATATAAATATATAGTATCTTGTTAACCAGCCATTAATTAATATTTGGAAAAATATTTCAGGGGAGTTTCGAATGAGAAATAGTTTCATAGTTCAAACACCTCTGTACTTCTCAGCATATATCGCCACTTACTGCTTTATTTTATCCATATGACCACACTAAATGTTGCATTGAGATAAAGCATGCGATTGCCACGGTTTCAAGCTAGCTAGCTAATTTCATTTTTGTGCAAATGTGCCATTTAAATTAAAATCTTTACTTTTTTGTTCCATAAAATTCATCAGTAATTTGGATTCATGATTCTCTCACATCTCAAGTGCTTCTAGTGAATCTGATCAACATTTAGAGAATTTCAATTCTATATTGTGCTTAAATAACCGTAAACTCGACTAGCTTTACTTTATTTATTCCTCCTTTTAGACCTCGAGTTTTAGGAAACACGTCTATAATATCCTTGTGTCTTTCTATGAGTCAGTACAGAGGAATGACATGCACTAGTTTCTGAGATTTGAAGACGATGAACGTGGACATGGATGTAATGCAGTCTTGCACAAAGCATTCTATTGATTTATGGCGGCTTCACCAGGATGGACATTGGATGGAGCTGTCAGTCTGAGTGAAATAAATATTGATTAGCTTGTTTTTGTATTATTCAGTGTAGCGTTTATTTTGTTGTGCTTTACTTATAGACTGCACACGTTCTAACACTTCTTCATGAGCTTTCTCACACCATTATTTTTGGTAAAGTCAACAGTGAGGATGACTAATGTATCAGAGATTGTATTGTTGATGTTATTATTATTATTATTATTATTATTAGACAATATCAGTAACCTCATGGCTTGCTTTTCCATGTTGTACATTACAGGCTTCACAACTGGTGGAGTGACCACGATTTTAGAGACTGCTCCATTTTTCGGGGTGAACTTACTTTCAATTCTTTGAGCTGCTCTCTCGTGTAAGAGAGAGAGAGAGAGAGAGAGAGAGAGAGAGAGAGAGTGTGTGTGTATGTGTGTGTGTGTATGCATGTTGTAACATACTGACTGATGTTGATCTTCAGTGTTAAAGTCAAATGCAGTAAATAAAGCGTTTAAAAGAAAATGTGTTTTTTTTATTTGTATACATAGATCCATTTAGAATCCATTTCTAATTAGCATGTCTAACGCCTCACAGCAAGAAGGTCCTGGGTTCGATTCCCAGCTCGGGTGTTTCTGTGTGGAGTTTGCATGTTCTCCGCGTGCTTGCGTGGGTTTCCTCCGGGTACTCCGGTTTCCTCCCACAGTCCAAAAACATGCCCAGTAAGCTAATTGGCTGTTCCAAATCACCCCTAGGTGTGAGTGTGAGTGCGAATGGTTGTGTGATTACCGGCCCTGCGATGGCCTGGCGAGCTGTCCAGGGTGTTCCCCGCCCGCGCCCAGAGTCGGCTGAGATGGGCGCCAGCCTCCCCGCGACCCTAATTAAGATGAATGAATATCATTAGTAAAAATATCTACGTGTTAATCGTCAAAAATGTCTTTTGTTTCCTGACTGTTAAACTGCCTAAATACAAGCCAGCTCATTCAGTATATATCCACATGGAACACATTCAACCTATTTGACAACAATATTTGAGGACATTAATAGAAAAAACATCGCGTTCACAGCTGGCTGTACTTACCTATAATTGGTAAGTTGTCGGAGCTGTTGGGAATGAAACGCTGAATCACAGCTGGATGTTCAGTGAGGAAAGCAGCTGTAGTCTGCGGTCTGGTGGATGATAAGCAGCGTCTTCAGCAGACACGACGTCCACTGTCTGTGAGTGATGCCCTTC
This sequence comes from Porochilus rendahli, assembly GCA_039654305.1. Lineage (NCBI taxonomy): Eukaryota > Metazoa > Chordata > Actinopteri > Siluriformes > Plotosidae > Porochilus > Porochilus rendahli. Next base: position 5,951,738 of record JBCNYG010000012.1, on the reverse strand, counting down.
ATCAGGGGACATTAAGCGCACGTTGACATTTAGGCACAATTAAGTGCAGTTTATCTCACTGCTGAAGGGGCAGGTGGTTTTGTGTCCGCATTATTTTTACTATCGTGACTCTGTCCTTGGCATTTATTTAGCTCGGCATTAGTGAACCATCAGACTACAGAAGTGTATTTATATAAGCACATAGAACGATTTCAGAAATGAGAAATAAATAGTGGTTTGGGGAGCTTTTTTGGGTACACACTGCCTCCTCTCAGTGTCGGCTGAGATAGGCTCTAGCCTCAGCGAGAACGTAATGGTAGGATAAGGCGGTGTGGAAAATGAGTGAGGGTGACTCAGTAAAATTCCTTCATTTTCTAAGTCTCCTAATCCTAATTCGGGTCGCGGGGAGGCTGGCGCCCATCTCAGCTGACTCTGGGCGAGGGCGGGGTACACCCTGAACAGATCGCCAGACCATTGCAAGGCAACACACATACAATCATTCACCCTCACTCTTACACCTAGGGGTGATTTGGAACAGCCAACTAGCCTACTGGGCATGTTTTCGGATTGTAGGAGGAAACCGGAGTACCCGGAGGAAACCCGCACATGCATCGAACCCAGGCTTTCTTGCTGCTTTAATTAACCCTAGGTGTGAGTGTGAATGGTTGGGCGTGTGTGTGTGTTGGTCCTGAGATGGACTAAAGAGCTGTTCAGGGTGTATCCCGCCTTAGCCCAAAGTTGGCTGAGATAGGCTTCAGCCTCCCTGTGACCCTAGAAGACTTAAACTGTTTAACAAATTAATAAATGCATGCATGTTTTTTGGTTGTGTGCTATTGTTCCGCCACATTCCATTGATATTTTAGACATTTTCTGTTAATCGTACAAAAATTCTAAACGCACAGATCTTGATGGCTCCGGAAACAAATTTAAAGAACCAAAAGGCAAAGCAGAGAAAAAATCTTCCTGTAAAAGTTGGATTAGCCACTTGCTCCGCTGTCTGCGCTCTGTAGGCTGAGGAGGCTGCCCTGTGGGGGCCGTGTTGGTGAGTTAGCGTGGAGCTGCTAGCTGAAGACCTCGTATTTGAACAGAAGGTGTTGTCTCGCGCTTCAGGCTGTTCACACACACACACTTGCGACAGCGAGAAGTGAAATATTAACAGCTCTCTCTCGCTCCGCAATTAACTGAACTCTGTTGCTGAGCATCGGCTCCGGGCTCGGCCTGTGTTCGGAGAAGCAACTGTAGTGCCGGAGGTTAATTAGAATATTTAGAAGAGAAGTTTGAAAAACTTTTTTTTTTTTTTTTTTTAATACCGAAGACCGAAAGGAGAAGTTTGACATGCTCGGAGAATGTTTGCACCAAATGACTAATTGTGCTAATCGACAGTAACACGGTACAACAGGGTACAGACAGCATCTACTGAATTAGCGTAGGGCGGCATGTCCGTCTCACAGCGAGAAGCTCCCGAGGTTTGAGTTCCGGGCTCGCGGGTTATCCGTGTGGAGCTTTCATGTTCTCACAGTGCTCCCAGTTTCCTCCAGGTACTCCGGTTTCCTCCCATAGTCTAAAAACATGCACATTGGGGTAAATGGCTGTTCCAAATTGCCCCTAGGTGTGCATGTCAGTGTGGCGCCCGAGCTGGACGCCAGCCTCCCTGCGACCAAAGTAGGATTAAGCGGTTTGGCAAATGAGTGGCTGAGTGAGTGAGAGTGTTTATGCTCTTGCAGTGATCCCTGAATGGGTACTTGGTATGTTGAGCTTTTGTCTCACAGCAGGTTCTCCCTGTAATAGTATTTAAGCGACAGTCATATGACAGCGCCGCTGCATCATTTCAAGAAATTAGAGTGGTGAATCGAATAGAATCGATCATTTATACCCACCAGAGTGTCTGCTTGATGGGTTTATTGATCATCAGACAGTCTCCAATTCGTGCAAAGGCTAAAGCTGGAGATTGAAGTTTTTAACTATGGTTCTTTTTAACAGCACTCTCTTCGATCTTCCTTAACAGACTGTTAAGGCTCGTACATGCCGGCGTATCGCACTATTTGGGCAACATGGTGCCGTGCGGAGACGGCCGAGTCGGACTGTACGAATCGAGTCCTGTCTTGCACCGGTTTCTGTACCGACTTGGACTTGGTATCAGATTTACTGGTATCTGTGCTTGGACTTGTCACTTTTTCGTAAAAATAACGTGTGCTCTGTCTTTTGCTTTCGACTTGCGCAAGGTTGACAAGTAGAAACTGGTTCTAGAAAAGGAAATATCTAATCACTGCTGAAATATACAAATAAAGTCAGCAACTCCAAACCAAAGGTTTGGCTTTGAAATGATCCGGTGGTTTTCGGTCTTGGACGTGAACTCGGTCAGTTTTATCTCATTTGGAATCAGTCTCGAGTTGGCCTCGAACCACTCTGGTTTTCTGTTTCTGGTTGAGAAAATGCTGAGCACGTTTTGGCTGCTGCTTCTCGCCAGAGCTCTTTTATCTTTTATCTTTTTTTTTCTTTCTTTCTTTTCTTTTCAAGTTTCTTCAGTTTTTTTTCCTCTTCTTTCCATAGTGCTGTCGTCCACCTTGCAGAAAGAAGGTCCTGGGTTCGATTCCCTGGCCTGTGTTTCTGTGTGGAGTTTGCATGTTCTTCCTGTGCTTGTGTGCGTTTCCTCTGGGTACTCCAGTTTCCTCCCACAGTCCAAAGACATACACATTAGGCTAACGAGCTGTTCCAAATTGACCCTAGGTGTGAGTGTGAGTGTGGTTGTGTGCAGGGTGTACCTCACCTTCTCCGTGTGTTGGCTGAGATAGGCTCCAGCCGCCCCGTGACCGTGATGGGATTAAGCAGTTTGGTAAACGAATGAGTGAGTTTGTTAAGTTTATTTTGTCTTCTCGAGTTTCTTTTTTGATATTTGGTACATTATTCATACATTTACATTTCCATATACAAATACATTGTAAATGTTTTGTAGAGGTTTGTTGTCCTTCTTTCCTCCGGTTGCTAGGTGCTCTGGACCCAGTCTTGGTTATCAGGTTCCCCAGGCTTTGGTTGATGTGTGTGTCTTCTTGCTTGCTGTTGTCTGTAGAATGCCTGCTGCTTTCATCAATGTCAGGGCTGCCCTGCACTCGGTGCTCATTTTGCAGATCCTTGGCGTAGCATTTGCAGATCCAGTGTGGAACATCCATGTGTTTGCCTTTTGGTGAGACTGTAAGCTACATTAGGACTTTATGCCACAGGATTTATATCCTTACAGCCTTCAAAGTACTTTTCGTGTTTTGTAATGTGGCCTTAGGTGTGAAAAAGATGCTATACAAATCACATGAAGATTAATAACTATTATTATTAACATTATTATTATTAATCATGTAATTTGTATAGCAT
>JBCNYG010000012.1:5662908-5674661 GCA_039654305.1 Porochilus rendahli | reverse complement strand
GAGAGAGAGAGAGAGAGAGAGAGAGAGAGAGAGAGAGAGAGAGAGAGAGAGAGAGAGAGAGAGAGAGAGAGAAAGCTGTAGTTGCTGGAGAATGCAGTGGGGTCAACTGCCGGGGCTTGGGGGCTATTAACCAAGAGTTCAAGTCATAAAAGCAGGGTCATGGCCCAGAGCCTTTTCTCCTTCCGTAAGAGAGGGAGTTCCTCAGGCCTGTCGTTACAGCGGAGTCAAGAACAGGCCATTCAAACCATCTGACATGCCATTTACTCTTGTATGAGACAGTACGATTACAGTGGCTCTGAAAAGCCCTGCTGCGTGGCTCCCTCTTTTGTAAGCGCAGCAGCCTTCTCGGGGTCAGCAGTGCACCAGAGATTGCTGAGTGCTGGAAACGCTCGGAGAATTCTTCCTCTCTGCCAGCAAACAAGCCTCGACGAGCAAAAAACAGCTACCTGTTAGACCACTACACATTAATCCCTCCTGCTCCCTCTCGCTGTTAAATGAAGAGTTTGGAGGATAAAAGCCTTTCCAGGGTATTAGCATGTGAATGCGCGGGGCTTTGAGATGCTGGCGACGTGCTGAGCAAGAGCTTTAGCTTCAGCGTACTGTACCGTCCCTGCAGGAGCCGCCGGGATCCAGCCACACAAAGAATGATGGATTAGACTTATGCTGCTCAGTAGGCTTCCCTTTTTTTCCCCCCATTTACAACACATCAGCTCCTCCATGGAAAAGGAAGGAGTGGGGGGGGGAAGCTTGGTGCTGCATGGGGTTTTACATATGCAACACTTCTATTATTGGAAATAAAACCATGCGGAAGCTTTATTGATGTTTTACAAATGAACGTTTTACATTCCAAAAATTTTGCTGCAGCAATTTAAAGACAGTCATGTTAAAAAAATCTATATCTTTGTGTTTGTGTGTGTGTGTGTGTGTGTGTGTGTGTGTGTCACAGTGTTCTTGTTCTCCATTTTGTATTCTTTAGTAAACACTAAGGGTACGATGACACTAGAGGCAAAACAGAAAAGCGATCGCAGTAAATGCCAATTCGCAGCTTTTTTTTTTTTTTTTGGTCGCACGACGTTCACGCCATCGTATTGTGGTCGCCGGGTCCGTGAACTCGGCACAAAAAAATTTCGAACGCTTGAAATTTCTGCAAACAGTCTGCACATGTCGTGAGGTCACAAAGTTATTGCTTTGCCCGCAAATTACTCGCTAATCGTACGCAAGGAAAAGCCACAAGTTGGAGACTTCCACGTGGAAAGTTCAAGAAAAGAGACTTGCTGGTATCCGCCATATTGTGTGTAATAGTTCGGATTTCATTCGCACTGTTCACGCTAATAACAGGTTTGAGAACAAAACGCAACTGATTTTCTAAAGGAGATTCGCTTTTGTGATCTGCCAACCACTCAGAAATCATTCGCAACTTTCGCACAATATTCATATTAAAGTCACTAAATATTTGCTTCCATGTGGAGTCACAAAACTTAAACACGAATTTCAAATTTCGCCAAAAAAAAACAAAGACAAAAACAAAAAAAACTGCATATAAATCAATTTGTGTCAGTCGGTTTTCAACCACACATCTAGTGTGATCACCCCTAAACAGGACAGTTCAATCTGATTGGTTCACAATCTCAGGGTTACACAGACATGAAACCAAGTAGACGTCGCCTGCATCGAGACACCGGACACTCAGATTGTCATGGTGATTTGGAGCAGGCGGTGTCATCATCATCATCATCATCATCATCATCATCATCACGCTTTCCAATTGAGATGTGAAGAATATTCCATCATTTCTTCATTCATTTGCCGAGCCAATTACCCCAACTAGGGTCACAGGGAGGCCGGAACCTATCTCAGCCGACTCACCATAAACAGCTCACCAATCCATCACAGAGCCAACACACAGACACACTCACCCCTCGGGGCAATTTGGAACAGCCTAATGTGCATGTGCAGACTCCACCCAGAAACGGCCTCGCTGAGCCCAAGACTGGAACCCAGGCCTGCTGTTCCGTGAAATGGACGTGCAAACCACTGGCACATTGTCACCTTGTGAGGAACATAATTTGTGCAATTATTTACACAAAATATGTGATTCTCTCTGTTGGGTTTAAAAATAGCTGTGTGTGTGTGTGTGTGTGTGTGTGTGTGTGTGTGTGTGTGTGTGTTTGTGTGTGTGTGTGTGTTTTGTCTGTAACACTACTAACAATTTGTAAATTCAGTTGGCATCCAGATTTGAGTAATACACATGGTATAAACACCGTGAGCCGGTTTAATTAGCCCGCGTTAGTTTCTTTGTCATTAAAAGGAGTCCAAATGCTTTACAGTAACATTGACTTCCCTCCTCTGCAGACCATTTGCCTGCTACTTACAGCATGAGTAGTGTTATGCAGGATGCCTTCGTGATCGTAAATTATCGGTTAGCCTACGTGAAATGGCCGACTTCCTCGGCCAGGAGAGCGTCAGTCCTAATGCCGGCTTCCTTTATTCACACGTCCGACTGCTTTGATTGGCCAAATTTGTTTCCCCTCTCTTTCAAGTGCATGGCCACCATATAAACCTGGAGTTCCCTCACACCTTCACCCACTTGATCCCAGAGCGTCACCTCACGAGGCCCGCCTCTGTCTCAGGCCTCCCTGTCACTCACTTCATCTCTCTCTCGCTCTCTCTCTCACACACACACACACACACACACACACACCTGCACACAATCCTTACAAGAAAGCTGGACTTTAATTTTGAAGTTTAGTCCTTGCTGAAAAGTTACCGTAAACACCCCACCCTCTCACTCACTCCAGGTTTTGCACCCGGAAGGGAGGTGGAGTGCAATAGGCAGCATTCAGTCTCATCTCGAACCCTTTGCCTTGGGGTATACCTTCTTTCATACACACACACACACACACACACACACACACACACACACTCAGACCCCCTATTGCCTCTATTAAATTGTGCATTGTCAGCTGGAGGTCAAGCCTGGTTTCATTCCAAACTTCAGCAGGAGTCCGAGTTGCCAGATCAGCGCTCTTTACACACTGCAGCTGCATGACAGCTGTTCACACACATACACACTGAACTGTATACACTGTACACACTCACTTCACCCCAGTCCACATACATTATCCAAACCTTTAAGCACTGATTTTTTTTTTTTGTTTTTTTTAACGTTTCCTTTCAAAATTAAATCTAAATTATTTTTAACACACCATCAAAATGTATTTATTCTTTTTTACTGCAATTAACGGTAGCAAAAATATGGCTTAAACTGAAACACCACCCTGACTGTAGCGAGATCAGATGGATCTTATTATGTGAATTAATCCGAGGTGACATGTTGATTTATGAAATCAGAAGTTCTCAACATGTGTTTTTAATACCATAATTACCGTAGTATATTTACACTTTCCTTCTATGATGCATTAAAAAGTTGTCTTACCTTTTCTGACACATTTTAACAAGCTTTATATGGACACTAACAATAAAATAAAGAGTACTGGAACATTTAGAGCCCAGGGTTCAATGTTTATCAAAATAAATTCCGAAATAACCCTAATATAGCTACAAGGAGGATAAGGATAGTATTATTAGTTTAGAGGGGGAGAGGTTTATGCTAATGTACATTCATTTCGGAGGATGGGAAGACCGGACGTCAGAGCGTGACTAGAAAATGGAGGATGGGTTGAGAAAGATAGACAGAGAAAGAAAGAGAGAGATAAAGAGGGGGAAGAGCTTCTTTCTTTCATTAACCTTGTTCAGAGTTGAGGATGGAGGATTCCAGCACTGCGGTACTTTTCCACTCCAACTCCATTTCCACCTCTGATCTCAGGAGAAGGAAGAAGAGAAAAAAAACAACAAACAGGACAGTAGGGTCAAACCTTTACCCTGATATCATTCACCTGGAACTGTGGATTAAACCTTGAGAAATGAGGGTTTAAGCTTCATAACTGGAGCGTGATGACCCTAAAGCTTTAAACGTACATTTCGAACGTTTTTTTTCCTGATCCAAAGCCTAAGCATGAATGAATTGGAGAATTGCATAAGAAAGCAGGTCGTCTTCTTCTTAATGAAGTCAGCGACCACTGTGCGTGCATACAGTGTAGTAGAAAAGTATTTAACACCCCGATCCTAACAGGTTCGTTGATATCAACTTTGATGGTGCTTCGCCATTAATGACATGTTAAATGTTTGGTATGATGTTCCCCCTGTAACCAAAAGAGGAACACTGATAAATCTATACCGTAAATATCGTCTCGGCTACAGAAACTTCCGGCTCGTATACAGAGCTTTCCAGCGATATCAGCTATTTAAATATAACCATTTAATCATTCAATTATTCATTCACTAATTTAAGTTAATCCTGATTAGGGTCACGGGGAGGCTGGCGCCCATCTCAGCCGACTCTGGGAGAGGGCGGGATACACCCTGAACAGCTGGACATCACAGGGCCAACACACATACGACCACCCACACTCACACCTAGGGGTGATTCGAAACTGTTAATTAGTTAACTATGTTTTTTTCGAACTGTTGGAGGAAACCAGCGTACCCGGAGGAAACCCATGCAAGCATAGGTAGAGCAATCAAACTTCACACAGAAACGCCCGAGCCTCTTAGAGTATGTGCGAATGCTTTACTAGGTAACCATTAGACCTTAGAGGCACTCTTTGTGCCAACACTTTCACAGCACTGTCAGTTAAGCTAAATCAATTTAAGACACTCAGTCTGGTTGTTTGAAAAGTCTGCTCTTATTTACACAAAAGTGGGTTTGGGTTCTGCTAACAGTGGGCAGCTGTAAAACCTGTACTTAACATGAACACAGCACGCGGGCTTAACCAACTACAACGCAAAGCGTCGAAGGCCAGCGAGAAAACCAGAACAAGTCTTTCTACTAATAAAAAGCTGTTCCGCCAGTCTGTTTAGTTCAGTGTGTGTGTGTGTGTGTGTGTGTGTCTTGCTTCTGCCCGTTTGGACTTTCCGTAGCTATTATAATCCCGATCAATACTTGAGATATGTGTAAACATCACAAGATCGCCCTCGAGTCTACTGATCAGCCGTCAGTGAGATAACCTCGTCTTTAATCCTCCCGTCTGTTCTGCTAAACCTCTCCTTCTTATCTCCGACACGAGCTACGCCATACCACATGCTTTGATCTGAGGCCTTGGAATTTCACTTTTTTTTTTTTTTTAAACTAAAGTCTGCAGGATAATGAAAGAAAGAATAAAACGAAAAGAAGGGAAGATTTATATGAAGGCCAAAGTCTGGATGTTTTTCTGCAAACATGCACAATTCCAAGGTTTCCTTCGGAAGGTTGGTGTGAAATGCGAGGTGTGTGTGTGAGCTCGATGAAATAAAGAGCTGAAATGAAAGTGGAAACCAAATGACACGCTCTTCGTTCTTGAACTCTGTGATTTTCACTAATAATATTAACAACGTTAGTATTATTTCTTAGGCACATGATAATGAAAATCCATCTTTGAAGAGCTAAATATATAAAGTTACCATCACTACAATACCAACGGTCAACTTGAACCTTGTGCTGAGATTGTAAAGCAAATAAATTAATTAATTAACAAACAAACAAATAAATAAATAAACAAAACAAACAAATTAGAGTAAGTAAATAATTAAAAAATAATTAAATAACTGTTGGACCGGGGGATATGAAAGTACAGTGTTGATATTGTAGAGAATTGAGCAGCAGGATGGTTTTATGAGATATCAGGGATGTGTAATAAGTTTTTTATATAAACGGGCGCGTAGCTGCTGTAAGAATATTAACCCTCTGATTTATTCTTCAAAGCCATAATAATATAAACAGATATTTATTATCATGGTATTTTTGAAAACACCACAATAAAGCACCACTGAACAAACATCAGGTACGGCTTTGAATCCAATATAATTTCATAATATCATATTTTACCACCTGACTCGCCATAACTATCGATCTTATTATGAAATCTTTCTTATCTCAGTGCTAACATCATTACCGATTTAACCCCAGGAACCCACCAGTCAGGATCAGGGAAATCCCCAAGGGTGCCAATAATTGAAATGACAGAATTCCCAAATACGTTGAGCCCATTTCCTGGTGTAGGATCCGAAGGACGTGCGTGGATGTGTGTAAACCTTTCATTCTCAAGTGTGTGACTTTACATGTCAGAAATATGAGTGAGCTGCATTACAAATATGGGGGGAAAGTCATGCGTTCAAAATAGTGAGGCTCAATCAATCCTGATGACTCAAAATAGCACTTTTTTACTGTACGGAGATATAAGGGCGTGTGTGTGTGTGTGTGTGTGTGTGTGTTTATTACAGTATAAGATATATAAATGACTACTGTGCAACTTCAACCTTGTTTTACAGACCTCTACTGCTATTGATCCACACACACAAACCTGAATCCCTTCCCCCATAAGTACGCACACACACACACACACACACACACACACCAGCCGACACAGCAACCCCTCACCACCCAGTCCACCCACAGATGCCGCCAAGAAGTGACTTCCTGCCTGCAAGAGTGACTGATGAGAGGGAGAAATGGAAAAATAGAAAAGAGGAAGCAGCGAAAGAGAGAGAGAGGGAGAGGGAGAGGGGTAAAGGAGAATGAGAGGGGTGACCCTGAGCGATCTTCGTCCCCTCCCTCATGTTGGTAACAATAACACAGGAGCAGGGCTGGGGCAGCAGCTCAATAGGATTAGCAGCGGAGGTGGGGCTTTGTACAGTAGGAGCTTTTGAAACACACACACACACACACACACACACAATGGCATTTTCACATACCACCCTCGGTCATATTCAACTCTGACTGACGCCTTTTTAATTCCACCTCCTTCCACACCTAAACCCTTAATCCGCCCTTTATTCAGAACAATCCGCAAATAAATAATAAACAGACAGACAGACAGAGAGATAAATAGATAGACAGACAGGTGGACGGATAAAAACAAGTTCTGCGATTCAGTAATATTCCCATAAAGATTCCTTTAACATTCCAGAACTACTGACACCCTGGTTCTACCGCTAAAGCCTCATGGGTCATGTGACCGCATCACCAGTGCCGATTCCACCAAATGGATGAAAGGAAAACAAAAACAATACGAAGGAGCACACTTCGCACCTCGTATCACAACGTGACGATATCATCGCATCGAATCCCTGCGAGGAAGCTGCTGAGAAGGAGGATTAGCATAAAACTAACATTCACACTCCTGGAAAGCTAATATCCCGTCAGAGCGAACGACTGGAGGATGTTAATGATTGCTGAGAAGAGACGACAAAGAAACAAACAAAAAAAAATCTACAGAAATGTATAACTGGAATCCTTCCCGTTAAAAAAAAACAAACAACTTAAAAACGTTGAGAAATGTACATTCAGTACAGCGACACTTCATCAAAGATTAAAAAAAAAGCACCCACATCTTTTTTAATTGGCTAACAATCGGCTCCATGTTGGTATTTCTGTTTGTTTATTGTTGCATATTTGTTGTCGTCATTGTTTATTTTCTTGTTGTTATTGTTCTTTAGCCGAGCAAATGTTACGACGCTGGTTTTATGATCATGAGTCAAAGTGATAAAACCCGGGAGGAATGAGGGGTGAAGTTTGGGCTACATTATGGGAGGGGGGGGAGGGTCTGTGTGTGTTTGTCTGTTTGTGTGTGTGTGTGTGTGTGTGTGTGTGTGTCGGGGGTTTATTTAGCCAGATGAGCGCCAGGTCCTGCTGACCCCCGCTCCTCATTCCTCATTACATGAACAAAGCTGCACTGAAAACCTTTTCCAGATGGGATGCAGCCTGCATACCACACAGTAAACACACACACACACACACACACACACACACACACACCTAACATTATGCTTGTTCTATTATAAAACATGTCCATCACTCAAAAAACACTGGGACAGCAACATTATTAGCACGATAGCGCTCTCCCGGCAGATAAACGCGTGCATCATTACCGCAGAGCCAGCTGTTTACATTTCCTCTGTTACGTAACACCTCTGACCATTTCTCTCTCTCTCTCTCTCTCATTCTCTCTCACACACACAAAATACCAGGCCAGTTCATACTCAAAGATTGATTAACTGTCCAAATAGTAACATCTCTATCCCATATTCAGCAAACTAAAATTTCCATATCGCCCCTTTAATCATCACACACTCCCCCTACCCCATAATACCCCCCCCAGGCTGCCGCCGCCAGAGATGGACATAATTTAGAGATTACTACTCTACCCTCCTTGTTTCAAATCCTCAGAGCATTACACACACCCCACCTAAAGGAACCAAGACCTCTACACATCCAGCATTAATGAGAAAGACACACACGCCGAGCTCGCTCATTCTTTCCTTCTTCCTGATTCGCTCACCTTCCCATGAATCCATCTGATGTCTCTCCTGCCATTCAGTCATAAGTGTATCCTCGTCGCGAAGGGCTTAGGCCTCATGACGCTCTCTCTCTCCCTTTCTCTGTCTCTTGGTCTTGTCTTTCTCTCTCCCGCTGTCCTCTCCTGTCCTCTCCTCTCCTCTCAGCTCCTTCTGGCTCTGATCCTCCTCCTCCCGGTTGAGCCTGCTGGTCACTTTCAGCCTGGTCACATGACCATCGAGTTCAGGCCCCAGGGGTCACGGCATGGCCAGAGGGCCAATGACGTTGTGGGGGGTTATCTGAGTGGAACTGATAGCCCTATTTTTTTTTCCACCCACCCCTCCCTGCTTCAGAACAATACAGGCCTTCTCCCTTCCCTCTCTCTCTCTCTCTCCCTTCTCTCTCTCTCACAAGCAGAGGTGAACCACACAAAATGACTTAGGATCCCTTTCTCCACTGCCTACATCATCAGAATTATAACACAACACCAGATCCGCCTCTTAGCATTAGACACATGCTAAAATAGACACATCTTGCTAATGACCTCCCTTGTCCTCCTCCTCCTCCTCCTGTTCTCCACCGCTAGGCAGCCACATAAGAAGCTTTTCACATTCAAATGCAACAGGAGAGTCAGAGAAGGGAGGAGGAGGAGAGGAGTTGAGCTGGACTTTGTCATGTAGAGGTAGAGAAGAAGAAGGGAGGGGTGTGTGTGTGTGTGCGTGTGTGTGCGTGTGTGTGTGTGGCAGGAGTTGAGTATGAATGAAGGCAGCAGAGGTTCAAGTTTCTGCTGCAGCTGTCCACCCGTGCCTGCGCTTGGCCCTCCGGCTACTCCTGACACCCAAGCCGAGCGTGTTTAATTAGCGTGAAGAGCGCCGGACGTTCCTGCAAGCTGTGCCCAAGTTTTCTTTGCCGCCAAAAAAAAAAAAAAAAAGAAAAAGAAAAAAAAAGGAAGGATGCATGACGAAGACAGAAAGCGAGCAAAAAGGTTTAAAATGTAAAAAGATGACTCAGGTGCAGTAGGACGGACGCTGTCGGGCCGGTGGGAGTTTTTGACGATATAATACCCTGGTCTCGATCACACTATCACAATATGATTCAAACACACAACGTGCGCTGGACATTTACAAGGAAAAAGTGCAGCATGTTTAGAAATGCTTACAGGTTTCAACGCAACACTCCTAAAAATCCTTCGTTTCGATTAAAAACTCGTCAATCGACTTTAAAACCTTTCTCTTAGCACAAGTTCATTCTGTGACATGATCCAAAAATTACCCACACAACCTTTTTACTTCTACTTCTGCCATAAATGTGTTCCTGAACCTGTACCAGTTGTTCATCATTAAATGTTTTGGTATAAATATGTGTAGTATTTAAATTCTCTTTTAATTTAATGAATTAAAACTCATACATCAGAGTTTGTAGAATTTGTTAATTTCTCTGGATTGGATTTTTATCATTATTATCTAATTATTAATTACGCTATCAATCTCTCTCTCTAATATATATACATATAGGCCTTACACCAAGAAGGTCGAGGGTTCGACACGGGCGTTTTGGCAGTTTCTTCCCCAAGTCTGTCACTGTGTTGAACTGTAGAAAGTGTCAGGAACCCACTGTGAAAACACCCCCTGTACACATCTCTGTACAGAAAGCGGTTTAAAGCCGAAGTCAGATTCCTGGCTCGTGTTCATTAACTTGGCAAATAAAGCTGATTGTGAGATATATTGTAAAATATCCAATAAAGCAGCTGTTTATTTTTTGAGTAACAGGATTCATTTCGTAGTGAACTGCACCACATTTTTATCCTACTGTCAGTTTCCCAAAGAGAAGAACCACAACGAAAACAATAATCATTTGGCGTCAGCCAGTGAACCATTAATCGCTGATCTGCTGACAAGGTTCCAGCAACTTTTCATTCTTGATATTCTGGTGAGTAGTGAGTAGATGAATTCAAATCCCTGCGCAAACAGTCATTTTGGCAAAGGTGAACAGTTTGCTAAACGCTCGCTAAGTCGCCTTCATACAGCCTCACATGAGGGTCATGTGACCATGGACGTTCGCCAACTATACGCAGAGTTTGAGAAGTATTCTTCTGCAAGTCGGCACATTCCTGAGGGGGGCGAATGATTAAAGAACAGTTAGCGACCACAAAGAACGTCAGAAAACAGCTGATGACTGTTCAAAAATACATGTTCGCCAAAGATTAAAAAAAAAAGAACATATTCCAAACTCTTGGGTGAATGAAAATGAGATCGACTGAGGAACATATTAACTGTGCTAATGAATCTATACATACATATACACACACACACACCTATATATTTCATTCATTTTATGTCACATCACATTCTAAGATTGGGCCTATAAGAAAGCAAATTATTTAATGTCTGTTTAACGATTTCTCAACATTAAACTCTTACTAATTTCACCTTTAGTATTTTTCAGAAAAAAACTAAATGTCTTATTCTTCTTCCTCTACAAGACACTTCTCAGATTTCTATTCTTATCATTCTTATCTGTTTATAGTTGCTTAAATGTGGCGGAACTTCCATGGAACCTGTTTCCTGTTATTAGAGCAACACCTTCATATAAAAAAGGCTTGTAGGAAGAAAATTAAGACGGTAAAGCAGGGGTGGAAATTAACACCGGTCCGCCGGTCCGTGGTGAAGTCATCCTGCTGGCGACCCGACAAATCCCATATGTAAAGAAGATCTAGTGTTCCTGACGAGTAAATATGAAGGAGGACTAGTAGATTTATAATCTCACCAGTCCTGCTGGCCAGTAGCTCAGTGTTGCTAAATTCCACCCCTAAAAAAAGCATTAAAACTGCCAGTGATTTTACCGTCCGATCCTCCATCAGGCTTAACAGATCAATCCCTTCTTAATCCCAGCTAGGAGAGATTTTCAGCCTTCAATCACAGCCTTATCACCTTAAAAAGCTCCTTTACTGGTGAATTTTATTAGTTCATGAAGGAGGAAGGTAAAAACAATCCATAAATAAATACAGAACATCAAGAACGCACCAGAGTGTGTAACTGAACGTACGTCTAGACAGGGGCGGTTCCTTCATAAGGGCGATTGGGCGACGCACCACCAATGGGGAAAAATTAGGGAATATTTTTCTTTCCTATTCTTACACAATATTACGGTAGTTGTGACTCTCTGACACTAATCTGTCTCTGTATGACATTGTCCAATCAGTTTAAGGCCGTGCTTTATTGGGTACCGCCCACTTTGGGCCATTTTCGCCCAGCTCCCTCTCATGGACTTTAATGTAAAATGTTTTTTGTTTTTAATTTCAGGCTCTACAATGCAATCTCTATGAGTTCCGGGAGGGCTCGCACTAACGTGCTTTCGTCATACGAACGTAAAAAAAAAAAAA
>JBCNYG010000012.1:5609781-5623335 GCA_039654305.1 Porochilus rendahli | reverse complement strand
GTGTTCTTCCGATCTTCAGACATTTACTGGAATAAGGGAATTCTTTGGGTGAGAGAAGAGTGAGACAAAAGCAAAAACACCCTATTAAAAGAAAAAAAAAAAAAAAAAAAAAAAAAACATTCCAGATCTGCACTTTTTCATCTGCGAGTCCAAGGTTACTTTTGATCCGACGTCGCATTCCTCAAAAAGGCGTTCAAAGACTCATGCTCAAACAAACGCTTTATAAGATAACGTAGAAAAAGGAAACACAAAAGAAGAAAGGCTATCAGAGCGATGGAAGGAAGAAGAGACCATCTCCTGTAAGTGAACAAGTCCAGACAGGCCACAAGTCGTCTGTTTTTGTTTGGTCTAGCCATCTCTCTAGAGCGCACGCATGCATTGCACAGCCTTTTGGGATTTATTTGTCTCTTGTCCTTCAGAGAGTCTACAGCTCTGTTCAGACTAGGTACCAACATCTGATCACAAACGGACGGTCAAGACGGTGATCTGTTCACACCAGATATTTCATGGCCAGCATACTTTCGTAGCAGGTTTAGATTATGGACAGAGTCGGCCAGATGTTGATCAGAGGATAATTTGGCTCCATGAATCAATACAGCATTGTATCAACGCAGCTTCAGGTTTATTAGTATAATATCAATTCATGTATCATAAAATTACTTTTATGACTGATGACTGATTATTAATATTACCATCAAATATCGCCCCAATGAATTCTACTGGCGAGTTTTAAAGGGACACAAAGAACACACACGCCCATTTTCACCCATGGGATGGCCAACAGTTTCAAGTGCCTTCCAGCAACACACCAGAAAAGTCATGAAATGGACCACACACACACACACACACACACACACACACACACGGACATTATGGTGAGGGCAGTGCCTGTTCATTCTGTACAGACTGGAAAGATTGTGAGTGGACAACGGGATACTCTGGAGCTTCTAACAGAGTAGAACCCCTGATTGGGGTCATCATGGCCTGGTAGCCACAGAAGAAGCTCTGAGCACCGCAAAAGCATTTTGTTTTTTTCGTTTGTTAATGTAATAAACAGACAAGAACTATATTGATTTCGTGGCCTTTATTTCTTTGTTCCTGTTCAGAATTGACTAAAACAATTATGGGTCTCAAGCTCAACATTTCAGCAACATTCTGTAATATCACTCACTTATTTGCCAAACCTCTTAGTTCTATTAGCTACTAGGCGAGAAGACAGTCAACATTGGGTGAAGGCAAGGTACACCCTGAACAGCTCACCAGACCACTGCAAGGCCAATACACCCCCCCCCCCCACACACACACACACACTCACCTATTTACACCAACACTCACACTAAGTGGCAAGATGAAGCAGCCAATTAGCTTAAAATGCAGGTTTAGACTGATAGAGGAAACCCGGAGAACTTGGAGGAAACCCAAGCAAGCCGGGGGAGACCATGCAAACTCCACACAGAAACGCCCGAGTCGAACCAGGACCCCAGGACCTTCTTGCTGTGAGGCGGCTGTGCTAACCACTACACCACGTGCCGCCACAGAGACATTCTTCTCCCCTTTAACGAATAATAGTTCATTGCAAGAGATTCCCTGGTATTGATAACAAACCATAGCAGACCCAGTGATGGTGATAAAATATGAAATTATTATCTCACGCATAGAAATTGACTTGCATTGTCTTGAGGCCTGAGATTCACCACGCTAAGAGGAACCAAAGCGGACTGTGAGAACGTTAAAAATGAATAAATTAAAAAAGAACACATGAAGGGAGATTTCACGTGACCTGAAACCGATTTTAATACCGGATCTTAATGGATATAAAGGGAGCTTTAACTCCATTACACTGGCTTCAGTCACTCCCAATGAAAGGAAATTCCCAACCCAAGACCCTCCCAACACACACACAGACACACACACACACACACACACACACACACACACACACACACACACACACACGACCTTGAGAGCACAGTTCAAAGAGCACAAACACAAGAATACAAAGCAGAGGATCAAAGACGTAAGCTAAACAAGACACATTTCCAGTCATAACAGCTTCAAAGTTTCAAACTCTTTTATTTTCTAATAAACGTCAGCGTCGAGCTCCTCAATTGATTTCACCTCACAGCTGGACAGCCGTGTTATTTAAGTGACCGTATAAAGAGTGGACAGATTTTCTGATACAGCATGACGTAAACTAAGGGTTATGTTCGATTGACTTGTACGCCAACAATAACATCACATACTTTTCTAATCCCTTCCTCTACCACCTCATTGTTTACTGCTGCCTGTTATGAGAAAATACAAATAAATAAATACAATTAAAAAAAAAATGGATGAAAGCACACTGTCATGCAAAGACTTCATTTACATTTCTAACCAAGTTATTTATTGCGGTATTCCTTTCAATTCACTTCAACTCGTTTTCAGTTTTAGGACTGGCACCTTCGTGTTAGAGGGCTGAGGGGTTTCCTCCACAGAGTTTTTCAGCGTTGTGTTATTATTAGACACCTGAAATACTTTTTTTGCGTATAAAAGAGGTAGATTCAAATGTATTCCCAAACTGCACTCGCACTCTTCCTGCCAGTCACGGACTAAACTAGGACATGGCGTTGTGTTCGTAGCGTTATGTGCTTAAAATGATTCTTTTATACATCAGTTTCCTAAAAGCATCAGAAAATAGAAGAATGTGTGCTATCCTAATGTAAAAATCTCATCATGCATCACAGGACTGAATAGGAAAAGAGAACAATTCTCCTTTTATTCTTTTAAATATAAAACATTATTATTATTAAAATAAACTAAACACCAACTAGCCCGTGACCGAATGGTAAAAAGCTGTAACACACACACACGTACACATACACACACATATACATCATATATAAGCATATACAAATGTGACGAGGAATAAAATGTTGATTTAAGCAAATTCCGGGAAGCAGAATTGTCATAACGTTTCCTGTTATGTGTCGCTGACTTGCATGAAGATGCGCAGCAATAAAAACTAATTTTATGTTATATCAATTACAAAACTGAAATTAAAAAAGAGGCTCATACACCGCTGCTCAGAGTTGTACAGAATAGAAAACAAAGTCTAACACAGGTAGGTAGACAAATTTTCATCGATCAAAAGCATGAAACATGAACTCGTTAAACGGATAACTAAACTAATAAGTTATACAGAAAACCCAGTGTTAACCTTTCTTGCTCTTGCTTTAGACTGTAGTCGGAAGACATGGGGGGGGGGGATTTATTTAATTGATTTATTTAACTCCTTCAGGGCTGAAGCTCAGAACTTAAAGGATCCTTTCTACTAATATAACTCCAGCCTAGGACACCAATTAAATCTACATCATTTAAACAAATTTGCAGAACATCACCAAAAGCTTTTCACAGCTTCTCCATGGTGCAGGCTACTTGCATGCAAAATAAAGAAATCACCTTTGTGGTTTTTGTGCAGTTGCAAAACCGAGAAAAGGTGTAGATGACGGAGCAGGTGGCTTCACTTTTGGCATGCAAATCCTTACAGCTCTTCACATTTACATGTGAGCGCTAATTGTTTCTCACATCTGGATTAATGACAGATGAGTAACACGTTCATGTTTTTTAAGCTAGCATTTGTGTTTCAAGAACAGATGTGTACACCATTGGTGAATGTGTTGTAGAAAAAATAAGCAAACGCCTTCTCATCTCCTACTCAGTGCGTTTAACTCTTACCCACATGTATTCATTAGAAGAGAAGATTCATGATATTTTTTCTAATAACTTTGCTTTTTTAGAGTTTATGTCTAATAAAAGCTTTTAACGAGCCTAATTACTCAGAACAATTCAGGACTTCCTCCGGGGATGATGACTCAACGAATCATGCTGATTTTGTGTATATTCTGTTCTTGTGCACATCCTTAATCTGTACACAAGTGTGCTAAATTTGGAAACACTGCAAGCCTATGAGCCAAAATATCCCTGAAATACCCATCAGTCAAAACCAAAGCTCTTACAACTATATACACGGTGACTGTGTACACAGAGTTTCCTGTTTATAGTAAATGATGCTTTGCGTCCTCAGATATGGACATCAGGGAGCGAACAAGGCTATAGGATCAATTTGTTCTCTGAAAATGTGGCTTTTCCTGAGGGAGTGATGGAGTCAGGTCAGGAAAAGATGTCGGACTGTTTCCTCTCCAAGTTTCCTTTCTCAAGCGACGCTCTCAGGGAGAATGTCATCCCTATAGCACTCTCTTTCCTCTACCCTTCCCCCTGAGCTGCGTCCCCTCCTCCACTTACATAAAAGCCCAATTTAAATTGAGAGAGAGAGAGAGAGAGAGAGAGAGAGAGAGAGAGAGGACATACCACCACTATTGGCACCCTGCCTCCATGACCTAGTTTCCTACTTACATTCAAAGCGAGTGAACAAATGAGACAGTGGGCGAGAGACAGTCAGAATTAAAAAAAATAGAAAAAGGGGTGGGGGGGGGCAAGGAGACAAAGATAAACAGACAGAATTTAAAGAGTGAAAGAACGAAAGAGAGGACAAAAAGAGCAACACAGACACAAAGAAAGAAAGAAAAAAAGGACTAAAAATTAAATGACCAAGAAAGAATCAAAGAGGAACAGAGGAAAAGAGACAGACAAGGGTGAAACCAGAGAAAGAAAGAAAAAGCAGAAAAAGAAACAAAGAAAACAGAACAAGACAGAATGAAAGTGAGAGGAAAAAGAGCAAGACAGACAAAGAAAGAAAGAGAAATTAAATGACAGAAGAGAAGAGATAGGCAAGAAGAAAAAGGAGAATTTAAAAGAGAAAGAAACAGACAGAAAGAAAGACAAAAAGAAAGGAAAGAAAGACAGAAAAAAGAGAAAGACAAAGAAAGACAAATAAATAAAACAAAGAAAAAGAGTAAAACAGACAGAGAGAAAAAAATCAAATATAAAGAAAAAAAAGGAGACAGAGGAGAAGGATACATAGAAAGGGGAAGAAACAAAAAGAGACACAGAGAAAGGCAGAAAGCAAAAAGCAGACACAGAAATACAAACCAAAAAGACACAGAGGTGAAGACAGAGACAGACAGACCGAGTAAAGGTATACACAGGGAAAGTGCTGACAGGTCATTTGATGCATGGCTCCAGTCTGAACGCAGCAACTCTGTAATGTGTAGAAATGAAAACCTCTGTGTAATAAATAAAGAGTGTAAAGTTTAAATGTGTGGAAACGTCCCAATGATTATTTGTGTTGTTCTCGTCTGGATCGGTGTTTGGTTCCGTGTGCAGTTACACTATATGAGGACGAAAAGTAACGTCTTTGTGTATCCTTACACTCAAACATCATTATAGGAATGTAAAGCAAGCACACACACACACACACACACACACACACACACACACACACACACACACACACACAGCTCAAGTGAAACATAAGCCCTATTCACACATGCACTTCTTCTGATCAAACATCTGGCAATCTTCCAGAAGGGGTCATGTGTGAGTGTCCTGGAAACATTGATCACAGCTAAACGTACAGTGCGTCTCACTCACTCACAACGGTTCCTTATTTACATTATACACAGTACCGGGAAAAAAACCTGCTCTGATCCCGATCAGTAAAATTCAGAGAAATGTTTTCTAGCAGCTAAAATCTTTCACTATTTATAATATTTTATAAATATATTTAATTTGCACCTCTTCAATTCCCCTACACCAAACTGAAGGAATTTGCAAAACATTTCATTTTACATTTCAGTAAAATTAACATTTTACAGTTTCTTTTACAGTTGACTTTACAGAACACTTTGCATTTAAATTAGACTGTTTTAGATTGTACTGATATTTTATTGTACACTGAACTTTACTTTTAAACATTGCATTGCATTTTAATTTACACATTTTTACTTTGTCTTTTACATTACACCTCTCATTAAATATCTTAAGATTTAACTCTACATTTTCATCTTTATTTATTTTACACTTAAATAACATTTTACTCCATATTTTACAGAACAACTTATTTTACTCTGTACTTTAAATTTTAAAAGTTTTTTTTCTTAACATTATTTCCTGTCTTTGAAAAGCTGCCGTTGATCCTTGATGCTGCGGATAGCCCATACCTGTCCGGCCACCTTGTGAGCTGACTTCCTCAAGAAACAGAATGATTTTTTTTTTTTTATTGATAGCAGATAAATAAGTTGACCGAAAAGCAAATTCATGTACATTTGCAAATTTTTCTAGTTTTTAGAACTTCTCCAGAAATAAACACTGTAACCCTCCACAACAAACCAGGTAAGTGCGACCAACTAAATCAGTTTGATATGATTTGTGAGGGAACTTTTAATAAACTGGCAAATTTTATGGTTTAGTTATGCAATGACGTCACATGGTACCGTAAATAGCATATTAAACGTTTTTTTTTTCGAAATGAGCTTCTCAAGAAGATACCTGTAATTAAAAGTCCTGCCTTATGGAACACCTGTCTATTACGGCAGTGAGGCATCAAGGCAACTACCTTCCTTTTTAAATGTAAAAGACTACACACTACATTTTATTTTACATTATACCTTACAATTTAAAAACATTTCCCCTTATATCACTTTAAAATTTTTATTTTTCAATTTACTTAAGGTTATACGTTAAATTGCGCATTACATTGTATCATAATTTACATTATACTCTAAGTAAAATACCACGTCTTACTTTAGAATACTTTCTCACTTCTAATTTTCCTCATACTTCAGTTTTTCCCTTCTTGCCTGATAAGCAGTTTGCATAAACAGTGGTTTCATATGTCAATATCATAATTTTGTACCAATTTATAGATTTACCTCCATCTAAACATAGGACAACTTTCAAAATTGTCCAAAAACACAAACAGGGGCAAAGACTTCATTTCAGAAGAATATGACATGACAAAAAAGCTGTGTTTTCTAATAGAACAATATTGTGCTTGATGGCTTTTAAAGGAGAGCAATTGGTTGAGTATAAAGTGCAAAACAACAAGCTACAGCTTCAAGCTCAGGATTAAGAAAGCTGCACCATGTGGCCAACTAAAAATAGCACAAAAATTGGAAATTGTTCTTTTCCCAGCCTCCATATGTGAATAGGGTAACTTACCACAATATTTTCCATGTAGTTACTGTAACATAAGCACAAGGATATAAAAAAATAAATAAGAATGCGCAGCAGTATAAGAGGTTAACTCAGTACAATACTTTTGTGTATTTTTGTGATGGATAACAGGACAGGTATATTTCTACATTTGAATGTTGGGTTTCGATGGAATAAAGGTAATAGCTCAGTGTTAAACTGTTTGAATTGAGTCTGTCAGCCAGGAGACAGCTGCAGGATGTGGTCAGGGGGCCCCGAGTTCCCTGTGTGTGAATGGAGCTGGGGGTAGGGAACATGTCAGGAACCATGAAACGTTTAGAGCACAAGACGATGCAGCAAGGCTTCGAGCAGAGAAGGAAGACTTCCTCGTGCAAGACGAGGCTCGCTCGCTCACTAGCTGGGACGACGCTGCTTCGAGTCATTTCAGAAATGAATAACATCGCCGCGTCTTGTGGTGTACTGTAAAGTAAAATGTTCCAGCTAACTGATGAATAATAATGTGCATCCGATTTCATTCACCAACAACTAATTTATCAGTCAACACAAAGGCGACTTTGACTCTTATTCAAACCACAGTGACATCACCATTGCGACAACAACATCGTTCAACATAAAAAAAAAAAACAGGCATAAAGTCATTTAATAATTACATCTTTTAACCAGACAGCATTTCTGCCATGTTGCAGTAGACGTCTGGTGAAGTATTGACATGTCAACACGCACTGTGTGTCAAAGTACATTTAGTTTCCATGTCACTACAATTCCCTTTTGTTTTAGCTGCCGTTGTGGTTTGAGTCAAGAGTCTTAAATAGAACGCATACATTACTTCCATCACACATGGAATGCAAGCAGTATGTACAGGTACAGGTCAACATACAGTGGAGGACCCTGAACCACACTGAAGGTGATTATGTCACAATAAATACCCTCTTGCTGAACATTATCTTACTAATTACTTAAAGAACTTTTTTGACAAAATACTGCTTTAAAAATTATTCTATTCTATAGAGTGGTTAGCACGTTCGTCTCACAGCAAGAAGGTCCTGAGTCCGAGTCCTGGGCTCACGTTTATGTGTCGTGTCCGGTGGCACACCTGACATATTTTTCCTGCCATTTTCTTTATGTATTGGGTTTCCTATGTGGCCACGTGGGCATGGACGTGACAACAAATATTGAGTTCATGGCTTTACGATATTTGCGTGAGTATGAAGCTCCAGAGCTCCGTTATCAACACTAATCCTGGACGATGTCATGATTCAGTCTCAACTTGTAAAAGAACCAGAGAAGTAGAATTTTAAACATTTGGTGAAACAGGCTACTATAAAAAATTACACAAAAGTAAACGTCGGCTTTATGATCATGCCGGGTGCCCGACTTGATGGATTGTTTTAAATATGCGGCGCATTTCCTGTGCCGCTGTCTTGAACGGAATGTTTGTGTTATGTCATTCACTGAATAAAATCTTCACACAGCGGGAAAGGAAATGTTACTTTACAGTGGTGTGCTTAAAATTAGCCAGTTTGTTGTTACAGCTTAATGGCTCTTTTCAGTCTTGAGGACTAAACTGAGTCAATATGTAAAACTGATTTAATCCGTCTGTACTGTGCTGCCATCATGACGTTGGGGGATATGGATTTCAATCTGGCATCGATGTCACTGATAAACGATAAAAAATGGGCCTTAAATAGAGGGCCTTCCCTGCATTAATCCCACCTTTCTGCAAGCACTGCTCAGCTCATGACATGTGGCTCTCATTTGGGTCTGAAAAACTATGGCTTTTGCCAAACATGAAAAGTAGCCACGAAGAAGGAAAGGCCACGCTGCACTCTCGTGCACCGCCTGCTTTATCATCCATTTTCTCTCTATCGTATCGTAGGCACAAGATTACCTTCAGACCAAACTTCAATTGTAAACTTGAATCTGCACACATTGCACTCACATGAGCACCAGGAGTGAAGTTGGATGGACTTTGCGTTTAGGGGGTTGGGGGCCCAGTATCAGGCCTTCGAAACAGCAGTCTTCTTTGAGCTGTGGCAGCACAGGAAGAGGTCAATCGCTCACAGAGCCGCTCTGGGGTTCAGAAAGTTCATTCAAGGGGAATTTGAGTCCTCAGCCCCTCCTCCACTTGTCTAACGCTGATGTACACAAAAAATAAATAAAGACTGCTCTGTGTTCCCTCGAGAGGTGTTTGCACAGTATAATAGTGTAAAACCACCTGCACCACTTCTGTTCTAGAGGTGTGGACCAGGACGCCATCGAACAACACTTCTTTTTCCCACTCATTCATTTCCCTAGGATGGCACTAATGCATGTGGTGCAAACTTAACTAAAAGTTCAGTACATATTTTATTCAGGTTTTCCTTCTCGAATCAAAACGTCCAGAAGTTTTCTTAATCTCCATCTGAATTCTCAAACAAAGGTGCTGCGCATACCCAACAGCCGCTCAGCCTTGCTTAACTGCTGTAGCACATGTGGCTGATGTCGGACTAGACGGCCCAGATGTTGTTATTAATGCATACTAGGAGAGAAAGAGGGAGGAAGGGTGGGTCATGCTTTGGAATGATTGCTCCTTTGTTCTTTCTTCACTCAAAACTACAGTACCCATAAAGCAGGGTGTGAGCTGGTGACGGTAAACTAAATAAAAAAAATTGGAACTGGGAGATGTGGAGTTTTGCAGACTCAAACAAATTTCAGATTCAAACAAAGGGAAAAAGACCTAGGTTATTGAATTAATACTGGGCAAGAAGCCAGAGGATAACTATTGTCAGGGATTTCCTGTAGACTGAAAAGGGCGTATAGTGGAGATAATCCTCAAACAAATCACAAAGGCTATCACCTATGAACGAATTATGTGGAAATATTTAGTGATTATGAGGTGAATTTACTTCCTGGTGCTCACTTCTAAGAGGCATGCAAGGATCAAGTGCAAGTATTCATGTTTGATTACTAAATGAGCAACTCTGTACAAGGTTCCTGCAGTCCCGTCATGCATTAGTTGAATGTAAATACTCATTCTCGAGGCTTGACTAGTGTAACAGAATTCATGGAGGGTGCAAACTTCATTGCTATCAGTGGTAACATCAAGGATATTTGGGTCTTGTGTCAGATAGGGTCGCCAGAGTTACCACTAAATCACGGAAAAACAATGTGTCTACTGTCAAGTGTGTTTTTCATCACCACGGGCTGAGAGGCTGCTGTGCAAGAAGGACGACCTGGCTCCAGAAGCGCTACCTCAAGGCTACACTGAAGTTTGCTGCTGATCACAGTGACAAAGAAAAGGCCTTCTGGAGAAAAGTTCTATGGTCAGATGAAACAAAAATTTAGCTGTTTGGCCATTATTTTCAGAAATATGTTTGGAGGAGACAAGGTGAGGCCTTTGACCCCAAGAACACCTTGTTCGTCTGCCGTCAAGCATGGTAGGGGTAGTATTACACTCTGGGGCTGTTCTGCTGCCAATGGAAGTGGTGCTTTACAAAAAATAAGTGGAATAATGAGGAAGGACGATTACCTCAAAATTCTTCAGGACAATCTACAATCATCAGCCAGAAGGTTGGGTCTTAGGCACAGTTTGGTGTTCCAGCAAAACAATGACCCAAAGCACACATCAAAAGTAGTGAAGAAATGGCTAAGTGAGACTACAATTAATGTTTTAGAATGAGAATTTTAGAATTGAGAACCTTTTGCCATTGCTGAAGAAACTAGTCCACGCCAGAAAGCCAACAAATTTAGTTGAACTACACCAATTCTCTCAAGAGGAGTAGAAGACTCAACCGGAGGCATGTCAGAAGCTTGTAGATGGCTACCAATAGCATCTAATTTCACTGAAAATGTTCTTTAAACATATATGTAAACCTCAACTGTATACTATTATAGAAGCATGTGTACCTCGAATAATGATGACCCAAAGCAGAATCACATTAAAGTGTTCACACATAAGATCCTAACAAAGCAAGCACAACCGCTGGTCTCTGGGTGGTAGAGCAATCAGAGCCAATCGTAGATATCAGTAAACTCATGTATGCATCAGTCAGACGGAGTATGTGTCCCATGAGCAGAAGTTTGAAAGGATAACACATTCTCACATTTCTCAATGGAAGCACTTGTTCAAACGCAACACCTTACTTACTCTGCAGGAACTGGCCAAAGAGGATGGCGAGTCTTTGGCCCATTACAATTGAAATGATTTTCCGCAGTAGTGATTTTATCAGGGCCTGCATTGGGGTTTGCAAAGCATTCAGGGACTTCTCTTTTTCCCATGAATTAGTTTCGTTTAAATTTATATCATAATAAGAAAAAAAGCCATGAAAGAACGGCTGAAAATCTGAACACCTTAAATTATGAAAAGACGCCCCCATCACATAAAAGGTGAAAACATTCTCTCAGTATTTATGTGTTTATTCAGTTCCATGAAGTAAGGATTTAACATTAAAAGCTATGACCAATAACTGGCAGCTGAGTGTCACTATGTGCCACTGCTTTCTTTAAGAATTAGAACGCATGCATTCATTCGCGGCTGGGAGTCCAAGTAAGCAAACTGGCCAAATTCTAACTGAAGGGAGGGATGGCATGCACTCGCGTTCCAGTCACTAGCCAATCATGGGTGTCACACGTATAAGGGGGCTGATAGCACTTTTTCATTGAGCGTGCAGCAGTTCATAAAGATGAGGGTGGCTTTCACCCCCTCCGTGGTTGGTGATGGTTACGTGATGTGTGGGGAATAGGCTATGACTAAATTAGAATTTTTTTTTTATTATTTACTTGGTAGAAGGACCAAGAATGGTTTTAATGCTATGGCTTAAACATAGTGTTATGGCTGATCAGTGTGTGTCAGTGGTTTTCCAACTTTTTTTAGACAGATCCAAAGCACAGATGGAATTCGCTAAATTTATTATTTAATTATTATTATCAGCACATTAGACTCGAGTTAAGTGAGTTGTTTGGACCCCTACATGCATAAACTCATGTACTATAATACAATTAATTTACATAATAGAAGCTATGACTGCAATATCATTTTTAATAAATAAATAACTAAAAAGACACAGACCCCTGGCTATGCTTCAAGGACCCCAGGAGTTTCAGCCTGGATAACTTCCTTTCGTCCAGTTCTCTGAAGCACATCAGGTTGTGGTGCTCTTCTCTTGTGTGCGTTTACGTGACACATTATAAGCGTTGCTGTGAAAAAATGTGGCTTCAGAGGAGGCACGTGTTCGCCTTCACGCCTGCGTTTGAAAATCCTCTACGGCAAAATTAAAACAAAAACAGAGTGCGAATCGAAATGCATAACTAATTGTTGTTGTGTACTGAGAGTGTACCTATCATTTTTTGCGGTAGCTCCAAGTGATTGTGTGGAGATTGGTATCGAAACGATCAGGAAGGCCTGATATCTGGAGAGGAGCTGACTGTGGCAACGCAAGCAGAGCCGCAGAAAAGGGAGGACGATCGGTGGTCGCCTCACATCAGCTTCAGATTGACGTGACAAACGGAGTGCTCTAACGAGATGATTTTATGGTTCATCTCACCCCCCCCCTTGTCCTTCTCTGTCCCCTGTTCCCTCTCACACACACACTTGGGCCGTGATGACACTTGGGGCATCAAGGTGCCATCTTGGGTGCAGCTTTGAGCTCATTACGTCTCAATGAATCTCACGGCACACACGTGTATTCATACAGACACGATCTGTTTGACAGGAGATGTGTTGCAGCAAAGCGGCGCTGCAGTGACAGTAAAAAGAGAGCAGAAGGAGGAAGAGCAGCTCGGTCAGCATCAGGGGGAAAGATGGATGGATGCGGTTTAGTTGTGTGGAGCCCTGGAGCGTCACTGTTGGCCTAAGTGATCGGTCTCTCTGTCTGGCTTTATGGCCTAATCTTAAACATTACGCTTTATAAAACGCAGCGAAACAAACCAAAAGAGAGACAGAAACGCAGGGTGAGAGAACAGGAGTGTCAAATTCCTTTAAATAATTATTCACTGTTCGCAGTTCTCAGTTGTTTCTTAATAAAATGCTGAAACGCAGCTGTGACAGACGCCGCAGTGCGCTTTTACATAAACTTCGCTCCTTTACTGACCCAAAATGGCAGCTGTCTATTATTACACATTGATGATAAACTGTGTGACGTTTTCCCTTCTCTTTCTTTTTCTCTCTCTCTCACTTTGTGTGTGTGTGTATGTGTGCGTGCTTTGCCCTGCCCTGGCCAGAACAGTAGTCTGGAATACTGAGGGCTTCTTCTTTCAGCAGCCTTAAAAACCACCAATCACACAGCTCTAGCCTTGGGCTGCCATCGGCCAACCAATTGGAGGAGCCCATGGAGGTCACCTGACTCAGCACGGCCCTGTCTGTCAAGCCAGTCATATAAAGCTCAGCAGGCTCAGACAAGGCTGTGAATGTGTGTGTGCGCGAGTGTGTGTGTGTGTGTGTGTGTGTGTGTGTGTGTGTGTGTGTGTGTGTGTGTGTGTGTG
>JBCNYG010000012.1:5593222-5606285 GCA_039654305.1 Porochilus rendahli | reverse complement strand
CACACACACACACACACACACACACACACACACACACACACACACACACACACACACACACACACACACACATTAAGATTAGATCTTAATGTGCTTTCGAGTGCTAATTTCCTCACAAACTGTGATGTTAAGCAACAGAGCAGAAGTCACAGTGTTAAGCTAGTGATGCGCTCAAACAGTAAAAACAAACACTGACTCATGGAGGATTTTAAAATAGTGGCTTACGCAGGGTGCAGTGTGGAAAACAGAGACCACGATATAGTTTTACTAAGAGATTCCTGGTCTAGATCAGCATAAAACATGCACATTTTAACTTGTATAAATACATATATACATATTAACATGGATGTATAAATGTATATACATATATCTCTCACTCACACACACACACACACACACACACCGATAGATCTGTACGCATTGTTTTTACTATTATGCTGCAAAGCAAGTTAAAAAGGTTTTAGTGTTTTAAAGCTACATTTGCATGCGGAAACCTGAAACAATGCCCAGGAGAATATCTGTAGGCTTTAAAACCAACATTAAATATCATATCAGAAAATTATAATGAGACATAAAATTATCATAATAACTCAAAAATCCTGATTATAAACTTGATATGAGTGAAATTCAGACAAAATTTGACCAAATTTTAAAAGTCTATCTTTTAAAAAAATATGTTTCAAATAAAATTGTTTAAACAATTTTTTTTTTAACATTTAAAAAGCCCAGAATTCTCTCAGAAAGGGTTTCCAAATGGCCTCCAGACCTCCTCTGGGGCTGTTGGCGTAGTGGGTAGGGTGCTGGGCGATGAGGTTAGTGGTTAGGGTGATGAGGAGGTTGTGGGTTCGGATTCCTGTTGGATCCCCACCGTGCTAAGACCTCCAGGTAAGGTTTTAACCATAAGTGTGCCCCAGTCCACCCAGCAGTATAAATGGGTAGCAGTAAAAATACTGGGAAGGAAACCTGTGATGGAACAGCATCCCATCCAGGAGGAGTTGAACTCCTAGTCGCTTCACACTACAGAAACCGGGGATAAGCTCCAGCCTGAAGAGTAACTAAGCTCGGATGCAAAAGCCCAACAGACTTACCTCCAGATACCAACTACCTAACACACACACACACACACACATACACACACACACCCCGACACCTCTATCTCGCTCTCTCTTGTTTCAGGTTCATAATCCATACGCCTTCCTTTAACACTTTTGTATTGTTGTGCCTTCAGCTGTTTTTGTCCCGTCAGTTACTCGATGCGATGCAAATCTAAACGCACGATAGCGTGTCTCCACATCATCATCCTGGATTTGAATAACAATTTCTATCCAGGCACTAAAACCGTTTTTTCCCCTTTTTTTTTGCAAGGCTTCTGGGGGGTTTTTGTTGTTGTTGTTGTTTTTTTTCTTTTAAACAGTGGCGTGTGAAGTCGTAAATGAAACTCGCAAGAGGAAGAGACAGCTGAAAAACATAAAAAAATATATATAACAGTTGTGATGTTTTGGTTTCGTTTGATGTCAGGATGAGTAATCGTGTTCCTTCATGCTGACTTTTCACCTCTGAGTTCGTGTGTATTTGTGTGTGTGTGTGTGTGCGCTCTGGAGGCCTGGAGAAACAGGAACGCGAAGGTTGATTCCTAAGAACTCAGGGCGGTCATGTGCCATGAAAAGCGCAGTGTGTAGCTATAAAAAATATCAACAGATATTGAAAGTATTTGGTGTGTAAATAATGACCATTCGGTCAAGGTGTTTTCAGCCTCATCCTTTGACACCTTCACTGCGGTGGTTTCTCTCAAAATAGCGTCGTCCCATCACGATTTGCGTGACGTGCATCATTTTGTGACACCTTGTGTTATTTTGAGTGACAGCGATAGTATAGAAAGCTCAGACCCAAGTTCAAATCAAGGGCGGTAACATTTACTTGCGTTTATATTTAGCTTTTAGAAGAGCGAACAAATCAGTGACTGAAAGCATTTCGTTTTGCTTTTAGAGAAGAAACAGTCATCACTTGCTCAGATGATCCTAAGCATGATCTCCGGTGCCAGGATGCCAGTCTTCAGACGCTGCACACTCTTCCTGTGTGCGTGCGTGTGTGTGTGCGCGCACTGCAAGCCGCAGCCGATGAAATGAATGGGTTTGGCTCCCCAGCGGCAGTCTGCAGTCGTATTTATATCCGTGCGGTGGAGCCGCTGTTCCAGACTCCAGCTGACATCCAGAATGGAGTCGTGGCTTTTGTGAAAAAGCTGAAAACAAACTTGCGATGAGCCTGAGCTTAAACACTGATCTGTCTCTAATGAGCAACACGGAGGGGTTGATTTCTGGTTTCTGTACGAGTGGAGCTCTGAAGAGTCCTTCATGAAACACTGAGCAGGAGAAGTGACTACACTTAACACAGTCTTCTTTACAGAGAGATCAATTCAGCTCAGTGTCTTACGCTCTACACTAACTCCAGTTATACTCCGAGACAGGCAGGGCGAGAGCGTGAGGGACAGTCAAGTTGAGAGACAGGACGAGAGTCAGGGTGGAAAAAAAGGCAGCGCGAGAGAGTGAGGGACAGAGAGGGTGAGACAAAGGATGAGAGACAGGCAGGGTTAGAGAGAGGATGAGAGACAGGCAGCGCAAGAGAGTGAGAGACAGGGTGAGTTACTGGGAAGAGGACGGGCAGTGCAAGAGAAAGAGTGAGTTACTGGGTGAGAAACATGCAGGTTAAAAGAGTGAGACACAGTCAGGGTGAGAGAGAGGATGAGAGACAGGATGTCTGGGTGATTGGGTGAGAAACAGGCAGGATGAAGGCGACAGACAGGGTGTGGAACAGGAGGAGACACAGACAGGCCAAGTAAGAGTGAGGGACACAGTGAGGGTCAGGTAGTGAGAGAGACAGGACAGCAGAACGGACAGCTAAAGTGAGTGAGTGACAGATGGGGGAAGAAAGATAGAAATAGAAAGGGTAAAAAGAGGAGGGTAAAGAAAAAGGTAAGAAAGCTTTGACACCCACAGTGCTGGGCGTGAGCGAGGAACATATTTTTGAAAGAAAGAGAGAGAGACACAGAGAGAGAGAGAGAGAGAGAGAGAGAGAGAGAGAGAGAGAGAGAGAGAGAGAAGGCATTGAAGAGGGGGGGGAGACAGACAGTCACACAGACAAAAAAATGAAAGACGGAGATGGAGTGAAAGCACAAGCGCGTGTGAGAGAGAAACAATGTGAGTGAAAGAGAGAGACAAAACAAGAGAGCGAGAGAGAAAGACAGAGATGGCGAACGAAAGAAAGAAAGAAAGAGACAAAGAGCAAGAGAGAGATATAATGTGAAAGAAAAAGAGAGGGGGGAGTGAAAGCACAAGTATGTGAGAAAGAGAGAGAGAGAGAGAGAGAGAGAGAGAGAGAGAGAGAGAAAAGAAAATGTGAGTGAAAGAGAGAGCGAGAGAGAAAGAGAGAGACGGAGTGTGAAAGAAAGAAAAAGACAGAGCGAGAGAAAAAGAGAGGGAGAGGGGGGGGAGAGAAAGAGAGAGCGCTGGCAGGAATGAAGTGCAGCCTCAGCAGTAGATAAGCAGTGTGACGACTTCAGTTCCTCTATCAGTGTGGGATTAACACATGACTAAATCAGCGCATTTCCATTTCACAACTGAACACAGGCAGAAAGGATGATGTGCGTGCGTGTGCATGCGTGTGTGTGAGAGAGAGAGCGAGAGAGCGAATGAGAAAAAGAAGGAGAAGCACCCATGATGAAGTCTGCTGAAGGAGGGGGCTGTGATAATTCCCTTAATGCACACGCAGGAAAGGGAAGAGGATTTGGCTCAAAAGTGGAAGGAAAAACTGAAAGAAATAAAAAAGAACGAGAGAGAGAGAGAGA
The DNA here is from genome assembly GCA_039654305.1 of Porochilus rendahli. Lineage (NCBI taxonomy): Eukaryota > Metazoa > Chordata > Actinopteri > Siluriformes > Plotosidae > Porochilus > Porochilus rendahli. The sequence goes on along the minus strand of JBCNYG010000012.1, from coordinate 5,602,444 downwards.
GAGAGAGAGAGAGAGATACAGTGAAGGAGAGATGATGAGGAAGAAGTTCAAAGCGCCGCTCATGCTAGCTTTGTGATTACGGGCCGGTCTAATCCCCCCGAGCTCCTGCAGCTTACTGACAAACTGAAGAGCGAAACCTCATCATTCTCGCATCCCGTCTGACGTACATCGCTTAATATCCCATTTATTCTCAAACATGACCACCATTATTAGCAAAAACATGCCAACCGTACTGCCACGTAGCAGTTAGTGTGTTTCTTTAATCTAAGTTTAATTTAGCAATCCTCAGCTAGCTTGCTAAATTACTAAATAATCAAAATGATTTAACGCTAAACATACCAAATATAGACGTATTCATTAAAGACAAAATCTGCACTCTGGGCATATTATATAAAAAGACTTTTATTTAAAAAATAAGTTAACATGATTCCTTGCATGGATCACCTCCGAAATGTAATAGCTTGTTACTAACTACACTAGACTTTCATTCAAATCCAGTCATGACTTTTTGAGTTATCTTGCATACAAACTGACAAACAAACTAACAAACACAGAGGAAACCCTCCAATAGTGTGCATGAAAAAGGTCACACAGACACTCCTCGTTGTCAGACATGATCACTGTATTCACTATGGTCCTGTTATAATAAATATTAGTAGAACAACAATATATTAATCTTGGTAGTGCCACCTCTGGATCGGCGTGAAATGGCACTTGCGTTAGTGTCGTATTACAATAGTTTGGAGAACAAAATGCTATGCAAGTACACATTAAAACCCTTGTAGTGCAGCTCATCACATTCATCTAAAGACGTTCTGGAGACACCCAGAATTACGTAATTCACAGACAAGGGGTCTTATTATTATTATGATTATTATTATTACTATTTTGTTAGAAGCCACTTTAAAAAGGTCTATGGCGCATATATGAATAAAGCTATACTGGAAGGGTCCATGGAATTAATTTTACACTTTAAAAAGGTCTATAAAAAGTATAAGAACTGCTGTGGTGTGATTTTCTGCAGCAACACACTAGGCTTTAATTAAACCGCCTAAAACAACACGGAGGCAACTACAGGGTCACACCGGCAAAGTGGAAAAGTAGAGATGGACCCGGATGGAAACAGAAAAGGAAGGAGAAGCAGCCCCTGAGGAATCTAGCCTACTTGTCTGAGTGTGTTTGTGTCTATGTGTATTTCTATGTGTGTGTGTGTGTGTGTGTGTGTGTGCCACTGACGTCATCAGACAACATGCTTCTGCTCCGGTGATCATAACGGACATGAGCGGTAATTTGAAATGAAAGGAATTGAAGGCTGGAGGCTACACACACACACACACACACACACACACACACACAGAGACCTAACCTCACAGACACAAAGAAAAGGGGATACACAAACTCCCAGTGCACATAATTAACCCAAACACCGGACTGCGTTTTTATTCAGTCTCACACATACACACAACTTTTTTTCTGAGGAGAGACAGAGATTAGCCACTGCCTGAAGCAAACGCCATGACAGCGTGGCGTCTGCCGAAGAGATTAAATCCGGATTAAACAACTGTGTGTGTGTCTGTAGGTGTGTGTGTGCATGCTTTTGTACAGCCCTGCACACCCTTGGGCAAACTCACATTTTTGGTAGTGTATCGCCTCATCAAGGTTACTTCACGCATTATTTACGCAGGGAGAACGTGGGCGTGCACTATGAGCTATAATGCTGTCCGTAACGGACTGTGCGCCTTGTGTCTAAAAACTCAACGTATGTGTTTTGTGTTGCAGGACGAGCACGGACAGACATGAAGGTTACAAGGCCAAGAAAGACAGAATCAGGTATCACGGTTTTCATCGCAAGTGTCCGTGCACCATCTCCCACCTCCACCCCATGTGTTCCCCTTCTGACTTCTAATCTTTTTTTCTCGCTTATAATCCACAGCACCGCCTCTCTCCTCCATCCATATTCATCACCTTTATCCCTAATGAAGACCGGAGTGCGGTACGGAGGGAGGGAGACGCAGACACAGGCCTTTGAACTCCCACAAAGAGAGAGAGAGAGAGAGAGAGAAAGAGAAACTGTGTGTGTGTGTGTGAGAGAGAGAAAGAGAGAGAATGAGAGAGGGAGAGACAGAACACTGAGAGCTAGTGATGATAGATGGAAGAGGACAAGGGGAAAAAAGGCATGAGACAGCCAGACAGAGACAATCACATGTCTCGTCTCTTGTGTGGACAAAAAGGAAGATGACGTTGATGGATGGAAAAGGGGAGCGAAGAAGAAAGGCGTCAGACCTAGCATCTTGACACAGCACGGTTCCAACGAACATCAAAACAGAGCCTACAAATTACACCAACAATTATTCATCCGGGGGTCAACAACCTTGTCAAAAGAACCAAACGACACGTCTAAGGATCGGACAAACAACCTTCGGATACAAGCGCAGACACTTCAACACTAAGCTAGAGTATACACTGAGAAATACTCTTCACTACAAGAAAAACATGCACGCAACCTTGTGTTTTGGAATTGGTGCCAACGGGGAACGTTTGGTGCTTAAGGTAGGGGTGAGCAGCATTGGTCACTGTGCGTAAGTTACGTGTATTGAGGTTCTCCAGTTCAACAGTCCAGAGGTTCTCCTGCTCAGACTGTTGGACTAAAGTCAACCAGGTCTGGTACTGAGACCACCCGCTATACGCTGGTTCCTAAGGGTTCTTTGGGTGGTGAAACCATTTCACCCATTTTTAATAGGAACTGATGTAGAACCCAATCAGAGACAAACCTCTTACTGAACAACATGACATAAACAAACATCGAGACACAATTGTATCTCGTGGAAACGCCATAATGGCGTTCTTTAGTGCTGAAATGACAGTGGAGTCTCTTTGACTGTGAAGTTCTCAGACTAAAGTAAAAACAAATATTCCCCTGACTTTCCTTTGATTTGGTTCAGGAAAACAGCACCAGAATGTAAGACTAGGAACTGGGCGTCAGAATGCAAAAGAAATTCACGCTGGCCTCAGAAGCAGAAGTGAAGAGTGTTTCGAGAGCGCAATCTCTGCTATTAGGAGGAAGTTTTAGTTCCAGGTAGTTCAGTGTCATGACGGAGCAGAATGGATTTGCGGTTGTGAGAAACTGAAATTTCAGTCGCATGTTTGGTCTCGTGTCCAAACAAGGGACTATTAGCGGTGAAGTACACTTCATTTTTCGTAAACGGGGGAGGTGTTGCGTACTTCATCCTGGAATGCAGGTGTCATTTTTGAGTATCTGGTATTTTAACCTGTTCCGCAGAGCACCTTGGGGGCGAAGACTTAACAGACGCATTCCTCCGGACCTGCGCTGCTTATGCCAGCAGGTGTGTGAAGAAGTGATAACAGAAGGCGAGGACTCTGTGGTTCAGCAAGGAAGGGGTGGTGGTGGTGGTGTCTTGGCTGACACATTCCATGATACACACACACACACACACACACACACACACTTTAGTATGCAGGCATACACACGCTCACACACAAACACACACTCAAACCACCAACCGTTAAACTGCTCGAGGCAGCTGAAGCCAGGTGCACTAGCACACCAGTACTAGTTCCTGTAGGACTCAGTGATGGAAATCAGCATGTCTTCTTAGTTGCTCTCATGTTTCTCACATCATGTCTGATTCTAATAGAAAGATTACAAGTCTTAAGACTAGTTAAAATACATTCCTGTCCGATTGTAGCTCAAGCCACTACTGGTTGGCGACTTGCTGATTCAAATCAATGGGATCAGTTGTGACGAAGGGAGACCTAAAACCTTGCTTTGGAAGTGCCAAGTTTTCCTCCAGACATCTCTAGGTTCGTTAGCTAGCAATATCCCCTTGTAGTTAAACATTTCCAGCTCCTGTCTGTTCTCAACTCTGTTCTTGCCTCCTTGCTAGGTCCCTTTTCAGAAAGGCCTCATCCCAGGAAGTCCATTTTTCACATTCTTGGTACTGTGAAACACCTTTTGACTTATTTGCACAACTTTGATCTGCCATCTGTTCTTTGTCAGGCATTCGGCTGCGTCGCACAAGCGCTCCGTTCTCTCCTCGCTGGGCAAGGCATCCTCGGCGTCCTCGACATGCCCTGTGCTCTTGATTTCCAGACAAAGCAGCAGAAAAGAGGAGGAGCCGTGGGCGAGAGCGAACAACACGGGAACAAAAGAATAAGAGCAGGTTGTGTGTGTTCCCTGGTGCTGGTTACATTTAGACAGGGTTGGCAAATCAGAGTGCACATTAATAATGCATGCCTAACTCAAAGGACTCTCACACAGGAAGCACAGGCTGGGGTTCAAATCACGGTAAATAGAACAGGATAGCGGGGAGGAGGCATTTAAAATAGAACCAAAAATCCTCACTGGCAAGCAGGTAGCATTACTTAGGCATTACTAAGTTATAGTAACATCAGATACACGGATAAGCATCAGCTCATAAAGTAACGCACAAGTCTCAAGGATCTGCCGAGCCATAAGGCACGCCTGTTTCTGGTGTTCTCGGTTAACATTCAACGCTGTCGGTGAGTTTTGAGCATTTGGCAAACCATCGACCGTTGACTGTACCCTGAGGGCAGCTGAATGCGACACTGGGAGGAAGAACCGAAGCAGAACGCGTCGAGAGGGAAAAAAATAGAAATCACATGGCTATCAGACGCGAGTGCCTTTCTAATGGCTGCGATAAACATTCATTGCTGTCGGTGGGTTTCCAACAGATACAACTCACTGATCAATGAATGCAAACTGCGGTTCAAAATCCTCCGAGACTCAAACAGAGGAAGTCACTCCAGTGGGAACACGTGTGCCCTTTATGCACTGAATGAATAATCATGTGTGACGCAAGTCTTCATATATTATCTAACCACAATCTAATTCCACACATTGCAAACATTCTGTAGCTTCATGATTCATGTCGTGACTACAAGTTGTACAGTTTGATTACAAAGTGAAAAGCATTCTGGAAAGCTTCAGCGATTTCTGAGAAAATATACCTCGGGTGGTGGGGGCGCCATGTTGAGTGCTGCATCATTGGTGCTACTTTTACACTGGGAGCGGTGGCACTCAGGACTCCCTCAGCTATTTCTGTCAGATTCATCGGCTCTGCGTTAAGTTCATCACTTAAATTAAGTTAAACCCTCTCTGGGTTTCATTGCTTGTTCTAGATTTCTAGATTTCTTTTGTTCTAGATTTTCCAGCAGTGAGGATCGCCTCAGTCATACGGGCTCAAGCAGCTAGACTGAAGCATCAGCTCCACCAACATTATCCAAAAGTCTTAGTTAAAGGGTGTTTTGTTTGTTTACTGTGCATCTATGCGGAGATTCATGAGCCCTTTTAATTTATCAGTGCTTGTAGTTTTTCCTATTTATAATAAACTTACTCACATGTCTGCTTGTAGATTTGTGCTTTCTACAAACAGCAATAAGACAAATTATGGTTTATTGAAGCCTTTTTATGTGCTAGCTTTATATCAGTTAAATGAATAAATATAACCAAATAAAAAAATATTATGTTTAATTGGATGATACGGCTTTGATCATTAATTTAAACTACTGAATGTGTCATGCATCTGTAGATGGATGTTGTTTTGGGGTCAACAGAGATTTATTTCAAAAAAAGACGTTTATTCTAAAAACAGAGATGAGTTTCATTACAATCTGATGAGAAATGTGTTTTAACTTCCGGAAATTTGTGCTGGGCACCCATGGTGTCTAGCAGGTGCTAAGTTTGAAACATATCTATGTACACAGTACTCACAGCATACAAAAAAAATTCAGTGTGTGTCCTATAATCGCGGAATACAGATGTAAACCGGATGTGATGTGGAAACCCTGACATAGCAAAGACACCAGCCAGATTCAAACGACTTTTAAATAAGGACACTGTTATTTTTACCTAGCTAGCTAACCCTGACTGTATCCAAGTTTCCAGGGAACACATGGACCTGGGCTGTACCTGGTGGACTGGATGACCAAGGTTTGTTATTGGACGGTCATCTTTACCACCACTTCAGAGCAGGACAGGTACATAGACAATAGACAGAGTGTCTGACCTACTGGCCTTTCTGTCAGCATTTCTATCCACACGTGTGTGAGAATTTATATATCCATCAGCCTGTCCATGTGATACCATCACGGCAAAGAAGCAATCATTAATATTGCCCGTTCCCCTCGCTCGCCCTCTTCAATCACACAGAAATAGTCTGAGCTTTAAATAACTCAGAGCTCTGCATTTACAAAAAAAAATGCTTACCTGCACAGGAAACGAATTATTAAATATGACAATTACTGCTGACAGCTAAGCGGTTCTTTGTTAATTCACTCTCTTTTTGTCAGGTTCGATTGAAGTTGACCTTCTCCACGTGCCAGGGGAGCGAACGAGCGCCCAAGACAATCAGCTTGCCGAGTTCTTGAAACGCTCGTTTCCCCTTTTTTTTAGCAGGAAGGGAGATAGAATCATCTGGAAGCAATCCTGCTGTAATTGCTTAACATGCTGGGAAATTTCAAACACATTGGCATTTTCCACTTGAGGACTGAATGCAGTTATATGTGCTCTCTCTCTCTCTGGTCTCTTTTACAGTGGAAAGTGGATGAGGGTGGCTGCAGAGTTCATGACTTGTATGGCTAACAAACTGAACTTTTTTACACGCAGGGAGTAGACAGTGCGGTGACACCGAAGCACTGACTCACTGTGTTATAATAGGCTCAGAAACCACCGCTGGTAAACAAGAGCTGTCTGTCTGCTGCGTTTGCACCCTCTCTCTATGAGCTCCTAGTTTTTGCTTTTGGTCTGCAGCTAAAGGAAAATGAATCTGTCTATTTGTCGATATAAACATTTGTCTATCTATTAGTCGATATGGTGAAAATTTTTTTTACAGAAGGAGTCTCCAGTATTAGAGGAAAAGCTGTACCAACAGAAAGGAAATTCTCCAAGACAGAGCAGCTTTTTTTGGTCTTCGTAAAAGAGAAAAAAAACAAAGAGTGGTGCAGAAACGACTGTTTATAGCTGCTTTAACATAAATAAGCACAGTAAAATCCAATAAAATGCAGCTACAAACGGACAAAAAGTATAATGTGTCATTTTTTCCAATTAATAAAAGTCTGTTGGCGAATTGCTGTGATATGAAGTGCACATCGGGACGTGGTGTTATAGGAGAATAATTAACGTCATGGTGGTAACAGCTTCACTGCACCACTTCGTCGTGGATTATTTTCCTACAAAAGCACACTCCCCCAAGCACAGTTCATGCTTATTGAGCCTGCTGATTACACAGGAAGTGACAGGAGGAACAGGACGACCCATTTCTGCGTGACCTGGAAGCTCTCGGGTGGCCTCGCGGGCCCGCGGTTGAATGCAGTAAAGCGAGTGAAAAGGGAGCAGAAAGGGAGCATAACCACACTCTCGCTCTCCAGATCAGCATGAATTATACAAAAAAGAACTGAGAGGAAAAGGAGACAGCGAGAGATTCTGCTGCTGCAGTTTCCAGCATGTTTAACAGTTAATGTTCCGAGCAGACACCATCGACATGAAGGAGGAAAAAAAAAAAAAAAAGTATCTGCCTTTAACACAATTATATTAAAAAAACATGCCAATGCAGTTTAATGGGCTTACACTGAATTATTTACTCGCTCGATAGATAGATAATTGCATTTATCTTTAACCCCCTCCCCAAGCTCAGGAACTGAACCATAGCATCACCATTTGTCCTCTGCAAATCACAACCAATTGCTTTCCATTTAATCCGTCATAACTCAAAAGCCGAACCGATTACAAAACTACAGGGAAGGAGGAGAAGAAGGGAGGAGGGGAAATGTACGTTAAAAAGGCCAGCTTGCCAAATTCTAAGTATGGGGGGGGGATAAAGTTAGCGCCGAGGCAGTTTGGGGGAGAAAGAAAGAATGAGTGAGAGTGTGTGAGAAAAAGAAAACGAGGGAAGGCATATGTTTGCCTCAGTTGTGTGAGGACAGCGCTGAAGCATGTGCGTGGGCTTGCGGCCAGCTCTCTACATCTGGGTGTTGAGTTCAGCGAGGGCAAACGAGGATCGGAGTGAAAGGCCTTTATCTTCTCAGGATCACTCGCTGATGCCTCCATGTGGTCATCTTAAAAATTACACACTGGGGTAAAAGGGGGCTGCTGATAATAGGATGTTTTTTAATAGTCACAAAGTATCAAGGTCAGGCTTTTAGAACCAAGATTTAAAAGTAAAACAGGAATAAAAATCAGTCAGAAAATTATATCATCTAAAATTATACAAAAAAACTCATATTTCTACAACTGAGTCATAATATTTATCAAACACAACATTAATATTTTAAAACAAGGTCATAATATACTGATTCACACTTACTCACGCATCTGCCAAACTACTTAATCCTACCAGGCTCACAGGAGGATCTCAGCCGATACTGTGCGAAGCGGGGTGCACCCTGAACAGCTCACCGGACCATCGCACAACCAACACACACAACCATCCACACTCACACCTAGGGGCAACTGGGAAAAGCCAGTTAGCCTAATGTGCATGTCTTTGGACTGAAGAAGGAAACCAGACTACCTGGAAGAAACCCACACAAGTGTGAGGAGAACATGCAAACTCCACACAGAAACGCTTGAGCTCGGGGACTCGAACCCAGGAGCTTCATGCGGTGAGATGGACGTGCTAATCTGTACGCCACCCTGCCGCCGGTCACTGATTCTAAAATCCCAACAAGTAACAAAATGCTATTCCAAAAACTACAAAGATATAAAATACAATGTGCCTAATACACATTTTCTTTATTTTTATTTATTTATTTTTTACAAATAATGAGTTGAACATTAGAGCCTTAGAGCATGGATAACCACTATCATGCTATAAAAATGTAAGAACAGACCATAGAAACATTTAGTTTTTCTTATGTTCCTATGTAGTATATACTAAAACAATTATTCCCCTCAGACTCAGTGGATATCCATCAATAATTATTATTTATGGGGCGGCACCGTGGCATAGTGGTTAGCAAGTTCGCCTCACAGCAAGAAGGCCTGGGTTCGACCGGTGGGCTCCACCAGTTTCTGTGTGTGTGCATGTTCTCCCCGTGCCTGCGTGGATTTCCTCCGAGTACTCCGGTTTCCTCCCACAAACATCCAAAAACATGCATTGTAGGCTAATTGGCTGTTCCAAATCCCCCCTAGGTGTGAGTGTGAATGGTTGTGTGACTGTTGGCCCTTCGATGGCCTGGCAGATC
>JBCNYG010000012.1:5526510-5537646 GCA_039654305.1 Porochilus rendahli | reverse complement strand
GTGTGTGTGTGTGTGTGTGTGTGTGTGTGTGTGTGTGTGTGTGTGTGTGTGTGTGTGTGTGTGTGTGTGTGTTCTCAGTGAATGGTTACAAATTTGTGTGTTAATGTCTGGGGCAAATAGGATTGCTGTAGCGTAGGTGGCCAGTAAAAGACGTGCCGAACTGCGTGACATTCATCATTTCAGCATGTGGCAAAATTACAGCGACATTTCAGAGACTTAAGTGTAAACTGTTATTATTTATTGCTTAAAATATTCAGGATTTTCCGCTTTACCTATGCTAATTTTAAACAGAAATGAACGTGTCAGAAATTTGATGTACGTTTTCAGAAATAGACATTTATTAGGAGTCCATTTCTGTCTCCTAAGGGATAGTCTAAGCAAATGTACCCCCTAGGGCTATTTATTGGACCTCAAAGTAGCTTGTGTAGCTTTTTAAGGACAAAAATTACAAATATGTTTTCAAGCAGTATATAAAAATATACAGATAAGTATGTTACTGCCCAAGCCATGGGATGCCTAAAGGAATAATAATGTACACTACATTCTCTAAGTGTAAAATATAATGTATAAAATGGCATTATACACATTACAGTTATGACTGAAAATGAATAACATTACATAATATAAGGGTTTAAATAAAGGGTTTAGAAAAAACGATCTCAAAATGTAAAATATATTTTTAAAAGAAAGGAAGAAAAAGAAAGACAGGACCAGTCTCATTGTGTCTATAAACATTAAACAATGTTCAAGCTATTGGGCTTTGCTCTCAACACTGTTAGTAACACTACTTATAATACATTCTGTTAACAATGCATAATGCAAAATAGACTTTCCTATAAAGTGCAGTGCATTTTCATATGAAATTCTAATAATATATTATACAGATATAATACCTTATGAATTTTCAGAAGACAAAATGTTTTATAGTGTTGTGAGTTTATTACATCGTATTTCATGCAGTTATCAGCCATAAATATGTCAAGAATCGTGCTTACGGCATTCAGTACACACTTACAACAATAAGTTTAATGTGGAGAAGACAGAAAAGATTCCTGCAGTGGAAATGTATCTGTAGACACAAATGTGTGCTTTCTTTTATTCTGTTATAATATTTTTCCATCTATATGTTCTATATGTATGCACACATTCCTCTCGCAAATTTTTTTTACAAAGTCAGCATCCTTCTCTCTCCCATCTTCTCTATATCCACGTCCCAACTCTTCTACCTCAGACAAGTCAGTTTTTGTTGAATTTAGAGTGTGTGTATATATATACATATACATATACACACACACAATATATTAAAAAAAGGAAGAGTAATAATAAGCAAAATGCATTTTACAGCAGTGTATTGCTGCCACTCAGGTAAAGAAAAGATGATCACAACACAAATAGTTTGTTACGACGTCAAACCTTTCATATTATCACACCGTATTTTCACGTCACTCTGAAATACCAAATTTTCAGGTTATAACAAAAATTTTTTTGTGATATTTTAACATTGTATTGTTGCAACTATAAAAGTTTTTTGTTACAGCTTGAGAAGATTGTATGTTGGATAAAAGTGAAAGTTTATTGTTATAAGAGGAAAATGTTCATGGTTCTAACTTGATAAATGTTAGAAGATTAAATGTTTATTGTTATAATGTGATAAGTTTGTATGTCAAAATAACATGAAAACATATTTTGAACTTAAGGCTATAACTGTAATATTTCACACTTAATAATGTGAAATGTTTTGTTATAATTTATTTTATTTTGACATACAAACTTGTCACTTTACAACAATAAACATTTAATTTAATAACAATGTTTATCATAGCACTTCAAATTGTTCTTGTTTCAAAAATAGATTGTAATGTTATTCTGACGTATAAACTCATAACACTACAAGAGTAAACTTTTATTTTTGTGTCAAAATAACATGAACACATAGTTATAACCTGAGCATTTTCTATTGTAACAGTGTAATATTCATATTGTGTGGTTTCACATAAATTTCAGGCTGTAACTGTATGTTTTCATGGTATTCTGACTTATGTTTGAACAATAAACCTTCATAGTTGCAACAATATAGTATGTCAAAATACCATGAAAACATTGTTATAACTTGAAATTTTTCACATTGTATGTGAACTCACACAATATAAGTATTAAACTTATGTGAAAATGTTCTGGTTGTAATGTTATGTTTTCATGTTATTTGTAGTTGTCATGTTATAACAAATAAATTTTTATAGTTATCACAATATAGTATGTCAATATAACATGAAAATATAAAATTAGAACCTGAAAGTGTGCATGTTATAAAGGTACAATATTTAAATTGTGTGATTTCACATATAACGGGAAAAATATCACATTCTATCATGATATATAATATATTGTTATAACATTAAATGTTGTAATGTGATAGGTTTATATGAAAAAAACCCATATTATTTAGCTTAAAAAATGTTTGGTATAACCTGATAGATATTATATTATTATACCATGATTATTTTGACCATTTCAATTTAGTTGCTGGAATATTTTGACATTATAACAAACTTTTTCACAGTTTAACGTCATGCTAATTTTCTTTTTCTTAATCAGAGTAGCAGTAATAAGCTACTGTAGCATTTCTTCCCTTTTTTAAAAAAGACTTTTAGTATACATATATCTCTTCTTTAAGCTTTGTAAAGATTCCTGTTTGGGTTTTTCAAATGCCACGTTGCTTTTCAAAAGAAAATGTCAAAGTTCAAACCTGCAATATAAACAAACTCAGTAAACTGGTTTTTTTTTTTGTTGGTTTTTTTGCCTTTTTGCTGTTTATATCCATCTATTATGTCAATTTTGTTGAATCTGTTCAATATTTTTTAATCGACTGTGTCTGGGAGTCATGTTTTTTTTTAATGAGAAGTGTTTGTATTGTGGCATAGAAATATTTACTCCCAAACTAAAGCCTTATTTATGTTGTCTGTAAAAGGGCTATGTAGAAAAAAACCTGTTCATATCCAACAGAACAATATCCTGTTAATATACAAATTGTGTGTGTGTACGTGTGTACGAACATATACACAAAACTGACAAAGTGCCATACTATGTATAGAAACACTGCGCTTCTGTGCGGCGCTCCTCGGAAGCCTGAGTGATGGAATTATGATATGACTGAATGATTTCAAATCTTGTACTGTGTGGTTTGTTTGTTTCTTTGTTTTTTTTTTTACATTTGCTCTGATTGCACTGTGTTCCTGATACTTCCAGCTCCGTCTAAGCACTGTTTGAGGTACAAAGTTGCACTCTTATCCAAAACAAATCAAGAAAGAAAAGGTGCACACCTCTTGTGACTGTACACAGATGGGAACTTGATCAATGATATTATTGCAGTTTTGACAAATCAAGAATGAGTCAGAAGACTCTGGGTTGCTTGTGATGCATCTCTAATGATTTTGGTATCGCTGTTGCTGCATATGGAAATAAATATAATTGTTTCAATACACATTCTATTAATGTGTTTTGTTTTTTTCAAATACACTGTAATAATTCTTCCAGCTCTGCTTTAGTCACACAAATCCACGCTGCCCCTTTAAACCTGAGATGCTGAGGATAGAAAATCCAGCTCCATGAAAGCCCTGATTTAAGATCAACAGCTCACATGAGTCGTGCTGTCACAGGTCGAAGGGGTTCTGATTGCTTCCGTAGGGGTGTTTTGTGTTACTACGACTATGTTTACAGCAGTGGAATAAAAGACAACAATATAGCAATGTTATGCATTTATTGGGATGATTTTCTAATTATGATTAATTATTTTATAAAAGTATTTTTAATCTCACTTTTTTCATAATTAGATCATAAGGTGTTTTCCTCATAATGACTATTTTTATTCCATATCAGTGTCTATAACATTTTTTCAATCTCATAAAGATCAATAGCTATTTTTCTCATGCCCAAAAGTTTTCCCAAAAATGTGTATTTTTATCTCACTATAGTTTTCTTTTCATGTGTTTTTTTTTTTAAATAACACTTGTTTTGGCTTTTCTAAAAATACTGAGCACCCCCCCTCCCCCCCAAAAAAACAAAACAAAACAAATCTAGATACATAAAAATATTGACTTTTTAGAAGCTGCTTTTGTTTTTGATTTCAGAGGGGTGGTGGTAGCAGTAACTCGCACGTTCATTTCTTCACACTTTCTCTTATAATGTTTTAATAAATAATAAATAATCTTTTATGTCATACCAAACTGTGGTATGAAAACCAAACCAATGTTTTTTTTCACTCACAGTAAAACTTTTTCCTCATAGTAGTTTTACTTATTTATATATATATATATAGTTGCAGTGAGAGGGAGGGAGAGAGTTTTGGGAGGACTGACGTAGGCAACGTGCAACGCGGGAAAGAGAGGCGGTGACGTCAGAAGGCACGTCGCGTCACTGTACTCGAGCGAGAGTTCCACTTCCGGTTCTCGGGTGCTTTCTTTTTTTTTAATCGAGCCGGAGCGACGCAAAGGGCATCAGGACACCGGAGGGGGGATTTTTAATCGTGTTCCAGTTCGGACCCGGGTGTGCGAATACCTAAACTCTACCGGAAGCGCAGACGCACGTGAGTAGTGTTTCGGGTGTGGGTGACTATATGATTCAAAATGTTATAATAATCATCATAACAATCATAAATACAAGGTGAGCAGGCGACACTACAGACCAGACAACGTGTTGTTCTGCGTTAAGTCGGTGGCGTACTGCAATAAAAATACATCTTAAAAGAAAATTCATTTGTACACTTTGTTCTTTTTATAAAAGTTCCCGTTTCCGAACCGCACCAGCATGTTCCTGAACAATCCACCAGAATTAGCGACACAGCTCTATTACGCGGCTCGGTACCAAAAAGCTCCCCGTGGCGCATCTAGTGCACTACGCGAACCCTTGTTCCACGTTTAGCGAAGTGCACTCGGAGAGGGAACGCAGCGCTGATTAGCATCCCGCCACAGTACTATCATATCACAGGGCTAGTTAGCAAACATGCCACATGTCCCCGGCTGTCATTGGTGTGTTTTTCTTTTAAACTGCAAACTTACTCGTTTTCTTTACAACATCGAAACCAAATTGAGCATTTAGTAAAAGTTTAGGAGGCTGTATTACATCGAGGAACACACACAGACTCGGTTAACGCCGGGAGGAGCCTTAGCTTAGCAAAGTTAGCTCCCCCGAGAAACCCCCCCTTCCCTCCCGTCCATGTTTAATGAGAGTACAAACTGATTGACAGAAATTGTCGCCACTCGGTCTTCGACGAGATGCTTGATGGGCGGGGTTTATATTTAAGGAACCAATGAGCGTTCTTGTAACAGCCTGATTTCGGCGTACAGAGTTTAACTGCCATGGTGGGGCGAGTACAAGGTCAAAAAAAGAAGCTGTGGACCGGTAGATGGCACAAAGATACATTTTAAAGTTCATTTATTCATACTTTTGCAACGTTACCAAATTTGAAGCTATCAAACCGATTCTTGAATAACTTTTAGCCAGTAGTTTAGCTTCTTGAATGAGGTAAAGTGGCTCTGCAGGTACAGGAGTTATAGATACACTGGAGTGTGACGTCACTGGGTGGAGGGGTACCAGTTTTTCCTCCCATCCCACCCCTCAAGTGTTGCCTCCCTGTCACATACCACCACCAACCAGAAAGGGAAATCAAGCACATCCCCCCCTTTCCGTGACACCACCCACATCTTGATATACTGCTGTGCATGCGCGTTCGGGGGTGGCCTAGTAAACTCTGAGGGAAAGTAATATCTGCCCCTTTTGAACAATTATTGGCTGGCAATCGCTCCCTTCCTCACGTGAGAGCTCGGCCAGTCAGCCTCCACGGACTCCCGATCGCAGAAGGCCACGATGCCTGGATCAACCTGGATTTGAACCCGCAATCGATTGAGTTGAGTTGTTGTTCAGGTTAAGTGAGAGTCACGCACATTGTGGATGTGCCGCTGGAGAGTTTTGGATAGAAGTCACACTGTCACAGTATCTATTTATGACCCCCAACCCTCTGTCTGGCAGTGCGGCCAAGTCAAGATCACATGACAGGTTGCATCACTCGCACGACCGCTGTAAACACATTAATCTGGAATGCCACAAACATGGTGATTTCTTCCATTTGGCAGAACAGAATAAAGGAGTCACTGTTGTATTGCGTTGTGAATTACCGAACAATATTCTTTGGTATTTTAACATGTTAGATAAAACACTGGCTAGCTGTTTTGTCTCCCAGGGTGGACAAAGACAAGTTTTGGTAAAGATTCGGGCATTCCGTTACTGATTTCCGAAAGAGAGAGATTTTTTTTATTTTGCATGTCCGTCTCTCGAGCATCAGGAATTTGCGGCGTGTTCGAAAACCCACCCTGAACTAACTTCACTTATTCCTCCACTTTTTCCATCATTCTTTTCTTCGGTGTAAAACTTGACCCTAGAGGTTGACGTGTGACACATACGAAGCACTCCCGCTTCCAGAATAACGAGATGTGTATTAATATCTCGGCGCAGTTTCCTTGCCTACGTGTTGTGACGCATGTCATACTTACACACGTAACAATTTCTTGTTTCTCGTTTAACCAGTGGGAGTTTTTCGATGCGCAACGCTTCTACCGCAGGAAAGCTGCAACAAAGAGGAAGCGGATGTGAAACAGATATTCTAAGTCATATGTTTCTAAATATAATGCGCGGATGGGTGTAATACTAAACTACGCTGGGGTCTAACAGATAACGTACACAAAGTGTGTGTGTGTGTGTGCGTACGTGTGCATGCGTATAAATACAAAACAGTTGCCAGGATACCGTTTGCTTTCCGTCACATACCAGCGTATGACTGAAGCCCCTCCTACTCTGTGATAGTTTTTAAGTTGGTATATTTGATTTAATTATTGATTTTTTTTTCCAGGCTGTGAGAGAAAGTCTGACGGACCTCCCTGTAGCCCTGTGCGACTGGAAGAGATTTCTGTCTCTGGGACGTCGGAAAGAGAGCCGTTTTCCATCTGAGGACTTCGTAGGCGGCGTGTTGGTGGTGGTAGTTTTGTCCGTGCCGCTTGCAGGAACACCCGGGAACACGTGCCGTCGTGTTGGAGCGTGAGCTCTTTATATCTTTTATAAGACTGCGATGCACCGCTTAAGGACTTGTGCGGCGCGGCTACGGCCGATCACGGCCTCACAGACTGCTAGGACTGTCACGCAGCAGAGGCCCGCGGCTACACTCAGGACGTTTCAGCCGATCAGGCGCTACACCGCGCCGGTGGCTGCCGAGCCGTTTCTGAACGGCACAAGTTCGAACTATGTTGAGGAAATGTACTATGCCTGGCTGGAGAACCCCAAGAGCGTGCACAAGGTAAGAGGAAGAGGACAAGTTCCCAAGGACAGCGTCACTGCGTCAGATCCGCTGATGTCTGACCAATAACGCAAACAAAAGGTTTAATCATGTCATGGGTTTTGTGGGTAATTATTTGTTTATTAATTTATTCAACTGTAACTGTGACAATGACTGTTAAAAACAAAGTCTTTTAGTGTTAATTTTGTTTCTAAATGTTTTGGTTGAACCTGATTGGTTTCATGTGTAAGAAATATCTTCTAGTATCGTGATGTGATGTTTTGATCGTATCGTCCCTCTCCTGGTTTCCATTAGTTTCTCTATAAGGTCTTAAGATGTGTGTTAGTGAATACCTGACCCGAGTCCGACGGTACTCGGCGGGTCAGGCCAGGTTCGGACAGATATTATATTAGAGAAAAATGATGCTCGGGTTCGGGTCGGGCTCGGTCACATCAGCGCCATGAGACGGTGAACATTTTAGATTTAAAACAGCTTCTTCTGTACGTCGCCAATGGGCCTGTTCCACTTGCTGGTTTTAAGTGGGTCGGGTTCGGACCTAAATAGCTTAATGCCTGTCGGGTTCGGTTACTGCTCTGTCGGACACGGGCCGGGCTCAGACCGAAAAATGTGGCCCGATCCAGCCTGGCCAGGTTTGGGTTTGCCGGTGCTGGCGTCGCTGTGGCGTCACGTGCGTGTAATACCCGTTGTTCATCGTGTACGTTGTGTTTGGGGTGAGTCGGGAAGTACAGGGTTTGTTCGAAACGAGGTAATCGACTCCATCAGGTGCCGATACCCACTCGAAAGGGAAACGTCTCATTGCGTCCCTTGATGTTTGATGAGTCCTTTTTAAATTTGAAACTAAGCTTTAGGTTCATCCGCCTGAACTCAGGCGACGAGTTCTGGATCCAACGCTGGCAGATCAGTTTTGTTGGTATAGAGGAAACAGTTTCTTCCAAATCGGGAGCAAGTAGAGCTGTATAAGTAGCAACACCGTGGATTGGCCCGAACCCACAGCTCCTCAGAACGCTACAATAAGTACACAAGCTGTCCCACGTGTTGGTTTCTGTCTGTCTCGTTAAACCAGTTGATGGATATTTATTCTAAAGAAGGCATCTTTGTTATTCGGGTACATTCCTTTTGCGTACATCCGTATGCCAAAGAAAAATAAAAAATATTTATATACATGTCCACACATACACACCCTGATCTTTGCTATTGATTTTCATATAATTATTTGTATATTAGCGAGTTTATTCGCTTTAGATTTCCAAGCATTAGTTTTCCAGCACAAAATGAAATGTTGCATTAAGAAAGTTAGTACCGTTTGTGCATAACGAAAGCAGCGTATCACGTATATGAGACGACTTTTCAGGCGGCTGAGATTCACACCCAGATAAAGAATCAAGTGCGACGGTCAGCATTCCCAGGAGAACCGGGGCTGGTTCTGTAAGAGACCCGGTAGATCCTGTACTCGTAAACCTGCACAGACTCGACCTGCTGCTGTTATATTTTTAAAGCAAAAAGTCACTATGATTAATATCGAACGAGTTTTGTTTGTGAGTGTCTGCTGTGCTTTGTAGAATCTTTATGTGGAGATCTTTAATTTATCGTCAGTATTTAGAGTAAATATAAGCCATCTTTGTTCTGCACCATCCCTTTGTGGACAGTATCTACCGGGTCACTTACAGAACCAGCCCGGTCCGTCTGGAAATGTTGACTGTTACAACTGATTCTTTATTTGGATGTAAATCTTTGCCGCCTTCGTTATATTTTTACCTGAAACTCGTCTGTTATACGTCGCCTTATGCGCTGCTGTCTTTATTCACGTCCTGTACTAACTTTTATTTTATGTAACATTTCATTTTGTGCTAAAAACTAATGTTTGGAGATCTAAAGATTTTTTTTTTGTATTAAGTCGCTGATATACAATTTCTGAAATAAAAATCTATAGCAAAGATTTAACTAAAATAGATATGGTGCCTAAAACTTCTGCGGCTACGTTTGAGGACTCCTCTTGTAGCGTTTTGCCGAAGGATGAAGCGTTTCGAGACTTGAATCGCTGAATCCTGATTAAAGTGTGAGGAGCCGGTTACTTTATAATTTATTCAGTTGTTTGAAATTTGTAACACGTGAATGACCTTTAGGACGCTCGCAGGGACACGTTCTGCAGACACGCTGTGCTTCTGAAGAAAATAGGAAATAATATTGAAGTTCAACTCGAGGAAAAAGGGATTCTGATGTTGATGTGGATTTGAGGCTGGAGCCTTAACTGATATCGATACTGTAGCAAAAAAATAATAAAGCAATAAAAAATTTGAATTAAATAAAAAAAAAAATTAAACATTGCATATTATTCAGTTTTTTAGCCACGCCCACTGTAGGGCCGGACGATGTGGTGATATAAGATGGATATGGTTGGTTCTGTGTTTGCACTATTTCAATATTGCTGATGTGTTAAAAATATCATTCACGGTGAGCCAAAAAATTTCAAAGTTTAATTATTTAAACCATTTAAAATGGTTAAAGATATAATAACTTGATTATCTTTAACTTTTTTTATTTATATTTAAAATGTCGAAGTTATTTTTGGGTCAGCCTGTAGTACTTAATGTTTTAAAGATGGTACTCAGGGAGTTTTTTTTTTTGTTGTTGTTGTTATGTGTTTTTTTTTTTTTTTATGGTTTGGAAATTTGTTGCTTATCGTAGTGGAAGCATGAGGTGGTACTTTGTTCTTATCACCCGGTCCTGATGTCCAGGCAGTGGAAGTGGAGCGCCTAATTCGGCTTAAATGAACCGCACCGTTTCCTTGTTACGACACGCTTCATTGGCTACGCAGTCCTGCAACGCACTTTACAGCTCGCGCTGGAGAGAGCAAAGGGGCAGGAAGAGGGTTTCACACGGCTCATCGCTCGGCGGGATAAGGCGGGACCAAATCCACCCGGGACCGTCAACGGTGACAGGACGCTCTCAAGCGGAGCGAAATCACAAGTCTGTCGTCATTTGTAACCGAATGCACAAGTCGTACAGGGTTATCAACATGGAAGCTTAACTATTTAAGAAACTGTTTTAGTAACTGACCTTCCGTATGGAAACCAGCAAAGCGGTGCGTTATTTGTAGTGTAATCTGCTGATGAGTGTTATTTGTTAAAGGGTGTATAAGGCATTTCTGTAAACCATCAGCAGTGCAGTAGTTTTCTCTTAAAATATAATTTTTCTTAATTCAGAAAAACGAATCGGAGGGAATAATGAAATAATCGAAGGGTGGCACGGTGGTGCAGTGGTTAACACGTCCACCTTACAGCAGGAACATCCTGGGTTCGAGTCCCGGGCTTGGTGAGGGTGTTTCTGTGTGGTGTTGTCTCATTGCTTGCATGGGTTTACTCTGCGTACTCGGGTTTTATCCCACCGTCCAAAGAACTTTAGGATAATTGGCCGTTCCAGTTAGTCTAATGTGTGTGTGTGTGTGTGTTTGCTATGCGACGGATTGGCGAGCTGTTCCGTGTGCACCCCGCCTTCACCTAGAGTCGGCTGAGATAGGCTCCAGCCTCCCAGTGACCCTAATTAGGATTAAATGGTAAAAAAAAAGAAAAAATAAACAGGTTAAAGAAAAATTGATCATGATAGAATCGTCATCTGCTTTTAATGAGATTTAAAATAATTGTTAATATTTACTATATATAAGCTTTTAATTACTTAAGTAAAATATAAGGATCGTGTGTGTGTGTGTGTGTGTGTGTGTGTGTGTGTGTGTGTGTGTGTGTGCGGCATTGAGAATTCCCTCTCTTTCTCAGATGTATAATGTATGATATAATTTC
>JBCNYG010000012.1:5453599-5463697 GCA_039654305.1 Porochilus rendahli | reverse complement strand
AAATTAAAATAAAAATAAAAAGGGATTGTTGGATTGTTTAGTTGGAGTCCACATCCTAATCCTGTTAAAATCCTGTGACAGGATCTCCAAAGGAGTAAAAATAAAAAGTGCCTTCAATAATAATAATAAGAAGAAGAAGAAGAAGAAGAAGAAGAAGAGGAAGAAGAAGAAAAAGAAGAAGAAGAAGAAGAAGAAGAAGAAGAAGAAGAGAAAGAAGAAGAAGAAGAAGCAGAAGAAGAAGAAGATTTGCTACAAACTAAATGAGCAAGTAGTTTGTGTCCTGTTTTGTTATCAGTATCTAAGTTTTGCCCAATAGATCCCGCCTCCTGTGTGAGGATTGGTCTATAATAGCATCCAGTCAGCCAAACTACCCAATCAGAGCACGGTTTATGAAACGTATTGGCGAATCGCAGATACATATTTGGTGCACGTCATTTTCCTGCGACACAACAAACGCTCGTTTTTAACCCATACTTCTGTTTGTAAAGAATAAATAAAAGCCAAATAAATGCCTAAATACACTACAAATGCATTTGGAACGCCTTCTTCGTGACTTGAGGATCAAGTGTGAAAGTGAGGATGTTGATGTTATTTCCGTTTTAGATGAAATCCGCGAGCTGTTCGAAGAAAAGCATTCAGACAAGCCGAACATCCTGAGTGTCACCGCCGAGGTGTTCAGGGCCTGCTCCGTGTCCTGGCTCTTCCCGGAGTTCAGCTCACGCTTACAGAGGTCATATGCAGAGCTGGTGAACTGCTGGACTGAACACGCCGGTTTGCCGTTATGTGACTCGGACAGTGGGACTTTACAGCCCAGCTGCTATGCGGAGATCCCAGGAAGGGCCGTGGCAGTCGGGGAACCTCTGCTGGCCCTGACCGCTCGGCTCGGAGAAGCCGTGCAATGTGGAGAAGGTTCAGGAGCGAAGGCTCTCATTCACACACTCACTCCTGTCCTGTGCGTCTTCTCCATAACACACCTCCACAAGCAGCCGTGGACTGATGAGTCGTCCAGGAAGTGTGGCCTGGGGCTGCTGGACTGTGCAGTCACCGCCAGTAGAAGCTCTTCAGTGCAGGAGCTGCTGTGTGGAGGTGATGGAGGAGCCAACACGGGGATCCTGGGGTCCACCCTGGACATCCTGCTGCCTTGCATGACGAAGTGAGCCGGATTTCTCTCACGCCAGTTAAAAGTCAAGACGCACCTGGACGCTGTAGATAGGACAACCAAAGCGATCACATTTACATTATTTGGCACACGCTCTTATCCAGAGCGACTTATGATTATCGTTTTTATAAAACCGAACAATTGAGGGTGAAGGGCTCACCTTGCTCAAGGGCCCAACAGTGGGGATTGAACCACCAACCTTTGGCTCAGTAAGGCGATGGCCTTAATGTTTACATAACATTAGATGTGTAATAATTATAGGCAACAAAAAAGTATATTTGGGGCAGTTTAACATACATTCATTGGTTTTCGGAAGCACTTAATTTTAATTAGGGTCGCGGGGAATCTGGCGCCCATCTCAGCCGACTGAGTACACCCTGGACAGCCATCGAAGGGCAGAAACATGCTGACGGCTTTCTTGACGAAAATCAGCAATGGTTCTTTTACATACCTCTCACCATAGGCCGGCATTTGATAACCTACATACTTTTAGGTTCATGGAAATTTGCCTGAAGAGCAGCCTGTAGTCTGTTAGTATTATTACTCCTTTACGAAAGGTACACTTCGCCCTCACGGCATCGTCCATCTCTTCAATACACCCAGTCACACTTTTATAACTTTCTCTGCATGTTCAAATTTTTCATAAGCTGTTCATGAAATGTAGGAGGCCCACTTCATTCCACCGTCATGCATTCGGTAATTATTTGCCTTTAGGGAAACCTGGAAGCGCAATGAAGCAGTGAAACACGTCTTCTCGTGGCTCCTGGTGCAGGTCGGTCGTCCCTATTTAGCCCACTACTTGGACAAGGTCTTCCCGCCGTCTCTTCTCATATCAGATGATTACCGGATGGAGAATAAAGTCCTCGGAGTGCACTGCCTTCATCACATCATCCTTCATGTGGTCAGATAGAATTTTTTCAATAATAAGTCCCCCCCCCAAATATTAGTACTCATAGACATCACCATAATATGAGTGTACTTGATAATCGTTGTGTCCAGCCTGCTGCTGACCTGAGGCAGTTTAACCGAGCTCAAGTGCTCTACGACGCCCTCTACAATCACCTGTACACGTCTGAAGCTCCAGTCATACAGGTACTTTAATATGTGTAACATTCAGCACCTTGATTTATGTTTTAACCCATAATTATTAATGTACAGCACCAAAATGTGACTCCTATTCCGAACACTTCAGTAAAACCATTCATAAGTATCTGTACATTGACTTAATTTTTGTAAGTTTGTTCTCCTACATCGCCACAATGGGACTGAAATAAAGAAATTGATATATGAAGATATGATTAAAGTGTAGACTTTTAGCTTGAATTCAAGGCAATGAACAAAAATGTGCTAGAAGGTTGAACTGTGAGGTGTATAGAGTGTATATACTTTCTGCTCAGATTCAGTCACATGATGCAAAGTAGATGGGACAGTACTTTAGAATACAGCTCATTACTGACCCCAAACTTGCGACAAAAGCAAGCATCGAGTCAATCCTCAGCTAAGCATAATTGGCAGTAACTGAAGAGAGAAAAACCCACCAACAAGCAGTGACTGAAGGCGGCTATAGAAAAAGATTTTTACAAAGTAGCCTGAGATGAGATGGTGATACTATGTTATGTGATGAGTGCTTTATTTGTGTTAAAGTTAAACCCACTGCTTAAAAATCATACATGATTCACATCCCAGTTAAACCCAAGCTGGTAGGACATTAGCGTGAAATAGTTTAGAGTCCAGTGTTCTGTGTAACTGCTCGTCTCTTTCTTGCTGCAGGTGGTCCTTCCGTGTCTTATAGATTTACTCTCGGTCCTTGAGAAGCCTGTGAGTCGCGCGGGACTACCCCGGACTCCAAACCGCTATGACGCCGTTCTTCGCCTCATTTTAACACACATGGAAATGGAGCACAAGCTCGCACTGCGCCGGATCTATGCCAGCAACCTCCTGCCATTCATCGAAACGTGAGTTCCGCCCCACGTTGCACGTCGTCGAACTCGTGTTCGCTTGAAGGCATTCCGGAATGAAAGCCGTACGATTTGTGTTAAGCTGGGTTTGATCTTACAGGATGGGTATCGGCATCACTCGCCATCTGAAGAGGCTGGAGAGGGTCATTGTAGGATATCTCGAGGTCTCAGATGGTCCCGAAGAGAACGCCAGGCTCAGCGTACTGGAGGCGCTTGAGAGGACGATACAGGTCGCCTGGCCGAGGTACTCGTATTCAGTTTTTAAAAAGATGAAAATGGGATGGAGATTTAAATAAGTGGTAAAATAAATTTTACTGACATAAAAAAGACAATTTAATAAAAACAAATAAAAACCGCATTGAACAGAAACTAAAACGAAACAGAATGACAGGGAAAATCTGTGTCAGTAACAGCCTTGTACCAGCAGGTGGCGGTAGTTTACGGTGACGTTAAAACTAAGATCAACACTAAAAATAAATAAAAACAAAACCAAAAAGTCCTCAAAATAAAACCAAAATTACTTCTTCACCTGTTGAACAGTCAACAAACTCAAAGATAAAAAAAAAGTAATAAAAATCAAAATCTATAATAGTTCAGCATCGGGATGCAAGCACTGCTTCACTCCCTCACTCATTTGCCAAACCACTTAATCCTACTCGGGACCTGGGGAGGCTCCAGCCTATCCTAGCCGACAGAGGGCGAAGGCGGGGAACACACTGAACATCTTGCCAGACCATCGCAGGGCAACACACGACCATCTACACTAGAGGCAAATTTTAGAACCGCCATTAGCCTGGCATTTGGGCTGTAAGAGGAAACCGCTGTACCTGGAGGAAACCCACATAAGCATGTGGACAACTTCACACAGAAGCCCCTCGCTGAGCCCTGGACCTTGCTGTGAGGCGGACATGCTAAGCACTACACTGCCGTGTTCAATTATATACAATATGTTAATGAGACGGATGTTGAGGCTTTGTACTCGTTAGTTAAAAGTTCGATTCTTAACGCATCGCTTCAGGGGAGGAGCCTTTGGCTGGCTGATCTGCAGAGCATTGGGGATTTTTTTGTTGTTGTTTTTTTTTTCCCATTTTGCTCCCTAATTTAGTCGTATCCAATTCCCACCCATCAATTATTACCCTCCCGATCACATGGCGACCACCAACCAGCGAGGGGCGTAAGCATGCACATGCCCCCTCCGTGTCATGTGATGCCTCCACCTGCCTTTTTTTCCCGAACTGCCGCGCATGCGTATTTGGGGCGGCCTAACACACACGGAGGGAAAGCTCTATCCGCCCCCTCGGACGAATGAGCTCACAGAAGCCCATGATTGCCTGGTGATCACTGTGAGTGACCGGGAAGTGAGCGTATGCCATTCATCCAAGCTCCCGTGGACTCCCGGTCACGGATGGCTGTGGCATCAATCCGGATTCGAAATTGCGATCTCCGGGTTGATCGTCGAGCACCTTGTCGACGCGCCACTCGGGAGCCCTGTAGCTGTAATAAACATAATGATGACTGTGTGATTATCCACAAGGGACGGTGTTCCGTATTTAAACTTATATTCTATTTCACACTGTGTGTGTGTGTGTAGGATGGCGTGCAGGCTGGGTGTCCTGGCCAGGAGCTTGCTCAGGTTCCTGGTGGATATCTCTACAGAGTCGCTGTCCCCTCCGGAGCTCTACGAGGAGCTGTCGAACAGAGCGTCACGCTGCCTGCTGCTGCTAGACCACTGCTCACACGGCACACTAAGGGTACGTACGATGGGGTCCGGCGCGACAGGCAGGGAAAGCGTGTCGGTGTGTTTTGAAGCCTGGTGAAAGTGGCGGTGCTGACGGTACGATCTGTTTCTCCAGGAGGAGCTGAAGGACGTGGACGGCAGCTGCGTGTGTGAGCGAGTGTTAAAGCGCATACAGGACGTCGTGCGTGCAGATCCCGCGTGTGCGAGTTGAGCAGATCGCATCGCTGGCGCTGCTGTCCTCGCACTGTAAACTCCGCCCCGTGGTTCTGAAGTCAGTGAGGAGCACCACTGTGGGGGTTTTGGGTTTTTTTCAGTACATTAGGTATATTTTTTATGAATGGATGAATAAAGTAAATTGATGTCTAAGGCTGTTTTGTCCCTGGTGAGAGTTCTGGAAGGTCTGGACAAGTAATGAATGTCCTGGAATACGGACGTAGGAAAGGAAGCTGCTGTCTGTCGTCCTGAGAGTGTTATTGGTCACAGTAGTGTTACAGGGTGATGTGAGAGTCGATTGTTTCCTTTCCACTAGAACCCAAAACCCATAAATTCCCACCCCACCCTGTTTCCTAATAGAACTAAATGTTTATGTTTACTGCTATGTTTTTTGTTTTGTTTTTTAACTCCACCAAATGTCATGTTCTTGACAGCGATGTTTTTTTCTGCAAAAGGTTACAACCGGATTTTTGCTGAATTGTTTCAGAGGGCTGGATTTCGGCCCAAGTATGAATTTTGGAGGTGATCCGGATTTGGTTCTGAATTCAGGAATTTATTTAAAGATTCTTTAACTTTGTGAGATACACTGCCTCGCCAAAAAAAAAAAGTCTCATACTCTAATATTCTCATATTTCTTCTCTTTGATCACGTGTAATCTCCGTGACATTGTTGCTCCAGTTGGTCCGGTCGAGGCTCAGCAACATTAATGTGGCAATAAAATGAAGTCGGCTGATGATCTGAATGCACTGAATGGGCAGCTTATCACTTCAATGCACTTTTTCTCTCCTGACGTATCGGATATAAAATGAGCGAGTGGTTCAGAGAGCACGCGGAGTCATTTTCACGTATGTATCGGCACCCCA
The DNA here is from genome assembly GCA_039654305.1 of Porochilus rendahli. Lineage (NCBI taxonomy): Eukaryota > Metazoa > Chordata > Actinopteri > Siluriformes > Plotosidae > Porochilus > Porochilus rendahli. The sequence goes on along the minus strand of JBCNYG010000012.1, from coordinate 5,457,766 downwards.
GAGTCCCGACCTTAACCCTATTGAAAGTTTTGGGGATGTGCTGGAGAAGACTTTATGCAGTGGTTCAGTTTTTCCCTCATCGATTCGAGCCGTCAGTGAAAAATGAACGCGACAACGGATGTAAATAAATGTTTTGATGCTTCTGTTTGTCTGTTATCGTGGGTAAACGTGTTTTTTTTTTTTTTTTGGCCGAGCAGTGCAGTATTACAGCAGGCGTAGTTTGGTATTTTTCCAGCTTGGCTGAGGTTTGCGCACTCCAAGTGCCTCTAGTTTTATTATTTCCTCTGACATCATGGTTGTGTTCTACCTGTGGTTTGTTTGTTAGCAGGATTACTTAAAACATTATATCCATGAAATGTCTTCTGGGGGCGGGGCCTAGGATGACTCCAATCTGGACCCAGGAAGTCTTTATTTATCAATGCGAGATGAGTTTTTGACAGTCTGGTTCTTAGCTGAGCTTGGTGGAGGTTTGTGCTCTTGCTTTTTGGTCTGATTCAGATACGGGGCGTCAGGTTTGTGGCGTCGATATTAAAACATCGTTCTGTATAATAAAACAACACACAGACTAAATCTAGATTTGAATAAAAAGGATTTTATGGTAAATAATTGCTGAACAGCTTAATAAACAATAACAACTGGTTCTGAACTCGCCTCCACACACAAACACAGTCGCTCTGCTCTACTGGTCAGACGGAGAGACTCAACTGTCCGTGTGTGTGTGTGTGTATGTGTGGTCTCTACGAAGCCTTGCTCTTCGTCGCCGGTTCCGTCTCTTGTTCGTACTCGATCTCCACGTACGCGCGCTTCTGCCTCACTGGTCCTTTAAGTGGAGTTTTCCCTTTCGACGTGGCCCTCGGCTCCTGTTCGACTTCTTGCTCCATTTCCTCCTCCGATTCTTCCTCCTCCTCCTCACTTGATTCATCTTCCTCTTCCTCCTCATCGCTCGCCTTCAAGTTGTTCATGTCCTGTGGGCCAGAGTGCGATTTGTCAAGTGTGCGATAAATAGGAGACGTAAACAATCTACAAACCATAAACAACAAGAAACCATAAACTCTCACCTCAAAATCACTGACATCACTTTCTTCAAAGTCCTCGTCTGCCACAAATTCCCTCTTCCCTGCATCCTACACACACACACACACAGGATTAGTTACGTTAATCTCAAAGTGCATTAAATAAGAATTTATTACGATATCAGTGTTCCTGAACTCCAGAACTCACCTCGTCCTCCTCCTCCTCCTCCTCCTCGTCCTCCTCCTCCTCCGTCTCGCTCTCTGCATCCTGTTTCTCCAGAGCTTTATCAAAGGCGTGGATGGGGAAGTTGTAGATGTCGCCGTACTGAAATCATATATACATAAATAATAAAACACACACACTGGGCTCTGGATGTTGTATAGAAGGGCGTGTTGTGATGTGATGCTCACCGCGCCCTGTTTTAACCTCTCCAGCAGCTCCTTCTCGATGGCGTTCTCCACCTGAGCAGCGACCAGGGCTTTTTCCTTTAATAAAAAAAATCTAATCAATAAATAACTTGATGCCTGGATGGATAGACAGACAGACAAATCAGCTAAAAGTAAGCACCACCCTGCAGTAAGAAGGCGCCGGGCTCGGCTCGGCCCGTTCCTGTGTGGGGTTTGCATGTTCTAAACAACACGCCTTGCACGAGTGTGATGGCCTGACATGAGCTCACGAAATGTTCGGAATAAACCAGGTTGGAGTTGCAGAGCGTCCTCTGGTGGATTAACTATGCAATGACAGGGCCAGTGACAGTTGGAGGGAAAAAAAATAATCTCAGGGCTCTGAGTTCGGTTTTTAACTGTAAATTATTGGATATGATAAACACAGATAAAGATTCAGTGGCGATTAGCTCCCGTTAGCTGATTTATTAAATATCTTCCTCACATTCACACGAGACGAGCACAATAATCAGGCAGCCGTAGCCTAATGGTTAGAGAAGCGGCTTAGGGAGTGAAAGGTCGCTGGTTCGATTCCCGAACCAGCAGGAAAAATGTGGCAGGGGTGGAGTGAGCGGCTCCGTTTCAAACTGATCGATAATTAAATTCACTATTTCTTAAAAAGTGCCATTCGGTGAATTTTCTTCAACCTTCAAATCCATTCGAAATGGATTTATATGTAACTGATACACTTGGACTGTGATAACACTGAAACTTTCTAGTTACACACCTCCCTCCTTCGTTCTCTCCTCTCCACCTTCCGGCTGAGTGGAACAAGTTTCCTCCTGCGAACAAATTACACCTCTGTGTCAATAAAACATTAGACGACAATGACATTCGATTATCTGGACTCTATCGCTTATAATCCGAGAGGAGAGGAGGTAGAGAGGTAGAGAGAGAGAGAGAGAGAGAGAGAGAGAGAGAGAGAGGGTGTAGGATGGCGTGTACTCACTGTCTCTTCAGGGTGAGTTTGCGGATGCGGATGAGGTACTGCGTGATTTTGGTGAAGCGCTGTTTGCACTTGTGCCGGATGTAGCGCGGCCAGTAGATGAGGTTCTCGTCGATTTCCTGCAGGGCCTTCTCGTAGTTCTGATTCAGCTTCACCTGGAGGGGAAAACACGTACAGACAGGACACAGACGCTAAAACAGCGGCTCATGTTGTCGGGATTAAAACCAGGCTCTCGAATGACGTCACACACGAGGGATTTCAGGAGTGCATCTACCTTCTCCCACAGGCGTGCTGGAAAAGCGGCTCTCTCGATCACCTTCATGTAGAGGAAACACCGACCTGAGGAACGTACCGCGGTCAGATTTACGCCAACACAACCACGACACTGACAGTCCTGTAAACGGATCGTTCGTTCAAATTCGAGCGCAAAAGTACCTTTTTCCTCTCTGACGGTGGCGTACTGGCTGTTAGCCAGGGGACACGACTGGCGGTTGCACAGACCCGTGATGTTGTACTCATTCCGGCAGAAATTCTTCGTTTTTGTTCTGGAAGGGAAAACAAACAGCAGCGCGATCCATCAGATTTCAAGCTCAATTCATCACAGCACTGTTCCATTCTGGCCTCTGATTGGTCAGAAAATTCTGAAATGGCAGCTCTGACCGCGGTGCAGCTACAACTCGGTTATTTTCATTAATTTGTTTATTCGTGTAGTAAAAGCATTGGTGCTCAGAGTGTGGAGTAGTGAATAAGGCGAGAGAGGCCAGAGTGAGACGGTTTGGACTTGAGCAGAGGAGGGATGAAGGGAATATTGGTCGAAGAATGTTGAGGGTGGAACCGCTGGATGGGAGGAGAAGAGGAAGGATAGAGATTTATGGGTGTGGTGAGAGAGCACACGCAGGATGATGGGAGACTGATGTAGAGATCGGAGCGGCAAGAGAAGGATGATCCACCGTGGCGAGCCCTAAAGGGAGCAATGGAACGACAACGACTTGTGCTCCTTCAGAGCTTTATACAGTACAGGCGCCTTATGGACCAATAAAATAATTAAATAATATACCAGAAAAAACAAACATTTACAGAAGGAGTCTCCAGTGTCAGTAATTCCAACACAGATGGCTTCTCTCTCCATCTTTTATTTATTTAATTCGAATGAGGGAGGCACATTGGTTAGCACGTTCGCTTCACAGCAAGAAGGTCAACGGGGACGTTTCTATGTGGAGTTTGCATGTCCTCCTCATGCTTTTGTGGACTTTCTTCGGGTACGTCAGTTTCCTCCATCCATGGTCCAAATACAAAAAGGTGTGAGTGTGAATAAGTGTTCAGGATGAGCAGATACGACTTGCTCGAGGTGTCAGGCTGGGCGCGTTTCTGAGCTGACTCGAGTAATTTCTGATTTAAAGACAACCGTTTTCTGCGCAAATAGAAATATGAGCGCTCCTCTGAATGCCACACATGCACGACACATGCCGGCAAGTGAGCCGCAACACACAGGTGTAAAGGTGATGACTGTTTGTTTGTTTATTTACTTATTTATTTATTATTAAATAGCGACTCAGGTCACAATATTTGCGCTTGATATATTTGGGAACCGCTCTCATCGATAAACTGCTTAAGCTTTGGCTTGATCGTCTTAATACTAGTGGAAATGTATGCGCGTGTGTGTGAGTGAGTGTGTGAGTGAGTGTGAGTGTGAGTGAGTGTGAGTGAGTGTTGCCCTGCAGTGGACGGGCCAGCTGTTCAGGGAGTTGGCAGAGATAGGCACAT
>JBCNYG010000012.1:5438403-5453499 GCA_039654305.1 Porochilus rendahli | reverse complement strand
TGGGAGTGTGTGTGTGAGTGTGTGTGGGAGTGTGTGTGGGAGTGTGTGTGGGAGTGAGTGTGTGTGGGAGTGTGTGTGTGAGTGAGTGTGTGTGTGAGTGAGTGTGTGTGAGTGAGTGTGTGAGTGTGAGTGAGTGTGTGAGTGTGAGTGAGTGTGAGTGAGTGTGAGTGTTGCCCTGCAGTGGACGGGCCAGCTGTTCAGGGGGTACCCTGTCGCCCAGAGTTGGCAGAGATGGGCACCAGCCTCCCCACAACCTGCGCATAATTAATCGGTTCGGGAAACGAATCAAACGAATGGAGTAAAGAAAAAAAAGCGAGATTGTTTATAGCGGATATACAGTAACACAAGGGAGACCAACTTGTTTGAGGATCTTCCACATCATTACATTTATAATTAGTATTCATATGTTAATATTAATAAGGTTAATGAAACTATGAACAGATTAAAAGAAGCACGTATCACTTTATAATAAATAGAACAGCTGTAAATCCCTAACCCTGGGCTGGTGGTGTGTAAAATAAACACTATATTGTCCTCCTCACTCCTCACATGGAGTGTTTGATTCCTCTGAGACCTCAGGAAAGCGGGTGGGCTTTAAAGTGCGGTGTGCTGAGAGAAATCTACTTACTTCACTTTATAAGAACAAAACTGCTTGTTTCCGACCAGGTCCCATATCACCTGGAAAAAAGAGGAATATGAACATATCTGTCATCCTAAAATATTCTAAACACACACAGGGCTTTAAAGGTATTAAAAGATGAAGGCTGGTTAGCTTCAGCCTGTTCACGACCACCCCAGCATTTCATCACTACTTACATCATCGTGTTGCATTGTGGGTCCTTCTGTTCGATCTTGCTTAAGCCCTAATGTGTAATTTATTAAGCCACAACCAGGAGTTTTAACTAATTATACACCAAACCGTCTTCATACAGAGATTTCTCAAAGTATACAAATAATACCGCATGTAAGCTTTAGGGAGCCGCCATGTTGTCCACGCTACAACGTAAAATCTTGCGAGATTTTGGTATATCCGAGATCTATAATAAAAGTCCTTAACGAGAAGCAGCTTTAGATGCTGTCAAAGACAGAAAAGGGATCATTTTTAAAAAGGAGAAGTGAACGTAGCCAAATAAAAAATAATAATAATAAAAAAGAGGAAACTGGGCTTAAATTATTATTTTATTAATTTATTATTAAATTCTTTTAAATACAATCAGTCTATCAATCAATCAGTCTATCAATTAATCAGTCTATCATTACAGACTCATGGTCCAGGTGAAAACAAGATGTGATATGGAGTCAAGGACACACAAATTAAAAACATATAAACACGTGCTTGGATTTCCTCCAAGTACTCTGGTTTCCTCCAATGGGTCCATTTCTGTGTTCCCCAGTGCCTCTGTTCCCCAGGAACCCTAACCCTAACCCTAATATTCAATAAATTGTTACTTTGATGAGTATGTTTGATTTTGTTTCATCATACTTCTTTTACAATATGCATACAATTGATGTAGCTTACTTCTATAAAGTACACAATACAATGAAAGATCCATTAAATTAATCGGGACCGGGAACGTAGGGATAGGGGAACATGGGTAAAGTCTCGTGGAGGGCTTGTGGTAAAAATTACAATGTTTTTGTTTCTTTTGTAATTGTCTGTATGTTATGTTTGTACATGTCTGTATGTTATGTTCCCCAGTCACGTTGGAATTTTTTATTCTTCTTGGCAAATATATTTTGTATATAAAGTTACATTTATGAAGAAAGGAAAAATGTAGTTTTCCCTGTAAAGAAAATGGTAATTTATAATATGTGTATAATAAGTGTGCATTGAAGCACAATCAATGTATACTATTAATTGTGCTTCAGTGGACCTGCATCACTAGCATGGTGTGTTAGTCTGTACATGGAGTTAACATCAGTCTTTGATTAGCAGTCATTAAGAAAAACAGCTAACAGAAGAGGGCAAACCTCTTTTTTAACCCTTTTTCTTTCTCATTTTGATTTTGCATGATATAGTGCATAGTTCAACTCTACCCTGTGTATGTACTTCATTAATAGATTTTTTTGATTGAAATATGGTGAACCTAAGTGACTTAAAGAACAGATTTTAGTAGTATATTACCCATGTAGATTCAGTGCATGTAAGGGGATAGGATTAGCTTAAGTCTAGTTTAACTTAATATAATTAACAATAAGAGTGGAAATATGCACACCGTTAAACACAACATCCAAGGTATTAGCTATTAGTTAATTGGAGTAAAATTAGTAAAATTAAATTGGGCAGATATACAGTTCATTATATAAAGGGTAAAAGTCCCAAGACACCCTTGCAGTATAGTGTAGAGGGACTGCAGGGGCACTACATAGGTACTGGGGAACATAAGGACAGTGGAACATCGGGTCTGGGGAACATAGGGATTGGGGAAGATGAAGCTGATCTCCCTTCCACAGTCCAAAGAAATGCACAGTAGGCTAACTGGCTGCTCCAAATTGCCCCTATGTGCGGATGTGAGTGTAAATGGTTGTGTGTATGTTGGTCTGACTTGCTTGTCCTTGAAATTATTGTGCGATTAAAGAAGCGGGTTAGCTTATACACAGTTTGCTAATATCCGTTCTTACACTAGTAATTTGTTCAATTATTGTAACTTCAGCTTCAATTACACTATAACATACTTTCTTATATATGTAATATTTACAAAATATGGACATTTCTGTATTTGGCTAATTAGATTTTGTGGAGAAAAAATCCAGGGGTATGATGTGCCTCTTATAATGTCATATATTTGTTCCTTCATAAATCATATGCAAATTGCTAGACTTTTCGGTCATGTACTGGAATTAATTATTGATCATTAACAGCATCAACATGAATATTAATATAAATACCGAAAACATCTTTGGAATGAGAGATCATATTTCCTTCATTTAAAGACGTGTAATCCTGAAATGGAGAAACGTCCAATGAAGTCATCTCTGATAAAAAGTCCTATATTTAATTGTTAATGATTATACCTATAGAAGAGCAATTGTATGATTTACTACACTATTTGATTTTATGATCAGTTTAATCACTGAAGTAAATGTAAGGTTATTTTTATTATTACAAGGATTGCTTGAAGACAACACAATGCTGCTCGGCCAGGTAGCGTTAAGCTTAAACCTTCAAGGTCACTTAAAGACAGGTGATAACTACAGGGTAGCAAAAACAGTGAAGCAATTTTAATTTTTTTATTTTTTTGGTAAATTAAATAAACAGTCTCAGCTAGTGTAATGCCAGATATAAATGATGGTGAACTTCAAAGTATAAAAGGATGATGGACCACTCAGAGTCTAGGAATTGGTCATGGGCCGCCGGAGGAACTTTGGAGGTCCAATCAGAGCTAGAGAATCTAGCGAGATTTTTCTCTCGGAACAATTTCTTTTGTGTGATTGACTTTTCTTTTCCTAAAGGCTAAATAAACACCTGAAAGATGAATTTAGATCTCTTGTGTCATGAACTTGGCACTTTTTGCCACAACAATTACTTAAAAAAACAACTAGCAAAAAGGCTTTCCTCAGACTACAGGGTGGGACACAGACCAGACGCACGCGTTGATTCATTGAACTGTATTATAAAACATAAAGATAAATACAGCATGTTTATAAAATGTTTATAAATGTTTAATAACATGTTTACATGTTTATAAATACAGATTAATGGGTTGGCCCACCCATCGCTCCTCCCATTTCCCCAGCATGCTACCCGGTCGGGTCAAAGTACATCACTTCTGGAGCCAAAAATCAAACATGGCAAAGGGGAGCATTAAACTTCCAGGGCTTCCCCACGGCAGTTCAGCAACAGGGATCAAACCAGTGGGTGACGTCACGGTAGGCTACGTCCATTTCTGTTTACAGTCAGTGGGTCAGACTGAGGCTTGAACTCACAACCTTCTGATCAGTTGCCCAGAGCTGTATCGCTACCACTGCCTCCCAATCTGATCTATTAATAACCAGAGCCAGATAAAAAGTTCTACCCTGTGATAACTGCTCATTTGAACCCTTCTGTATTACCTTTAATTTAGCATTTAAAGTAGCATAATACCTAATCATATCCTGATCATATTTTCCATGATTTTCCTCAAGCAGTACTCACTATATTGATTTCAAACTTCACTTTTTCACAGTATAAACAGACTCAGATGGTTTATGCGCAAGGCGTAACAAGAAGGCTGCGCATTTCACAATAATGTGAACAAACCAATCATCATGCTTCTGAACCAGAAGGATCGTCAGACACGCCCTCATAGACAAGACCTGGCCTCACACAACATCTGTTTATAAGAGGGTGATTACTTAGTTTCCAACTTTCAACTTCTGTCTTTCACGAATGAAGTAAAACAGTTGTGTCTGGCACACAAATCCTCGATACCGATGCATTCTATTAAAGTACCTTATCCTAAATGTACAGTTATTTCTTTCTGGATCGAGTTTTCAAATCATATTTATGAGAAGTGCATTCTGGGAAATCACGAGGGCGTGTTAAGCACCCGGGCGCGTTCCAAACCAATTGGTATGGACATGTCCCATTCCGACAACAGATTACTCCAGTATTACTGCACCACAAGAATATATAACTATACGAATATATGATATTAATATTATTCGATATTATATTCATTATTTGTGATATTCTCATTAAGGTTTCATAACAGTACGGAAGCCGACTAGGGACAAATACTGGTTGGGTTTTTGAGAGCTTGCAGAAGAGAGAGAGAGAGAGAGAGAGAGAGAGAGAGAGTCTATATTAATCCCTTGAGAGAAATTTAACCAAACTCTAAAATATAGTTTAATAAACATTCATTTTGACAACAATGCCCTTAAACTCAGATGTTGCCTTTTAATTTTTTACTCAGAAATCATTTCTCACTCATTCGCCAAGCAGCTTAATCCTACCAGGTTCATACGGAGGCTGGAGCCTACCTTAGCCGACACCGGGTGAAGACTGGGTACACCCTGAACAGCTCACCAGACCATTCCAGGGCAACACACACACACACACACACACAACCATTCACACCCACTCTAAGAAGCAATTTGGAACAGCCTTAGTGTGTACTCACATGTAAGGGATATAGCCGTGAAGTAGGAGCGAAATAGTGCAACTTTTTGTCGGTTGTTTTTGGTTTTGTCTGGCCTAAAAAATGTGCAGTCTTATCAAAAACCTATAGATCAGTATGGATCATCAGTGAGGATCCGTGACCCTGCACTTGATGTGTGTCATGTATTGTATTGAACCTGTTCTTAAAATGTAAATTAAACAAATCCAAGTGCTGCCTTTCTTAATGACTTTTTGCACTTTTTTCTCTGTATATTTTTATATAAACTCCATTTGATTGTCTCAAGTCCAGTGGGTTCGGTTGAATTTGTTTTGTATTCCAGCAAAAGCTGCTCAGCCTTGGCTTATGGGACAGCCTGCATGAGTGTGGAGCTGCACGTAAAAACCTGCACTTCCCCCTGCAATGTGTTTGTTCCATGTCAGATTGGAGCATAATCACATGTTGGAGGTTCTTAATAATTAAATCTGGGGTTTTATAATTTATTTTGATGTAGATAATGGACTAGATCAGCTTTCCCACTTGTGCTGATAAGGGAAAATCCTGAATTATATCAGAGAAGAGATGAGAGATTACATGGGAAATCCAAGTTGAAGTAGTGATTCCAGGAAAAGTAAATGAAAATAAAAGTAAATATATATATATATATGCCTTTTTTTTCATATTTCCCATATGTCCCCTGTAATATGTCCCAAAGATGTAATACGTCATTCTGCTGGTTTTTCTTTGTTTAAAAAATAGGGCAGATTCATGTGACATGTCATAATTTCGCAAGTTTTTCTTTGTCAAAAGGGGTGGATTCACGTGATGTGCAAAAAACAGCCGCTTGAGCCGTCAACAATAACAAGAAAACACCTGCACACAACAACAAGAAAACACCTGCACACAACAATAACAAGAAAACACCTGCACATAACAATAACAATAAAACACCTGCACACTACAACACCTGCACACAACAATAACAAGAAAACACCTGCACTCAACAATAACAAGAAAACACCTGCACACTACAATAACAAGAAAAAACCTGCACACAACAAGAAAACACCTGCACACAAGAAAACACCTGTACACAACAATAACAAGAAAACACCTGCACACAACAAGAAAACACCTGGACACAAGAAAACAACTGTACACAACAATAACAAGAAAACACCTGCACACAATAACAAGAAAAGACCTGCACACAACACCTATCCACTGAGTTTTTGATGACTTGACAAACCAGTATAAGAATATATTCACTGATAGTGACTTTAAATGCTGTGAATGTAAATACATGTTCCTAAATGGCGGATTCGAACGTCATCAGTGACATCACTCGTCCTAAACAACACGACGCGGGTCATCACTTCCGGGATTTCTCGACACAAGCTCCGAAGTATCGGCACGGTATGACCCTTTTCTAGTATTGAATATTATCTGTTTACAGACACAGGAGTGTGTAATTTTTATCATGGTACATCACTACACCATGACTACAAACCCCCAGTTGACCTAGCTATGTACACGCTACTTTATGCCAATGCTAATGTTTTGGTAGCCTCGGCTTCTTGTTTTGTATTCCAAAACAAGAAATACATTTTCCATTAACCCTCACTGAGAACTAATCAGACGTAGTGCTGCCGATATTTGCTGTCTTTCTTTTAATCATGTTCCCCTCCCCCCACCGTGTTTATAGAAAGTGCCTGAAACGAAGAGGCAGGTTTACTTCCGGGTTGCTGTGTGACGTCATCTCCCTGCTTGGTTCCAGCCTCCAGTAAGCAGAATGGACTCTTTGGATGAGGAGGTGGAGAAGATGCTGAGTGGGAAAGGGCTAGAGGTTGAAGACTTTGACTGCACACCTGGTCACGTTCAGCCTGTAACCCTGAGTAAGAGCGTGTGCTACATTGTGAGCGCCGTCATTTTCAACGCTGAGGTGAGGATTGGTAATGCACACTGATGGAGACCTTAATGTTATTAGATACATTGCAGTGCACTGACTGCGTGTGTCTGTTGTAGGGTGAAGTGCTGATGGTGCAAGAGGCGAAGAGCGAGTGTCACGGCCGCTGGTACCTCCCCGCGGGCCGCATGGAGGCGGGCGAGAGCATCCACGAAGCTTTGCGAAGGGAGGTGAGGGAAGAGGCCGGGTTCGAGTGTGAGCCCATCACCATGCTGCTGGTGCAGGAAAAGGGGCAGCAGTGGATCCGTTTCACCTTCCTCGCCGAGGTCACAGGTCAGTGCTTTGTTGTTGTATTAACGTTCATCATTAACATATTATATATATAATATTAATAGGATTTAAATGTAAGCATGTTAAGCTATTGGTTGTTTTCCACTCTTTTTTTTTTCTGCTCACTACTTCTCCCGGGTGGCTGTTCCAGATTTGCCTCTAGGTGTTTGTGTGTGTGAATGGTGTTTGTTGACCTGCAATGGACTGGCAAGCTGTTGAGAGAAGGTTGTACCTCGCCTTCTCTCAGTCAGCTGAAATCTATTACTTCTCCATAGACCTAGGCCACCCCGTTAGCTTTTATAATAAAAAAACAAGAAGAGAATTCATGTAAACTTTCTCCACATTTATGGAAAATATAAAAGTAGTTATTTAATAATTTTCTGGGAGCGCTAAGCAGGGCAGAACTTGAAGATAGTTGTAATAGTAAACACTTCCGCTGTTTGTTCACTAGGGGGCAGTCTGAAGACACGGTCCGAGGCTGATTCGGAGTCACTGCAGGCTCAGTGGTGGGATCGAGAGTCTCCTCTTCCTCTGCGCAGCTGGGACATTGTGAGTCTCATCAACGCAGGTCTGAAGTATCGTCAGAAGCCTTGTTTTCCTGTTTCTCATCCTGTGAACCTGCCTTGTTCTGTGGTGTGTCAGAGACTTCTCCTAATCGTTAGCTGCAAGGAGCAACTCTGGCTCCTTCTTGTTCATCATACAGGCAGTCCTAAGAAACACACTCGCTTTCCTGTGACCGTCTCAGAGAAGGGGTTTTCTGTCACACAGGCGGCGCATAGGCTCGTCCAGGAGTGCATGCGAGTGCCGAATGACAGCCTGCAAGTGAACACGTGTGGCATTCTGGGAGTGCAGCACGACGGCAGAGTCCAGGGAAAGTCAGATGGCATCTGTTTCAACACACTCGTGACTTTGGAGCATTCAGAAGATGGGGCGGAGCTCAACAGCCTGCCACCTTTAAACAGCGAGAGATATACCTGGCATGAACTGACCAGCCAGTGTGTGAAAGCGAAGATACTGGAGAGGCTAAAGGACAGATCGCTGCTACCCATGCACAGTCTCTAACGATTGGCTTTGACTGACTAACTACAACAGATTTAAGTGAATGACCGGTTTTATGCTGCTCTCTGACACGCTGTAGTACATCTTTACAGTGATCTGTGTGCTTCAGCTATTTCTGATGTGACATTACTTTCTCATGCCTATGCCTTTGGGTCTAAACACTGCGTGACGCTGTGTATGGCGTACACTACATATTAGAAAATGATGAGATTAATAAACTTTTATTGATGGTTAATTTAAGATCCTGAAGGTCTGGGCCAGAAATGGTACAAAATACAGTACACGTGATTGTGTGTTGTAGGTGGAGCATGTTAGGCTGAGATAACTAAACAAATTTTAGGATATACTAAACGGGAATTTCACAATCTGACTGGTTCAGTGTCTGAGGATAAAAGACATTACTATATTTTATCTCCACACCACTGGATATGAGCAAGCACAGGCTCTGATTGGCTGCTTTACTACATTTATACTTATGGCATTTGGCAGATGCCCTAATCCAAAGTGGCTTACATTTATTATTTCTATACAGGGCCTTGCTCAAGGGTCCAACAGTGGCAGCATGGTGGCATTGGGGATAGAACCCCCCAATCTTAAGTTTAAAAACCGCACTACACTCACCAGGATATCAGCCCATAATATCAGCTACTACTAGGATATCAGCTCATATAACATGGGCACTAAACACCCCCCCCCCCAAAAAAAAACACCAAACAAACAAAAACAAAAACAAAAACAAATAAAAAAAATTTAAATGCACTCAAGGAGTGCACTCCTCCACCAAGGTAGTACAGTCTCATTTTTACATGGGTTATAGTGACAGATTATTTAGGATTACGGTGCCCCCTTGTGGCCTGTTCAGCAATTATTTAAGTTTTTTTTTTTTTTTTTTTACATGCGTTCTGGGTGATTTCTGCTTCCTTTCCCTATCACACAATGTTAAAAATTCCTTTCTGGATGTGGATTCATATCACACATCCCACCCCACCCCCTTTTGGTGGAGGTTTCAAAAAAGACAACTGTTTCTGTCTGCTTGCATGTTTGTTTGAGTTTATTTAGCTGAATCTTTCACCTTGCCTTCAGTAAATGATTGTTACATATACATCTTGAGGCCTTTATAGTCTGAAACTTGGTGTATTAAATGCAAATCATCTTTATGATGTTTAACCTGATCTGAAACTTCATATGTATCTGTATTATTCTGTGAACTGCGCTGCTGCTACTTGGTTGGCTAATTAATGTTGTTGATAAAGGCACTACCAATGTTTTGGATAGCGGTCCGGATTAGAAATGCTTTTAGGGTTTGGTTTAAAGCTTGTTGATGCATGGAGAGAAAAATGGATCACATATCAGGCATGAGGTTCAGTATAGTACAGTACACTTGGAATAAATCAGTTTACTGATACAGCACAGATTTCTCCATGGTTACACAGATCACACTCTCACTCAGTTCATTAAAGGCACACAACTTGCACACGATGCAAGTCAACGTCACAGCGTAACAACTGACTCTTTCAGGAAAAAAGAACACAGTCAGAAAGAAAGCAGATGACAGACAGACACTTATTCTTTTGGTTCATTAACTAAAACTACCATGAAAACACATCTCCATCTGTTAAAATATCACACAGTAAAGCTGATAGGAATCTTCTTCCATACTTACTTTAAAGCCTATAATAACACTACAATATAAATAATAAGGTAAAAGTAATGTGCAGAAAATGGCTTGAGTCTCCTAAATATGTGGCTGTGATTTGATCATTTTAAACATTAAAAGCGTTAATTATGAGATAAAAGCAAGACGTCTGCCATCAGAATGGCAAAGGTGAAATGAGAGACGTGCGACGGCTCAGAATCCTCCGAACTCAGGTTCATCTTCAAAGTGGTGCTGTGCTGTTTAGACTGCAAATCAAGAATTTTTGTGTTGATTCTCAAACAGCACTAAAAATTAATTTTCTGGATTAAGAACCCGACATGAAGATCATCTATTTCATGCTAAAGTCAAAGGTTCAAAATTGTAGAAATCAGTCAGATTTTATCTCACATGTAGCTCGCTAACTAACCAGACATGTAACAATCAGTTATCCCACACGTAGTCCAGGGGGTGGAGTTATACCTCAGTCCGCTCCCCCTACCTAGAAACAACTGAAGTTATAACTGATTTACATCTTCCTACCTGGATAAAATTGAATCAAAATTCCAGGGGCTGGAGTCAGACTATGAGCCAGCTCCTGTTACCATGAAAGATTTGAATCAAAATTCCAGGGGTTGGAGTTATACTGGATTTAGCTCCTCCTACACAGACAATCCTGAACAAAATATCCAGGAGGAGGAGTTAAACCCGATCCAGCTCCTCCTACCTAGGCATACCCGAACTAAAACAGTGTTTCAGCCTGGATGAGTGTGTTGTTGTTTTGTGTTGTCTCTTGGGTCAGGATAAGGGATTCTAGGAGGGCTTGGATCAGGTCCAGCTCCATCCTGTGGGTGTTTGGTTCAGCAGTGAGGATTATCTTGACCATGCCATTGAAGTTTCTATGATAAATGTGCATTCGTACTATAAAACCTGACAAAAAAAAAAAGGTTTTTATGATTTGTGTATAAAAATACACAATATAAATACTAGATAAGGCCACGGCATCTTGTTCACATTTGCTTGATATGATTTGTCTCAGTTTTAGTGTTATTTGGAGGAAGAATAATTTTTATCACTTTAAATATGGTTTTTTTTCCATTTTTTTTTTACTAAGGCACCACGTTTCATGGTCTTCCAAAGGCTGGTTTAAAAGCAGTCAGGCCCTGAGGCAACGGTACCGACCATTACCATACCCACGTATCCACAAGGTGACCCATGCCAGTGTATATTACCCTGCAGTGACAGCCCTGCCTTCCTCAGTGTAAACACATGAACTCTGAAGCAGCTGAAGTGTCGGTCCGGGTTTAATTTAAGGGATTGTGAGATGCTCCTGATCAACTACAGGGAGTTTGACGAAAGCGATGGCTGCCAGCTCCTTGCAGAACTCCTCCAGCACAATCACGCCCTTTAGCAGCGTGCCATGATCCACCCTGGAAGTCAGACATTGCATTGTTAAGGCTTTCACAGTGTGCGACTCTCACTGTGAGTGCACACCGGGTTGACCAGTTAAACAAAACAGGAGACCATCATCTCTGATAGCGCTGACCGACCGAAATGCCATGTAATTAACTACATTTACACTCAGCTGGACTCCTGGTTATGCCACCAATGGTTTGGTTTTTTTTGGGGACTACAGAAAAACTAAACACTGGGTCTTACACAGTCTCCTCCTCGAGGCCCATGAGCTGTTTCCTGACACTGATGAGTCTCTCAGTGAAGTTTGGGATATTCTGGATTCTCTGCATCAGGTCGCCGATCACCTACAGCAAGAAACATGAAGAATGCCCAGAAAAGAAAGAAATGATTTATTGTTACCCGGCTGAAAATGTACAGTGTAGCATCTAAGTAGTGATCTTAATTAGGGTCGCGGGGAGGCTGGCGTCCATCTCAGCCGACTCTAAGCAAATCAGCAATGGTTCCTTTACATTCCTCTCACCACAGACAGTGAGAGACATGGCCGGCATTTGATACCCAGTTAGCTGCACTGGGGGGGGACAGCAGTGACAACCCAGTGATAGTGGGGCTTGAACCCCTGACCTTGGTATCAGTAATCCAGCACTCTACCACCGGGCCACCACTGCTCTGTACAGTATAGAAAATTATTAGTAATTAGTATATTATTGTTATTGTCTATATAATCTAACTAACCTAAAACACACTTAGATGTTCAGACATTCTGCTTTCATTCATGCATTCTGATCCATCCAATAGTGTGTTTAAAATTTAGTGTAGCAGTTGAGCTGTAGTGTAGAACATTTACTAGAGTTGTGTACTGAATGAGCGAGAGAGAAAAGAAGAAAAACCCGCTCACTCGGACGAGTGTAGAGAAAAGTGAGCGAGTGCCAGGGCTCAGGCTAACATAGGGGTCCAGCAGGTACTCATGAAGATGAGGATGAGGAAACACGGCTAGCCGAGACAGTACCGATGTCACCTGCAAGTTGAGCTCATACGGCTAAGCACGCACGCACACACACACACACACACACACACACAGAGGAGGAAAGGTTGATGAGAAAGGTTGGATGCTGTATAAACAATGTGAAGACTATTTTATCTGGATGAACAGGATGAAGTAATAAAGCGGTTACCTGCTCCAGTATGCGTGCTATTCGATC
This sequence comes from Porochilus rendahli, assembly GCA_039654305.1. Lineage (NCBI taxonomy): Eukaryota > Metazoa > Chordata > Actinopteri > Siluriformes > Plotosidae > Porochilus > Porochilus rendahli. The sequence continues at coordinate 5,440,878 of JBCNYG010000012.1, read as the reverse complement.
CAACAGCACTTTGAGGAAGTACCCTTCATAAAAATCTGCAGTGATGGAGTGGACTTCGGTGGGTTTTGGGGCGTCCGGCCAACCCCAGTCCGCAGACACAGCCAAGCAGTCTTTCATCTAAAAAGGGAGGGAGAGAAAGTTTGTTTTTTTTTGCTACTGAAGACAAAAAACTCATTAATTAGGATTATTTCCAAGAAAGCAGTGAAATATCACTACAGCATAGGGCTGGACAATATAAGCTGAATATTATATCATGACATTTTCTAACCCCTTTTTTTTTTTTTTTACAATAACGATATTGAATACAATATCTTATAATGACATTAAAATAATTTTCAGAGATAAAAGTACATGGCAGAACATGCAGGCTGTTATTAAGTATACAAACACCAGGGGGCGCTGACCATTAACTCAAAGTGCACACCTGAGCTTCACTGCATTTCCACCCTTGAACAGTCTCTGTTCCTCCAACTCCTGCTACTGCCCACTTATCAAACCTCATATCATCTAATAAGCCTAATGTTCATTAAGCTAGTATGTAGACGTGTAAAATAAGTCATACCGATTTCACCGCATCGTGGACGTACGTGTCGTATCCCGCTCCCTGTACGTGCTGGGACGTTTTTGCCTCTTGTGGAACTAAACAGAGGAAACTAGTGGGAAGAAATGGGGTGATGAAAAACTCATTAACATCAATAAAACAGAAAAAAATAGATATATGATGTAAGTGGCAGAGAAGAGAGTGAAGGCAAATCCAAGCTCGATGTACCTGTTAACAGTTTCAGCTATCTGTGTCTGTGTGCTGGGCTTCCTCTCTTCCCTGGACAGGGACAGCAAATGCTCTGAGCCAGTGAATTCATTGTCTGTGAAGAAAGGATCTTCTTCCATATCTCTGTAAAAGACAATTATCACTGTTAGAGAGGATCCATCATTCTTTAGTCGTGACTTAGACTGCTTAATTTTATCCCATCCTCTCACTCTGACTCTTCCAGGAACTCGGGATCAGCTCCTAGTCTCTCGTCTCCTCCCCCTGATCCTGGCAACCTATATGAGCGAGTCTCAAGGTTTCGCAGTACCAGGTTGGTCAGGATGTGTTTGTTGGGCTTTTTCAGGAGTTCCTCAAACAGTCGTAAAGTAGTGATGCTAATCTAGAGTTTTACAATAAGAGGCGCGTTAGGACGCAACCGAGAATAATGCAGAAAATTAATAACGCTATGATAATTGTCAGACACCTCGTCTGAGATGTGGTCGCAGTGGTTGATGAGATGGTAGCGTAGCATGCGTGTGTGGCCGGGTGAGGCGTTCAGCTGCTCCGGGTGGGTGTCATCGCCCAGCAGGAAGTTCACCAAGTTGTTCAGCAGGACGGCGGACCGGGTGTAACGGACACAGCGTGACAGGAGAGCCGTATGAACCAAAACACCAACTTCCGACCTGCACAATTACCATTTTTATAAAAATTGTTTTATGGGTTAAAAATTACTTAAAACACGACCTAATGGTTAAACTCATTCGATTTATCAAACTTCAAAGACCAATGTGGATGTAGAGATGACTGTTTGGTATTTCTCTACAAAAAAATTGAGTAAATGTGGACCTGCTGAAAGCAGGGCTGAGCTTTATTCTGAAAAATAAATGAATAAAATAGAAAAAAAAAAAATCAACAATAGATTTAAAAAATGTGCAAAAACATTGCTTCCCTGATTAAATACTGGGAATTTCAATCAAATTGGATCAAATAGAGTCAGACTAAACCAAACTACATATTGAATTGAATTGAACTGACTCAGACTGAATCAAACTACATATCGAATTGAATCAAACTGACTCAGACTGAATCAAACTACCTACTGTATTGAATCAAATCGACTCAGACTGAACCAAACTACATACTAAACGGAATTGATTCAGATGGAATCAAACAACATACTGAATTGAATCGAATTGACTCAGACGGAATCAATCTACATATTGAATTGAATCAAACTGACTCCAACTGAATCAAACTATATATTAAATTGAATTGAATTAAATTGATTCATACTGAAACAAACTAAATATTGGAATGTAATAACTAAGACAGAATCAAACTAAATATCGAATTAAACTGACTCAGATGGAGTCAAACTGCATATTGAATTGAATCGAATTGATTCAGACTGAATCGAGCTACATACTGAATTGAATCGAATTGACTCAGACTGAATCAGACTACACGCTGAATTAAATCAGGGTATTTGTATTAAGACCCAGCTGTAAAAGACAGCCACAGTAATAATATCATAAAATTTATAAAATTATTCAATAGTCAATATTACATATCAAGGTTAAATATGTAACAGCAAATGTTTTGCACAGCAGCACAGGTTAGTGCACTCACATCTGTAGCAGCTGAGGGTGAATAACTCCAATAAACCACTGCAGGTGAAGAGCTCTGGCAAGTTTAACAGCAAGCACCTGAAAACACAAACACACAAA
>JBCNYG010000012.1:5425921-5436300 GCA_039654305.1 Porochilus rendahli | reverse complement strand
AAGAGAGAGGAAGAATGAAACAAGGAAAAGGGAAAGGAAGAAAAAGGCAGAGGAAGGGGGTGAGAGGATAGGAGATTGAGAGAGACAAAGAGTGAAAAAGACAGAGAGAGAGAGAAGGAGGAAGAGGGAGAGAGATATTGAAAGAGAGGAGACAAAGAAAAGGAGAAAAGGAGAAAGAAATGTGGCACAGAAAGAGAGACGAGAGAAAGAGAGAGACAGAGAGAGAGAGAGATGGTCATCAAGTAGTGAGGTGATATATTTCCTGTACAGATGATGAACGTAGTGTATAACCCCCGTGGTGTAAAATGATAAAGTTGTTATATGATTTATTACCTCTGGTGCATCTGTAATAAGCTGGTCACAGAAGTCGAGCCAGCAGAAGAACCGGTCCATGTTCTCCTGCGCTGGGAACGACTGTGTTTCCTCCACAGTGACTGGAGATAGCTGAGTCCTGCCCCAAAACACCGTGTACTAATCAATACTTTTTAACAAAGTGAAGAGAAGCAGGATATACAGGAATTACCTTCAGTCCAGATGTCATATTACTGATATTTTTTTTAGTAGTCGAAGTAATAAATAAAACACTAGGAGTCGCACTGTCTGAGGAAAATGATTAACAGTGAAGGGACGAGAGGCTGGGTTAATGTAGTTAACAAAAACTGTTAACAGAAATAAAAACTACAGAAGCCCTAAGTGGACATTCATTCACACATTTTCCCCCTTTGTTTTCTCTGAATAACAAAGGTCGTTCTCGTGATAAGTTACTTCTTTTGTTTTCTTGTAATCTTAAGTTACTCATGTTGTTTAACCGGGAAACAATAATGATTTAATTCCATTTGTCTTCCTGTGATGACAAGTTGTTTATAGTAAGCATAAAGTTTCTTCAGCCTGTACAAGGACCGGACTGAACAGAAATGTGATGTAGCGAACTATACACCTGCTCCTCTGACATGACGCTGTGTAATTTTTCTGCCTCCTAGTGGATGGATGATGAAGTACGTTTCATGGTAATGGTTGATGCAAATAAACACATTCTTGGAAAGCTTTTGTGGGCCACAAAAAAGTGAGTTTGTAGGCTGGATTCGAGTTTGACACCTGTGGCTTGGGCTTCCATTAAAAAAACAAAACACCAAAAACTAAATAAAGATTACAATGTGAAGAAGAAATAGAACTGCAGGTAAAATCAGCTCAGTTCATTTCTATTTCGACCTCGAGTTGGATTGTGGTTGTTACACCACTTTCAAGTCGAAGATGAAAACAAGAGAGTTACAAGCTTGTTCCAGGAGATGGCAGTGATGTACAGTAAACTCTAAATCTAATACTAAACAAAAATTTAATTAGTCCTCAAAATAAAAATAAAACTACTACTAAAATTAACAAACTAACAGAAAAGCCTACATAAAAATAAAAACTATTTTAAAAGAATAAAACTCCAATGTGACGACATAGAGCACTCTGATGTTAAGTTTTATTTTCCTATAATGGTGTTTTATCGCTCTTTTATTCCAATTTTATCCGTTAAAGAACAGTGCTACGTACTTTTATCCGTTTATAGCTACATTTAATATCCACAAATCAAGTTAGTTCCTTTCCTCACTCACGTCACGTTTCCAGTACCGCCTTTGCGCCAATTATTTTTCTACAACAGCACGACCCCGAGCATGTTACTGTGTACTCCTTACTGTATAATATAAAATCATATAGTTCTTTATTCATTTAAAAATCAATCACAACTATTGTGTGACTTGGCACTACAGCCGGGACGGGTACCTCCACTGTTTGACGGGGTAGCTGTGTATTTCCTCAACATGCAGGGTGGTGGGGATGGCGCCGTAGAGCTCACACACCCTCTGCGCCAGAAGGTCACACAGTGGAGTTTGCTCTGCTAGAAGCTTGGCTGTGTCCTCCTGAGGAATGCTGGTCAGGAGCAGCATGCTGTCCATCGCACGCAGTGCAACACGGTTTTTCTGACACACACACAAAACATGTTTCCCTGTATGTTGATCAACTCTTTATTTGTGCCGTCTTAGCACGAATTCTTCACTGAGCTGTTAATGAGAACACTTGGCGCCTCACCTGGCTTTTCCCAAGATGCACTAGGATCTGGATGAAGCCTGTATCTGGCTGGCTCGGGTTCTCCGGATCGGATCCTCCACTGGCTCCTTCTACACCATCATCTGATGCAGAGCTACACCTCGGACGCTGCGCTTCTTTATTAGTCTGTGTTGATTAATTAACTTGATTAAAACATGTATCTCTCTCTGATTTCAAATAAAAGGAGAAGAAAAGATCTCAGTCACCTCTAGGATGTAGTTCAGAACGTACGGGTCTTTCTTCACACGAGAACAAACGGAAAAGAGAAACAGTGACTCCTCCTTCTCTGATTGTGAGTCAGGGAGCCCACACAGACGAATCAGCTTCTGTAGTGCAACACCAACACAGTAAAGAACAAATACACCTGTTACTCAAATAAGGTTTAGATCTTGGAATATTTGCAGTTTATTGGACTTGTGTACGTCAAGCTCAGTGAAGGAGGCGTGGCCAGTGTTAATGTCAAGCTCAGTGAAGGAGGCGTGGCCAGTGTGTCTTTCAAGCTTAGTGAAGGAGGCGTGGCCAGTGTTTATGTTAAGCTCAACGAAGGAGGCGTGGCCAATGTGTCTGTCAAGCCCAGTGAAGGAGGCGTGGCCAGTGTTTATGTCAAGCTCAATGGAGGAGGCGTGGCCAGTGTGTATGTCAAGCCCAGTGAAGGAGGCGTGGCCAGTGTTTATGTCATGCTCAGTGAAGGAGGCGTGGCCAGTGTTTATGTCATGCTCAGTGAAGGAGGTGTGGCCTCTGCTCATGTCAGTCTAAGTAATGTTCTACTAAGTATAAGTGAAAGAGGTGTAGCATCCAGTCATGTCAGTACAAGTGAAGGAGGCGTGTCCTCCTTGGATGTCAGTCCCTGCAAAGAAGGTGTGGCCCTCTGTTTATGTCAGTCTTAGTGAAGGAAGTGTGGCTGTTGTTTGTCAGTGTCAGTGAAGGAGACGTGTCCTCTTTGCATAGCAGAACCAGTGAAGGAGGCATTATCCAATCATCTTGGATATGGGAGCGACACATTCACACTGCTCACGCCATTACTATACTCAATGTCATTAAAGAAACCTTCCCTTTAATATATTCACATAGTAAATTCTCTGGACTATCATAAGGTGGTGTTAGGGAATATAAGTGCTGATCATGCTGGTACTAGACTGCGACCAGGCCGCATTTTTCTGTCCAAGCCCAGCCCGTATCTGCCAGAGCAGTGACCGGACCCGACCCTAGCCCAACAGGCATTAAGACATTAAGACATTGAGATATGTCCGAGCTCGACCCAATTTTAACACAGTTAAAAATCACATTTTTTTCTTCATACTAATGACACATTTATGTTTGCTTGTGTGGAAAGCCCGCTTTTATTAAGCAACTGTAGGAAGGCATTCGGAAATGTCAACAGATGAGCGCATAAGTGCACACGGTGCAACAAGCGCACGTCATATTTCACAAGGACTCAACCCTGACATTGAACTTAACCAGAAGGTTCATCACTGTCGGCTTTGACAACTATGTAGAAATACTTTCACACTGTAGACTTTCCTTCATTTTCGGAGGTTTTAAAATCACCCGACGCAAACTTCTTTTTAACGACTTCCATGGTTGCGCTGCCACATGTTGCCTAATAAGCACATGTGTTGTTGTCACAGCTACATTAACAAATTTCCGCACACAGGAAGACGGATATTAGGGTAATATTTTACATTTATTTTAATCACAAAAACGAAACTTTGCATAAAGTAAAACAGGCCCATCGGCAACCTACATAATGAGCCGTTTTAAATTTAAAACCTTCAATGCCTTACGGTGCTGATGTGACCGAGCCCGTCCCGAACCCGAGCATCATTTTCTAAATATCTGTCCAAAGTTCTGAACCTGCCCCAACACGTCCGGGTATCCACTTACTAGTTGGTACATAGCAATCTCTCACCTGTACAGGTCGATACACGTTAATCATGTGCAGCATGGGCTTCTGGATCTGCTCCAAGAGTTTGGAGAAAAACAACAGAACCTGCCGGCTCATTCCAGGAGGATACTGTCCAAAAAAAGACAACAGTGATGTTCACTTTGAAGAACAAAGACATACACCAAGCTGACATGGGTTGACATACACATGCATGTATATGTGTTATACCTGAGCCTTTCCCAGCGTGCACAGAGTCTCCAGCAGTTTGTGTTGGAGCAGGTACTCCATGCAGGGTCCCGTCTCCTCCACCTCCTGCTGTCTCTCCTCAAACACCAGGATATCCAGCATCTGCTTTAGTCTCCACGGGATGTCTGTCTGCTTTACTGGCTGTGCCTCATCTATCGTATACAACACAAAATACCCCCCAACTTAATCTGCATGTTGTTCCAAAGGAAGGATCAAGGTAAAGGTGTTTAATGGTGTATAATACGTTACTGTGATTTATACCACTGCGCTTTTGAAATCGCAAACCTGATTGGTGTTTCTATGGTAATGATTTCAAATAGATTATTAGTCTGATATGTGCATTATATGTATTCAGCACTCATGGAAGGAGTCTCCAGTGTCAGAGTGTTTAGGGACAAGTTTGTATTTAAGTTGCCTCTTTACCCCGAGTGTCTCTGGGGGTCTCTCTCGAACCTCACCTGTGGTTTCTATGTAGTAGTTGGTTATTCCTTTCCAATGATCGACAAAAGACTCAAGCAGATTTAAGGAAGGCTCTCTCTGAAACAAGACAAACAGCAGCACTGAATTCTCAATCCAGGTGTTTATTAATTTTCTTTAACAGAAGTTCTGACAGTAGCAAAGTTGCTAATCAGAGGTTTAGATTAATGTGCTCATTCTAACACAACATTGTTTGCTAAATGAATGGCTCTACAAAACTCAATCAAAACAACTACATGCTATTAATTAATAAAATTAAGGTATATGTAGTGTAACTGATGGAGCCTCCATTGTCATACAACAGCAATGTCTTTTGAGGAAATTATGCCGTTTGGTTTTCTTGCTGCTTTATATTCAGGAACATAATTGTTTTGCTATCCTGGGTAATAAAATTACTTACACCACCACCACTAGGTACCACGAGGCACCATAAGCATGGGACATGAATTGGATGTCAAGACCATGTGGGCATGCCACAGAAAACCCAATAAGGCTACTACTTTGCAGATTTACATCTGATTGGATGTTATGTATCACTGACTTGCATCATGATGGGCAGCAATAAAAATAACAAACATATTTATTATTAATAACAAAACTGAAATCCTTAAAATAGTGGCCCATGTACCACCATTCANNNATGTATCACTGACTTGCAATAAAAATAACAAACATATTTATTATTAATAACAAAACTGAAATCCGGAAAATAGTGGCCCATGTACCACCCGTCAGACTCTCACTGAGTTCGCCAGGCAAAACAACACCTAACATAAACGGGAGCACATAACATGAACTCATTAAACGGATAATTCAACTAAAATGACTGGTGATACTAATAAACACAGAAATCAGCGAGTAAAAGGCAGTGAAAAGAAAACCCAGCATTAACCTTACATACTGGGTCCGAGTCCCAGGCTTGGGTATTTCTGTATGGGGTTTGCACAGATTTCCTCCAGGTACTCGGGTTTTTCTCACACAGTCCAATGCCATGCACATTAGGCTACCTGGCTATTCCACATTGCCCCTTGGTGTGAGTGTGTTGACCCTGCAATGGTCTGACAAGCCATACCCAGACGTTACCCGGTGCTGGCTGAGATAGACTTCAGCCTCTCCACGACCCTAATAGGCTTAAGCAATTCAACAAATGAGTGAGCGAGTAAGTGCAGCAAAAGCTATCATCTTCCAGGACTGTAACCATAATGATGCTTCACACTGTTGATTATTTTTCTATAACAGCATGACACGTAGTGTGTTTCAAATGTGCTTCAGGCAGATTTATGAACAGGTAAGAACTCCCAGCATGAGTTCAGGGAAGGAAGATGGCCTTGTGGTGTTAGTGAGGAGAATCTTTGCCCTGAGGTGTTCAGACTTGTAGGACCTGATCCTGAACACATTCCTCATGTTGATTAGTGCAGTAGTTAAGCAAAGACAAACAAAACCTACTTAAATAAATCGAGTTAGGTAATAAAGCAGACATGCATTCATCACATTACTGATTTGAATGTTTTACACACAGAGACTAACAGCTGTGATAACTAAAAAGTTACCTTGCTAGCTTACTAGCAATACAATCAACAGTATTAAACTAGCATTTAACAACACCACAACTCAAATATGCTCCTTTTCTTCTTGTCGACGAGTTATTCGTCTTGTTAAACTTGTCAAACTTGTTCTTTACACACTTATCCCACTCTCCTCAATATGGCTAATCAGCCACTAGCAACATGCTAGCACCCAAAAGTAAAAAAAAACATTATCGTTATATAACTTACTGTTTCCAGGGCCTGCTGGAAAAGAGTCGTCAATTTATTTAACATTTCCATGGTAGGATGTTGCTTTTGTTATCGCTGTACACGAAAAAACTACGAGAAATGCATTATATAACTTTTATTTGGAGCTAAGCTGAGCTTAGCCAGTTTGTTTGGATACTTTTCCTCACACGTCACTTTGCTTTTTTTCTCCTCAGTGACTGAATCTCAAACGTCAGCATCCTGATTCCTGCTGTACGCTATTTAGAGCACATGCACACTGGATTATACCGCCTATGAAGTGCACTATTTGTGCATATGTAGCTATTTGGGATGAATCGTATTTCTTGGCTGTGTTGTTTTGAAAGGTGTCCGAGCCAATCATATCGCGTCCTTCACGTCTAGTATATACAATAATAAACTTTAATTAATCAATTAATTAATTAATTCATTCATTCATTTATTCTCTAACCGCTTAATCCTAATTAGGGTCCCTGGGTAGACCCTGGACGTTCTGCCAGGCCATTGTAGAGCAACACACATAGTGAAAAAAAAGGAATAATAATAATAATAATAATAATAATACATTCAAACAAAGATATATTTTCCCGTTGATTGGTGCTTAATCTTGGTCTTGAACCAAAATAATTTATATAAATAAAAAATTTCACAATTATAACAAAACGAAACTTAACTGCTCTCTTTTCTCTTATGCATGAGCCGTGTCACTTATTTTGACTGATAAAAAAAAGAGTAATACACACCATCTAGAAGTCTTATGATTATTTAAAATGTTTATTGACTGAAGAATAGGAACAATCAGACAACATATGCATTTCCATATATACAATTCTTCTGCACTATTTACTCTTTTTTTATATTAAACATATTAATCAAACACAGGAAAATCTAAAATTTAAAGGTTGGGTGCACCCCCCACCTTGCATTAGCGAATGTAAAATGTAAACTAAAAAATAAGCACTTTTCTTGGTTGTGAATTTTTTTTCATTCCCATTAATGGCCAAAAAACCTTCAAATATATTTTATTTGAATAATTTCTATCTTGAAAAATCTACCATAGCAAAAAGCCTACATTTTGATAAATAATAAGAAAAGTAAAGTATTTACCTGTGTGAAGAGCATTTTCTTTTTCTTTGATGAGCTGGAAATGAGATCAGTTTCTTTACAAACAATCTAGAGCTTTTTGATGACATCACAACCTAGAAACTAAAAAATGTGCATGGGCACCAGAAGTTGATCCGTTGAAACGGGGAGTCTATAGAAATAAGTTACGTGACACTACAACCATTCACACTCACATACCTACAATAGTGGTTCCCAATATGGAACCACTATTTAGCCCAATGTGCATGTTTTTGGACTGTGAGAGGAAACCGGAATACCTGGAGGAAACCAGGGCAAGCACGGAGAGAACATGCAAACTCCATGCAAAACGCCATGAGTCTGGCAATCAAACTCGTGCTACCCACTATGCCACCGTGCCACCATAATAAATATTATCTGAGATATCAAGTGAGTAGTGTTTAGCACTTCCACCTCACAGCAAGAAGATCCTGGGTATGAGCCCCAAGTACTCAATTTACTGGTTTTCCTCTGGGTGGTATGGTTTCCTCCCAAAGACATGCAATTGAGTATTACTGGTTACCTCTAGAAATGAATGTGTGTATATTGCCCTGTGATGGTCTGACAAACTGTTTGGTGTGTACCCCATCCTCGCCCGAAGTTGACTGGGATAGGTATTACTGGTTAACTCTAGAAAAACTGGTCAGTATTACTGGTTACTTCTAGAAATGAATGACTGTATATTGCCCTGTGATACTTTGGTTAACTGTTCGGTGTGTTCACCCAGAGTTGACTGAGATAGGCTCCAGCTACCCATGATCAAAAGAAAGGGTACACTATAAACAGGTAATAAGACCATCACAGGGCAATACAGGCTCACAACCATTCACACTCACATTCACACCTACAGGCAATCGAGAATATCCAATTAGCTTAATGTGCATGTTTTGGACCGTGAGAGGAAACCAAAGCAGATAGAAATCCATTGATTGGGACCATTGGAAGGACGGCAGTGGGGGTGTTGAGGACATGACAGCACAAACAGGTTTTTTTAAATTATTATTACATTTACTGTAATATTATTATTTTATATTCATTCATTGATTTTCTATGCCGCTTAATCCTAATTAGGGTCGCAGGAAGGCTGGCACTCATCTCAGCTGACTCTGGGAGAGGACGGGGTACACTCTGGGCAGCTCTATTATTACTATTATTATTACTATTATTATTATTATTAATTATAAGCTCCTAGGAGGTCTAGTGTCTAGGCTTCGGTGCTTTCACCACTGTGGCCCGAGTTCGATTTCTGGTGAGGGAAGTGCGTATCATCTTATACAATTTCCTGTGGGATCAATAAAGGATTTTGATTATTATTAATAATGATAATGATAAATTAACTGCTTAACCCTGCTAGGTTCACGGGGGAAGCTGAAGCAGGGTACATCCTAAACATCTACCCAATCCATTGCAGGGCAACACACACAAGGCAACACGAGGGCATTTCTGTGTGAAGTTTGCACGTTCTACCGTGATGTGTGGGATTCCTCCTGGTACTCCAGTTTCCTCCTACAGTCCAAAGACATGCACGTCAGGCTAATTGCCCCTAGGTGTGAGTGTGAATGGTTCTGTGTGTGTGCGTGTATGCTGGCCCTACAATGGCCTGGCAAGCTGTTCAGGGTGTACCCCACTTTCACCCAGTGTCAGCAGAGATAGTCTCAAGCCTCCCAGTGACCCTGATAGGAGTAAGTGGTTTGGCAAATGACTGAGTGAGTGAGAGAATATGTAGCATTGGCAAATGGAGTGGCTAACAGATATCATTTTGCTTTACAGAACAGCTGTGTCTGAGGCTAACCTCTCGGATCCATTTCATCTCTCACGTTCTTACTCACAAGAGTACCCGATACACTGCAACGCCTTTAAACTGTAATGCATATGAAAAAATCTTTTAAAACGTTTCTGAAATCGTCATAACTCACTTAAGCTTAGAAAGGGGGGATAAAAATCCCATTTCTTCACACACTCATTTCCAGAAAATGGTAAGATATAATATGTTTTGTGTATTGATGCTTAAATACTTTGGAGTTGCTCACCTTACCTCGTTCCCCCATAAATAGAATGGATCGATGTACTGTACCTCATGCTAATATGATCTACTGTATAATGATATTTGTGCTTGGCATTGAAACTCTGTCATGAAATTCAATATAAAGCCAAACTGCACATATGAGAACATCTTTCAGTGTTAAGTCACACTTCAGTTGACGTTTTCAAGTGACTTTCGGTGACTGAGTGACAAAAACAGGTCAATAACTGTCTGGGAAAAACAGAAAACAGTCCAAATGTTTAATAAAACTATCAAAAATCCTCCGATCCATCTGGAATTCCAGAATACATGATTGAAAAAGGTGCTGCTGAATTCTGTTTTCTGATTGGTCAGAAGGAAAGCCTCGCCTAATTTTATAAAGGCGTCATCTGATTAGCCGTTTTGCCACTTTGTGCCAAAGCCAAGTGAGATAGGAGCCAAGGCCTATGCGTTTCTACTGGCACTCCCAGGTCTTGACTGCACTCATTATTGTCCACTTCAAGGCTACTTTAATGATAACCCATGGGCCAGACTGGGCGTAAGGCAGTGTTAAGGTGAAAGGCGGGGTTTTTCTCTTTTAATCCATTAGACATCCTGATGTAAACATTTAGCTTCATAGAATCTTTATAATTTCTGTCCAAATATTCATTCATTTATTTTCTGAACTGCTTATTCATTCATTTATTTTCTGAACTGCTTATTCCTAATCAGGGTCGCGGGGAGGCTGGCGCCCATCTCAGCCGACTCTGGGCGAGGGCGG
>JBCNYG010000012.1:5244665-5256815 GCA_039654305.1 Porochilus rendahli | reverse complement strand
CACTTCTCCTCCTGCAGCTTTCTACTGCTTCACTTCTCTACCTCTTCACTCCTCCTCCTTCAGCTTTCTACTGCTTCACTTCTCCATCACTTCTCTACCGCTTCACTTCTCCTCCTTCAGCTTTCTACTGCTTCACTTCCCCATCACTTCTCTACCGCTTCACTTCTCTACTGCTTCACTTCTCCTCCTTCAGCTTTCTACTGCTTCACTTCTCCTCCATCACCTCTCTACCTCTTCACTTCTCCTCCATCACTTCTCTACCTCTTCGCTTCTTCTCCTGCAGCTTTCTACTGCTTCACGTCTCCTCCATCAATTCTCTACCTCTTCACTTCTTCTCCTTTAGCTTTCTACTGCTTTACTTCTCCTCCATCACCTATATACTGCTTCACTTCTCCTCAATCACCTCTCTACCTCTTCAGTTGTCGTCAATTACCTCTCTACCTCTTCACTTCTCCTCCTGCAGCTTTCTACCACTTCACTTCTCCTCCTTCAGCTTTCTACTGCTTTACTTCTCCTCCTTCACCTCTCTACTGCTTCACCTCTCTACCGCTTCACTTCTCCTCCTTCAGCTTTCTACTGCTTCACTTCTCCTTCATCACCTCTCTACCTCTTCACATCTCCTCCTTCAGCTTTGTACTACTTCACTTCTCCTCCTTCAGCTTTCTACTGCTTTACTTCTCCATCACCTCTCCTCCTTCAGCTTTCTACCACTTTACTTATCCTCCTTCAGCTTTATACAACTTCACTTCTCCTTCTTCAGCTTTCTACTGCTTCACTTCTCCTCCTTTACCTCTCTACCTCTTCACTTCTTCTCCTTCACCTCTCTACCTCTTCACCTTTCTGGCTCTTTACTTCTTCTTCATGTTTCTTCAATTCTTCTTTCATCCCTCTGCCTCCACTTTTTCTTTATTGCTCTTCACATATTTTTTGTTTACTTTCCTCCATTTTAACTCCTTCACTTCCCTACCTCCTTTTTTTGTCTTCTTTGTTGCTTTTTTCTTCTTCCCCTTTCTACCTTTTTTCCTTCAACCTTCTGCCCTAACATCCTTTTCTGTGCCCGTCCTCTTTGGTATCTTTTTGTTTTGTATTCTCTCACTTGCTTATCACTCCCTCTTTTTCCATCACTACATCCTCAGTTGCTGAGCTTTGGTCTATCTATGTCCATGCCCTGGAGACCAAGAACCCCCACCCCCAGACCATGCTGCATTTCCTCTTTGGCATTAATAATCAATGAGCTACAGCACGAAAGGAAAGTCTGAGAGTATCGCTTACACACACACACACACACACACACACACACACACACACACACACACACACAAACACTTTGCCCACAGCGTTGGAAAGCAATCACTCTACTCCGCAAAGGCTACTTTTCTGGCTATTGCTTCAGGTCAGCAATGCATCAGTTAATACCTGACCTGTCAGGAGTGAGAGGAAAGAAACTCTGGCAAGAAGCCAAAACAATAACCGAGAGCAATCAAAAACCTCCAGCAAGATGCTGATTAACACACACTGATGCTGACAAACGTTGACAAGCATGTAATAAAGCACAGCAAGTATCAGCTTTTAAAGCAACCACAATTGACATGTCATAGCACTTATTTACACGTAGAATCATGAAAATGCTAATTTCTACTTCCCACCTCAGCTACAGACATACTGACGCAGCTCGTAAAGCCCAGCGTGAAAGTGACAGCAAGCTCGAGCACTGCCACTGTAAATCAAAATCATGGTAGCGCGTGGAAATTTTACAAAAGCAGAGATAAGCTTTCCTTATCTTGTGTTCACGGATCAGACGTTAACCCCAGAAGGAACAAAGGAAGGAGTGTCGTGCTATAAGTTGTTTATCCTGGCAAAGAGAAAGAAAGCAGGTCTAATTAGATAATTAATCACCTCAATTAAGATTAGATGGACTCTCAATCACCCATTTGCCGAACGACTTAATCCTACTATTATGGTCGCAGGGAGGATGGAGCCTATCTTAGCCCACACAAGGCAAAGACTATCGCAGGGCCAATACACACTCACAATCATTCACACTCACTCTCTCACCAAGATTTCGATCAGCCAATTAGCCTAATACGCACGTCTTCTGAGTGTGGCTGGAAACCGGCGTACCTAGAGGAAACCCACGCCAGCATGGAAAGAACATACAGACTCCACACAGAAATGCCCGAGCCTGGGAATCGAACCCGGGATTTTCACACGGTGGCGTGGACATGCTAACCACTAAATCGTATCCCAAATCTTTTTTCTGAGACTGAGTGCAGACTGGTTAGCGAGTGCAGACCGGGTCTCTGAATCAGCTCACACGTCCCAGGAGAGGTTGATGAATTACTAACGCTCACAAGGAAGCCTTTATCAACAAACCTGCTCTACCTTTTCTATGTTTGGGCAGGATTATTCACTTCAGTTTGGTTTGTTAGGATCCTGATTGGTGGGAGTTGGTTACTGTTCTAGAACATCAGCCCTGACAGTATTGAGGTAACGGACACCAACACAGCCGCTGTATACCAGTTTAGAAAGCCGCAGCAATGCCTGGCTGGAAACGGTAATGCACCGTACTAGAGGCTTAAATTATTGTAGTCTGAGGAAAATTTCGAATTACCATTGTCTCACCTTTGAACGATAACTAACAACCATGGTCCCACCCACAACCAATCACTGATCACTCTGGTCCTGCGCACAACCAACCACAGATCTCCGTAGTCACATCACAACCAATCACAGATCACCGTAGTCACATCACAACCAATCACAGATCACAGTGGTCCCAATCACTGATCACCATGGATCAAAGGTTTGAAATTAGTTTATTACATTGCATGTCAAGTTAAAAGTCGGCAAAATTGCCGCCAATTGTTTATGGTGCGATTCCTTCCTTGTGGGTTGGCTGTTAACTGTAAACGGTTAAAAATATGTTTTACTAACAATTGAATATATATATATGTATATGTATGTAATTGTTGCCAAACTATTGTGGTAAATGAGATGTAACGCGCTTCAGGGTGCGTTGTTACCGGAAATGAATTCGGTTTACAGTGGATGTGGTGACTCAGCGTCATCACACCTTCGTATCATTGATTATTGTCCTGTAAGACCACGGTACGCCAGTGTTTTCACCGCATAAACAGTGCTATATATTTAGAATTTTAATCTTCGATATGGTGTATTGCTAAATTTCCCAAAACAAACTACGGAAATGTTCTTTAAAACAACTAAAATACGCGATTTGACTCACGAAAACAAACTTTAAACTTCCAGCTGGAGAGGACTGTCTGATCTCTTTATGATTCTAGAAAATTCTAGGCCAATCATCAGCTGTGATTAGTCAGGACCCAGTGGCTAATTTGCATACATATCTACATATAAGGCGATGTAAATGAAACAGGCTGAACACTAGCTAGCCTCGACTGCGTAGTCGTGTGAAAGCGCCCCAAGGCACATCCGTAATACACAGCAGCTGCATTGCGGACGTGAAAAAGAACCCATGTTGCACACGTGTCACGTCTTTAAATGATTTCTCACACGACTGGTCAGAAAAGTCGCGTTTATCACCATGACAACCGTCTAATTCAACCCAACTCGTGTAGAGCTACAATAATAACGGCGTCGTTACTGGAAACGGAGACAATAACAAACAGGTGTAAGAGAAAAGAAGGTACTGCTGAAGGTTTTTAAACCGTATTAGGGTACATTTATTAAACACACGGCTTTATATTTGAAAGCTTAATGCGCGGTTAGCATGCTAGCATCGTTCTGTTGTTAGTTATGTGTTATGATATGGCAGGCAGGTGCAAGCGCGAGAGGATGCGCTCGAGCTCTCCCTCTCTCCCTCTCTCTTCCACTCCTTTACGCGCTCGAGCTCGCTCTGTCTGTCCTCTAATAATAAAAATAATAATAATAGTAATAATAGTAATAATAATAATAATAATAAATTACTCGGCGAACACGTACCTTTGGTATTCACGGTGTAAGAGTGTGTTCCCCAACACGGAGACGGTGCGACATATTGTTTATTTTCATCCTGACCTTATCTCCGTTTGGATTTCTGTCCTGTCAGTAGAGAGCGCCTGCGTGTCTCTCTCTCTCTCTCTCTCTCTCTCTCTCTCATATATCACCACGGGCAACAAGACAATAAACCAGAGCATGCTGGGAAACCGAGTACAGAACATTAGCTATATACCTACAGCAAGAGTTACTCGTTTATTTCAACCACTTAATCCTGTTAGAAGGCTTGGGTCTATCTCAGCTAGAACTGGGCAAAGGCAGGATTCACCCTGAACAGCTTGCAAGACCATCACAGGGCCAACACACACACACACGCATACACACACACACACAGAGGCAAGTTGGAATATCCAGCATAATGTGCATGTTTTCTTTTGCACCGTGGGAGGAAACCGGAGTACCCGGAGGAAACACACACACACATCCCCTAAACCCGGGACCCTCTATCTATGAGGTGGATGTGCTACCCGCTATGTTGCCCTTTAGCAAGTTGGCTAACCTTAATTACCTAACATGGATGAATCCAGCATTACCCACACCGAAAACTTATATCAAACCCCTGCAGGCCCTGTCAAGTGCGCTAAATGATTAGGCAGCAGGATGGTGTGGTGTTTAGCACGTCCGGATCACAGCAAGGCGGTCCTGGGTTCCAGTCTTGTGCTTTCTATGCGGAGTTTGCATGTTTTCCCTGTGCTCGCATGTCTTTCCTCCTGGTACTCCTCCTACAGTTCAAAAACATGCACATTAGGCTTACTGGCTGTTTCAAATCGCCCCATCTGTGAGTGTGAGTGTGAATGGTTGTGTGTGTGTGTGTGTGTGTGTGTGTTGCCCTTAGCCCAGAGTCAGCTGGCCTAGGCTTCGTTGAAATGGTTCAGCGAATGAATGAATGAATGAATGAATGAATGAATATCGTGTGTTAAAATAATGTGGCCAAAATAAATAAATCTAAACCATTACACCACACTGAGACACTAATGTTCTAATCACATTGTTTATTATGGAATTCTTTTATATTTTACTACTTCCAGATTTAGCACTGATGCTAAGTCCAGGTGCAGACTACACCTGGATTAAGGAATGATGCTGTCCAGGTGCAGATCACATCTGGATATAGCAATGATGCTAAGTCCAGGTGAAGACTTCACTCGGATTTAGGAATGGTGCCAAGTCCAGGTGCAGACCACATCTGTATATGGAAATGATGCTAAGTCCAGGTGCAGACTACACTCAGATATAAGAATGGTGCTAATTCCAGGTACCTACCATAAATAAGTTTATGATTGAATGCCTGGTTCAGGTGCAATATCCAATGACATAATGCATTAAAATTCAGGATTTACGCCACCTGTACTTTACTATAGGGGGGAAAGCAGTTAGTCGATAGTGAGTGAGAAAATGACCTGGAGTCATAAAAATGATAATTAGTGGCTTGTGGTTGAATGTAATCCTTAATGTTCGATGTAATTATAAGAGCTGAAGCTCTACATCCTGAAATACTACAACTAAACCTAAAACCCAGGACAGTGGTGGCTTAGTGGTTCAGTCCCCACTATCACCACTTAACCCTCAATTGCCCAGTTGTGTAAATCATGATAATTGTAAGGTGCTCTGGATAAGAGTGTCTGCCAAATGCTGTAAATGGAATGATGCCCTCATATAACTGTGAACAACTGCAATCACGTTAATTGTGATTGCAGTGTGAAGGACGGACACTAGAGGGCAGCATTGTTGCATCTTGTTCCTGCCTGACTAACTTTCATTCCCCTCCTACACATTCAGTGATTTGTCAGTGTTGATTCATATATTTACAGACTGTGTCTCTCATGACGATGATAAATTCCTTTAAAAAGAAGCCGACTCCGGGTGAAGGTGGGGAAAACCCTGAACAGCTCGCCAGTCCGTCGCAGGGGCAGCACACACACAGTCATTCACAATCACACTCAATATGGAACAGACAATTAGCCTAAGGTGCATGTCTTTGGATTGTGGGAGGAAACCAGAGAACCTGGAAGAAAAACACGCAAGCACTCGGAGAGCATGCAAACTCCACACAGAAAGTCCCCGAGCCTGGGACTCGAACCCAGGACCTTCTTGCTGTGAGGCGGCTGTGCTAACCACTACGCCGAATAATTTACCAGTGCTTTTCCTGTCCTGTGAGACTTAATCATTAGCCAAGTATGGATGCTCTGCATACTTTGCCTTTGCTTGCAGACTTGCTCGTGTGTGTGTGTGTGTGTGTGTGTGTGTGCTGCACTTCTCTTTACTCCTTAATGCAGATTCCAGGCAAGAGGACTAAAAGACACAACAGACATAAATCATTCATGAGCCTTAAATGTAAATGCGGTGCAGCTTCTCTTTCATCCAAGGTGCATTTGCATACAGTGCAATGTGGCTCTCATTTCAACTTCCTCCAACTTTCCAAACTCAGAAGTCACTAGTGTGCAAAATAGTCCTGGAGTAAGACATCCGTTGAGTGCACAAAAATAACAGACATCTGGATTTATGCTCCTGTTTGTCTGAAAACAGTTTATCTGAGAATCCCAGACTGATCGACGTGTCTTGGTGTCCTCATATCAGTAATGAAACACTCATTCACTTCCCAGGTATATTAAATTAACAGTTTTCACTTGGAATCAGACACAATGGCTTCCTAAAACTACCAGCTTCCTCCTGTACATGAGTGTTAATGTCCAGTGCACTGGGTGCAATAATATTTATAAACATTTCCGTCTTGAGGTGAGAGAGATAGCACAGCGCAGAACTATCATTCTAACTAGAATGGTGACCGTTAACACAGACATGGATGATGCAAGATCGCTCCTTCAGTCACACGGCCCTGTTATCGTTATTACAAACAGACCAAAACAAGATATAAAACAGGTGAATAGGAGATACTAAGCCTGTGGAAACTTTGGTATCTAGCCAAAATAAACTGAAAATGGAAGGAAAGACACCTACTCAGCTAACACACAATGATTTGTAACATTATTACGATGATCATAATTTGGTTGTTTGTATAAAACATGGCGGCATGGTGGCATAGTGGTTATCATGTCCACTTCAGCAAGGAGGTCCTGGGTTCCTGGCTTGGTTAATTCTCCGGGACGGTTCTCTTCGTGCTTGTGTGGACTTCCTCCGGGTACTCCGGTTTCCTCCCATAGTCAAAAGACATGCAGATTACGCTAACTGCCTGTTCCAAAGTGCCCCTAGGTGTGAGTGTAAATGTTTGCATGTGTATGTTGGCCCTGCGATGGCGATATTCAGAAGGTACCCTGCCTTCACCCAGTGCTAGTTGAGAGAGGCTCAAACCCGCCCATGACCCTAGTAGGATTAAGTGGTTCGGAAAATGAGATGAGAGATGAAAGATTGCTTAAAACATTATCTGAAAATTTGTAACCAGAAACCAGAATGTTTTCTGAGAACATGAATGTACTTTTATGTTTTGAGTTTGCCAAAATGTCGTACACCTCCAGGTCCCCTGTACAGCACCATCTAGTGTGGGACAAGACTGTACATATCCGTATTGCCGTTTCCTTTTCAGTGAATCATACAGGTACGGAAAAGGAATTGTGTCACTGTAACATTGTAATGTTTTCGGGAGTCTATAAATAACGTTATCGCAACTTTTCTGCTATGTTGTAGCAATGTTGGCAAAACATAAATTGTTATGCTATTCACTAGTTTAAACTACTATTACTGCTGAGACTTCTAGTTCAATTTAACATTATGACGTCACGTTTACTCAAATTTAATACCACACAGATCCGGATGGTGTAAAATACCCTGACGCCGTGTAGATATGGAGCAAATGTAAAGTAATATACTCTGTGAGGAGTAACCGAATGGTTTAACAGGACTTGAAGGGGTTAATGTTCTCCTCTGTATTCATTCTTGCTTGGTGTCTGTCTCAGTGTCAGCAACTGCCATTGTGCCAAATTCCTCGTAAATGAATCTTATTGGTTAATAAATCCCGTTCATGTTCTAAATGTGTTACACACTGTATCTATGGAGTCCTGTGGAGTTTTATACATGGACAGGATTCCTATAATGTCACCGATCTGGCAGACGGTACGGCTTGCACTGAACCTTCAGTGCCAGAGATTCAGAGAGAGTGGAAACTGAGCATGCTTTATTCTTTCTCTTTCCTTAACTTAAAACTGGATTCAGCTGGCCTTCTTTTTACCGCAACACACACACACACACACACACACACACACATATATACATATATATACCACACACACACATATACACTACATACACACCTCTCAGCCTCAAATTATATCTGGCACAGTCGATTCCACAGTGGCACGGCTACCGTGTAAACCAATACGAACCAAAATACTGCACTGAAGTGGACGTGTAAATAGAATTACTGTCTTCTCGGGAAGTTGTTTAATTATTTATTTTCTTTATTTCAACTATTTTCAAATTGTTCAAAGGTTCTTCATCTTCTTCATCTTCTTCTTGCTTTAGTGTGCATTTTTCTTTTACTTTTTATTTTCCTTGGCATGAAGCCCAAAATATGGAAGTGTGTGTGTGTGTGTGTGTGTGGTATATCTTGGAGCTTGTGTTGTGTTATTGCCATCTTGAAATGGGTGTGTGGTTCTTCAGATTTATGATACAGAATTATTTATTTTTACTTTAGATACTTTAGATTTACTCAAATAAACTACTGCAGAATCCTAAAGAAATATTTTCTACATAGAGAAAAATTTTTGATCAATCAGCCAAGATGTGTTGGACTCTGGAAAAACGTTTTCTTTGTTTCATTTCATACTGAAGATACAAATCTAATCATGTACTCATGAGAGTTCTGTGTGTTTCCATTCATAAAAATTGAATTGTTCTGTTGTTGTTTTAAAAGGCCAATCTGCCAACCAGAATCATTACGCATAACAGTGTCACGATTCATAACATCCTATGAGCATCATGGTGCATAGCAGCTAATCAGTATTACCATTCATAACAGCCAAACAGAATCATTATGTATAACAGCCAATCAGTATCACCATTCATAACAGCTGATCAGAATCATTATGTATAACAGCTAATCAGTATCACCATTCATAACAGGCAAACAGAATCATTATGTGTAACAGCCAATCAGAATCATTATGCTTATCAGCAACTCATTATCATCATTCATATCAGCCAATCAGTATCATTAAGTATAACAGCCAATCAAAATCATTATGTATAACAGCCAATCAGAATCATTATGTTTATCAGCAAATCATTATCACCATTCATAACAGCCAATCAGAAACATTATGTATAAAAGCCAATCAGAGTCATTATGCATAACAGCCAATCAGAATCATTATGCTTAACAGCAAATCATTATCACCATTAATAACAGCCAATCAGAACGATTATCCGTAAGAGCAAATCATCATCACCCTTCATAACAGCCAAACAACAATGAGACAAACTTTAAACGCTAATATACCAAAAATCTCAATTTTAGTACAATATACTGTCAGTTAAGAAGAGAACAATGGATAGCAGAGATATATTTGCCGCATGGCTAACCATCCATTCATCTATCAATCATCTACACTATACCACTTACATGTCAGGGGTCACATGAAGAGGTCACCAATCTACTGCAGGACTAACACAAACACAAACAACCATTCACCCTTACATTTACACCTGTTATTTACAGGACCCAGCTGACCTTTTATGCATATGTTTGGACTGTGGGAGGAAACCGGAAATCTCAGAGAAAACCTGTTAGCTCAAGTAGGTTGTGCATTTCCACACAAGGATTTGAGCCCAGAACCTTCTCACAGTGAGATGATGGTGTTAACCACTGAGCCAAGGTGCCCGACTTAAGCACTTTGCTCCTTGACCCGTAGCAGTTCAGATATGTTTGATTTATAAAACAGTCGCACTTGAATGGCACTGAAATCGTTGTATTTAGGGAGAAAAGGTCACTAATTGGACGGCTGTAGACGTCTCTCCAGACAAAATAAGTCTAGTGTATCGACACACACTGAATCATCACAGGAAACAGGCAGTGGAATGGGGTCAGGGTTAAAAATACTGCTTAATATATACAAATGTGTGCTTTCGCTTTGACTCCGACTCCCTGAAGTGATCTCAAGGCCTCTTTGGCAGCTTTTCATTCCCGAAACCTCTCAGTGGAGCCATCATCAGCTATTCGAAGCATTTTAGAAATGCAAGGTTCTGGCATCTCCAGAGAACCAACTGGAACAAACTCCAGCCATGTTGGACATTTTTTTCTGTTGAGGTTATTAGTGGGAGAAAATGACAACTTTCAAACAGACCTTGGCGTGTGTGTTGGAACGCGGCACCAGCCTGTCTACGTTGTGATGCTTGGAGCTGAATGACAAACTGTGCATAACAGCCCTTACTCCGCCAGCAAATTGACTAGTCGACTACCTTTACCACCAGTTGGGGCTGTAGGCAGCAGTCAACTAGTCAACAGTTCGACAAAATGGTGGCCAGAGTCGGTTTAACATCTAACTAAGGTTAAAAGAGATATAGACTATTTTGTGACAACACCAAGGCTCTTATTTATTACGAGTAAAATGGTGCGTTCTTGCACTGTACATAAATGCACATGGTTTCTAAACTAAGCCTATTTTATGGCGAATATTAAATTCAAAAGAAGAATTTGTCTCTTTTTTACTGGGGCAGTACATACATCGAGACTCTTCTTCCTACTGGCAACATGATGGTGGAATAAACAGGGTTTTAGTTTGATGGTATTCTCAGACCCATGAGGAAATGTTTTTCAGCAGGAACTATAAAGACCTTCTGTAGGACGCTTCGGAAAAGTCGCCTGGCAAACACTGTCCATGCAAATGTACGAGAGCGTTGTGTTCTAACGTCCAAGTGAGGAAGCCAAGAGTGGCAGTGGTGAAGAACAACCCTTAGGAGCTACCGAGACACAGTGGGGAAAGTCAACCCTCAGCTAGAGTTGCTTTTATATCAAACACAGCAGGAATGATGGTTTATAAGGGATACGGATGTTACAGTGAGAGTGCAGGATAATTCAACGATGGGTGAAAGTCCTTAAAATAAGACACCTTGGTCATGTACAGGAGACAGGTCATGAAAAAGAAGTAAGAACCTGAAGACTACAAGACCAAGGGCTTGACCTCGAAATGGATCAGGAGCTGGAAACTGTCAGGGTGTGAAAAATAAAAGGGAGCCTGCAGAACCTAAGATAAAAATATGAACTAGGAGATCGAGGGATCAGCAAGGCCAGGAACTTGTAGGTCCCATAAAGAGATCAGGAGGGTGTAGGTCTAATAAGGAGCTTATCGACCTGAGGAAGAGAAAAAAAAACTTTTAGACCCAGCAAAGAGAGTGAGAATTTATAGACCTCAGGACGAGAGAAGGAGCTTGTAAACCTCTGGATGAAAACAGCTGCATGTAGTTCTCAAGATGAGATCAAGAGCTTGTAGACCTCAGGTGGAGCGGAGGAAGTTGTAGATCTTAGAATGAGAGCAGAAGCTGGTGGATCTCATGATGTGAACAGGAACATGTAGAGCTAAGGATGAGCACAAGAGCTGAAAATTCTCATTAGAAGACCAGGATCTTGTAAATGTCAGGGTGAGAGGAGAAGCTTGGAAAGAGAAGTTAATGGTAGTTCTCGTGATGAGAGCAGGAACTTGTCAACTTCTGGATAGGAACAGGATGATGAGATCAGGAGCTTGTAGACCCCAAGGTGAGAGCAGGAGCTGGAAGTTCTCAGGACGGGATCAGGAACTTGTAGACCTCAGGATAAGCAGTGGGATATAAGCATCTCAAAAACGTATAAACTTCAACCTCAACGGGGTTTTGTAGACTAGTGGCTTTATTCTTTCCAAACAATCCGAATCTGAGCTGGTAGCAGAAGTTTGTGGTTCTCAGGATGACAGAGGTTGACAGGAGCTTGTAGAATTTAGGACGAGAGCAGGAACCTGTGGGTAAATACTTTACAATTGGCGAGCTGGAGGATGTAAGAAAAGCAAGTATGGTGGTGAAGTACTACTTTTAACAAACATGAAAACAGTGCAGGGCGGCACGGTGGCGTAGTGGGTAGCACGTCCGCCTCACAGCAAGAAGGTCCTGGGTTCGATTCCCAGCTCGGGCGTTTCTGTGTGGAGTTTGCATGTT
>JBCNYG010000012.1:5189796-5200871 GCA_039654305.1 Porochilus rendahli | reverse complement strand
ACATCCAACAACAATTTTTTCATCTATAAATCCAACGGGTCTTTTTCACTAACTTTCATACACACACACACACACACACACACACACACACGCACACACACTTTAATTCCCACGATCTAATGTGGCCCCAAAGTGTCAGGATCACTGCCGAGAAGTATCCATGCTTTCAAACGCACACGTACTCACACGTCCACACACATGGCTCAGTGCCAGGTCATTCCACTCGTCCTCCATCGCGCCCTGTGACAGCCGCGAAGCCACAGATCAAACGCCGTGTGAGTTATGGGTGCAGGGAAAACGTCTACACCCAACACACCTCATTACATTTCTGGCTCAGACTGTGCTGTTTTGGACAAGGAGACCTATTTACATTTTCAGAGCGACTGGATTTGTCAGGTTTCTCACTGACTCTCGGGGCTCCACCTTTGGACGACAGTTACGTTCTGGAAGTTTCTGCCAGAGAAAAGTTGGGTGTGAGCGAGAGCGTTGCTCGAGCCAAGTAACGAGACCACACACTGTTTGCTGTTTTGAACAAGACCCCTATTTTCTGTAAATATAGTGCCAGTTGAAAGGTTTCTAACCACACGCTTTATGAAGGTTGGGACCAGTTTAACTACGCTAAAATTAGAAAATGTACTGAAGGAAAATAAATTCATGAATTAAGAAATGTTTGTGTCTCGCCCTCCAGTTTTACCCTCCAGCTGCACCTGACTGTAATAAAGCCTCACCGGTACAACCCTAAATACAAGGTTTTAGATACTTGCTGGAAGATTTTTTTCCGTATTAATATCTACAATATGTGCTGCTTTCGGATCTGTGATTCTCTCGTCTGATCACAACCCCATGATGCCACATTATCTTCATATCTGGTAAATAATCCCCCTTTTTTCTCTAGCAGGGAACGGGGTTTTCGGGTCGCCCACCAAAGTCGGAACCATTTGGAGCTTCCATGTCCACGTCATTCATTATCTCTACCGTGTATCCATCGGGGCAATGGAGGAAGCTGGAGCCAATATCAATATCACATGATATCATTATCGTTTCATGTTCCATCCATCCATCCATCCATCATCTGTTTCACTTATCTATCAGGGCCACTGAGGAAGCTGAAGCCAATATGAATATCAAGCAATGTCAATATAAGTTCATTCATTCATTCATTTTCTGATCCGCTTATTCCTGATTAGGGTTTGCGGGAGGCTGGCGCCCATCTCAGCCAACTCTGGGTGAGGGTGGGGTACACCCTGCGCAGCTCGCCAGGCCATCGCAGTCAATATGCGTTA
This sequence comes from Porochilus rendahli, assembly GCA_039654305.1. NCBI lineage: Eukaryota > Metazoa > Chordata > Actinopteri > Siluriformes > Plotosidae > Porochilus > Porochilus rendahli. The sequence goes on along the minus strand of JBCNYG010000012.1, from coordinate 5,199,588 downwards.
ATAAATAATGATCGGTCTGGCTATCTACCCATCCATCCGCTATCTATACCGTGCATCCACCCGGGTCACGGAGCAAGCTGGAGCTCAATATCAAGTGATTTCGGTGTCAGTCAGTATTGTTTCATTTTTCTATCCATCCCTCCCTCCACCCGTACATCAACATATGAGTTAAAAGTCCACATACTTTTGGCAAACACCGTGTATTTCATTATATACCAACCACACTGTTCTTGGGTTCTAGATTACAAACTGTGGTTGTAATTTATTGACCAAAGACCAAAGAACCTACCCCCCCCCACCCGCTCTTTAAAGGAGACCCTTTACTTCTAAGAGTGAATTCTACAATACATTCCTGTATATAAGCTTTTAATTACTTCCTGCTTCCTTTGGCTGAATGTCGCTCTGGATTAAAATGTTTATTCATTTAAATGATGCTATTTAAAAACAAGCACGGTTCGTTTTTTTGTTTTGTTTCGTTTTGTTTGTTTCGGGGGGTTTTTGGAGCTGCAGGCCGTGTGTCATTAATTTAGAGCAGAACCGCTTCCAGGGGAGTCAGGCTAGCTTTAGCAGCGTTACAGTAAGTGAATGTGACGGTGCGTACTGTACACGGCCCGCATTCCTCTCTGTGAGTCCTTTCTGACCCGCTGCTGCTAAAAGGTCACACATATGGAGACACTCGATCCCCCCGTTCTTGCAATGAGCGGTCACGCGCGATTCCCTTAACAAGAGGCGCGCCGCAGTGTCAAACACAGTAGCCGGTCCTGGAGTTCAGTTCAACCCCTTTCATTTTATTGCATCTTCTACCATCGATGTTTTTGCAAAATTAAGCAAAAAAAAATTAAAAGGTCGAGGGAGAGAGAGTGACTTGCTTGTGGTTGAGTAATAGGATTATTCTGGAGAAGAGAAACAAGACGCAAAGCACCAGACAGACACACCCAGGCTACGTTCGAAACGCTGTAACACAGTCCTGCTCAAGGATTAGCTCAGATTTCATATCTGTCCCCATACTTCACATACAATCTTTTATTTTTCTATTGGATTTCCTTGTAAAGTTATGAAGGAGGATCTGAGAGTATTTGAAGAAACTTAAAAAAACTGAATTCAAACTTCAGGTGAATTGTGAAGAAGTGAAGAGAAGCCTTTTGAAATCAGACATTCATTCCCGAATGCTTCTTTTGGTTTGGGATAGACCTCCGGTCAATCATTCTATATATTGTTTACTTGGGTTCATGAACATGGGCGGGAACAGGGGTGTTAAAAAATTTATTCATTTAAGATCTTATCCTGTCATAATGCACCTTTAACTTTAGGCTGTATAATAAAATAATGAGGGAATTTAAATTAAGGTCAAAGAGTGTAAATAATGTGTGAATGAATGTTCATTAGATACCCACTAGAGGGAGACATTTCATTATATCTATGCCCAGTAAAAACCTGCAGTCTTTGCCAGATTTTTCAGGTTAATCAATGTACTTATCACCACAATCCATTTGTGCTTGGTGGAGGAACCGTACGCTCTAAAAGTGCCCCTCTAGTTATGTATTATCTGCATGTTTAACATGAATAAAAGCATTCAAAACCTTAGCACTGTTGTTTGGTATGAGCCAACAACACAACATGAGGCTGACTTTATTTGGAGCGCAGCCAGGTGAGATGGAGCGTGAAGGTGTAAATGCTCTGTATCAGATCTCGACCCAGGCTGAACTGTCAGTGGGAGAGAGATCAGACAAAGCCGGAATCATCCGGTGACATCGGCAGCCAAGTTACACTGGCTGAGTGTCAGCACTACGGCTACAAAAACACACCCTCGATTTATTAAGCAAAAATCTGCAAAACATCCAGGCGCGTACCCGTTCCAAATTCGATGGCAATAAAAAGGCGATACGTTCAGCGGCACGGCCAGGGGGGAGCCTGAAGAATCGGTCCACACACGGAGGAGGAAAATCTTTAATTTCCAGGCAAATGTCTATCATCTGCAGCAAATCACCACAATAACGACCTCAAATTCTCGCTTCGAATTAGCATCACAATGGCTGGCAGCTACACAAGTTTTTCCAATCATAAACTGAAAGAGTTTTGCTAAATAAAGGAAAGATGTGTAAACAACATTTTTTTCCCCGAGTAATCCATAATTGAGACCCAATGCCACGTATTCACAAGAGCCTGATGGGAAGAAACCAGAGGCTGTACAAGGGACGCTGGGATTTATTGTGATTTAATACTCTATGTTTATATCAGAGCGACACTGAATTCAGGATTCGGGGCTGGAGCTGGGGCTTGATGTCTTAGTGCTGCTTTTTAATCATATCTAACACATAATCCACACAATATGTGTAAGGGAGAATGTACAGTGTGTCGGCTTTTATTGTGGAATAAACCCCGACAGGCAACAGACGAGTGTTCCATCATTCCGAAGGGGTTTATTTAGCAATAATGACTGACTCTCTGTACATTTTGACATTTATTACACAGCTACTTTATCCTCCGTCACATCCAGCGCATAACAGGTACATATACACACAGGTGCATATATACAGTAGGTCCATTACACAAACTGGACTAACTCCGAGGGCAGTCGTAGCTGTGTCATGCGATGGAATAAGTTCTTCAAAAGGTTTTCTGTCTTATGAAATTCCCGGCGTCAGGTCCACTTCCTAGATGTGTTGTGCGATGGTTTACGCCTTCCTTTGTTACAGCGTACGAATTTCATAAGCTTTTTTGGATCACCAGATCCAAAATCCGTATGGGTTTCTTACAATAGTTCTATGATTGCGTCACGATAAGCCCACGGGACTTCCTTATATACCCACGTGCATCCTAGAACCTTTTTACGACAGCGTTAGGTTGAGCTGTACGGTGGTCACGTGGCAGCCGAGTATCAGAGGAATATCATACAGACTGACCTGACCTATTCTCCCCCACAACTGAACTCCAAGACGTTTTACACGTGATGCAGCTATGCAGCTTTCAAATCTTCTTTACCCAAACCTACGCCAGTCCCTCCTGTCGCAGCGCCGTGAAATCTGTAACAAAAGAAACCACAGAATGTTTGAGAAAGGGGGGGTTCACAAAATGTTCAAGTGATTTCATTCATTTAAAAATAAAATTATTGATTTGAAAAACATTTAGGGCGGCACGGTGGCATAGAGGTTATTACATCACGGGTTTCCTCTGGGTAATCCAGTTTCCTCCTACAGTCCAAAGACATGCACGTTAGGCTGACTGGCTCTTCCAAATCGCCCCTAGGCGTGCGTGTTTATAATTATTCGTGTGTTAGCCCTGCGGTGGACTGGTGGGCTGTTTAGGGTGTATCCCACCTTCTCCCAGAGTAAGCTGAGATAGGCTCCAGCCTCCCCGTGACCCGAATCGGGTTAAGCGGTTCAGCGAATGAGTGAAAGAATGAATGGAAAACTCATTGCCCTGTGGACCCAGGCATTTGCGGTAGCGGCACTCTTAAAGATAGATGCCGTTGTTTGTAATAACAAAATTACTGCAGGCTGTGTTGAATATCAGGGACAAAAACAACACAAAAGCAAGAAGCATTCGAAGCTGCACAAAACAAAACCCTGATGCGCAGCCAAACTGAAATGAGACGAAGGAGAAAAGAAGTCTATGTGAGTCTTCATCTGGTGTGACATGAACCTGAAATGAGCCTGAAATATTCCCGTTTAATAATCAAACTGATACATCTTTCATATCCCCATGTGGTACATAGTGGTGGTGAAGTTATAAACAGAAATCGCTGATTTAAACATAATAAGTGTATACCACACCGGAATCGTGCAATCTGATTGGATCGCTATCTCAGGATAATCACACACACACACACACACACCAATTTTTATCGTATCCAATTCCCATCCATCAAGTGTTTCCTGCCCTATCACATGACCACCACCATTCAGGGAGGGGCATAAGCATGCACATGCCCCCTCTGCGCCTGGGTATTTGGGGGCGGCCTAACACACTGGGAGGGAAAGCTCTATCCGCCCCCTCGTACGAATGAGCTCCCAGACGCCCATGATTGGCTGGTGATCGCTGTGAGTGACAGGGAAGTGAGCGTACGCCATCCCTCCCTCCCGTGAGAGCTCGGCCAATTATCTCCCATGGATTCCCGGTCACGGATGGCTGTGGCATCGATCCGGATTCGAACCGGTGATGTCCAGGTTGATAGTTGCGCTCCTTGTCTATGCGACACTCAGGAGCCGCAATCTCAGTGTAATTAAGTTACTCGCCTCAGGCTCAAACCCTTCTTGCCCTGAGGCGGAGGTGATAACCACTACACCACTGTGCCACCCTAGGATTGAAGTGTACAGCGTTCTTTTCCCCTTATAACGTCTTTGATAGGAAGCTCGGTGAGAATGTACAAAATGAACTAAAAGACTTGTGACGTGCTTTCAAATATCAGTGTCCTGAATGTAAACAAAGCGATTTGGATTCTGGGAAGGCTGAACTGGCCCCTTTAATATACAAATCCATAGACATACCTCACGTAGATTGTATTACAGTTGTTTGTAAGTGTGTTAGTGTATAGATGGACTCTTGGCAGGCAGCAGCTACATTTCTTGATGATATGCATCACTTTTTTCAAGTCTCGTTCCCGCTGTGCTTTTTATTTTATTTTATTTTTTTGCCTTCCCAATCAGTGCTCTGGTTTGGGCCCCTGGTCGGAGCAGTTTGAGGTTTTGAAATCTTGGTTTATTGTAGAAAATTCTGGGTAAAGATTATTCTGATTGGTCAGATAAGGACTAATGTTTCCAGACGGCAGCTGATTGGGGGTTTAATGCAGCCAGGCTGGGAGCAGGAATGGGACTTATGGTGTTCAGTGTGTATGTGTGTGTGTGTGTGTGTGTGTGTGTGTGTGTGTGTGTGTAAAGAGGGAAAGGGGGCTGGGATGGAAGAATGCCACCGTGCTCGTTTCCTGTACATATGGAGGAAGTGGGATTTATTTATGTAGCCTCTCAGAGATGGAGAGAGAGAGAGAGAGAGAGAGAGAGAGAGAGAGAGAGAGAAAATTGTTACAGAAATCTTAATTCTGTTTGGTCAGATAAGTTTTTTAATACCAGCAGCTCAGACAGTTGTGAAGCCACAAATGTTTTGCTTTAATTGAAGAAAGTAACCCATGTACCAGTAGATTTGTTGAAGATGTTTATTTAATGTTTATGGAAGGAGTCTCCAGTATCAGTGCTCTATCAGTTTAGCATCAGAGGGGTTTTGCGTTTTGCGGTTTGAGTCGCTGTTACAGAAAATTATTTCACACTTCTTGACTATTGCCATGGGATAACAAAATTATTGCATAATTGCCATGGGATCAGTGAATTATTGCATCGTTGCCATGGGTTAACAAAATTATTGCATAATTGTTATGGCAACGATGCAATAATTCAGTTATTCCCTATCAATGAAGCAATAATTAAATTATATCATAAAACGATGCAACAATTCAGTTATGCCATGATGCAATAATTCAATTAATCCGCAGCCATGATCCAATAATTTAATTGATCTGTGCTACGATTAAATAATTCAGTTATCCCATGGCAATGATGTGAACAAAATTATTGCATAATTGCCATGGGATAACTGAATTATTGCATCGTTGCCATGGGATAACTGAATTATTGCATCGTTGCCATGGGACAACAAAATTATTGCATAATTTACATGGGATAACTGAATTATTACTTTATTGGTATGGGATAACTTAATTATCACATCATTGCCATGGGATAACTGAGCTATTGCATCATTGCCATGGGATAAGTTGAATGATTATTGCACAACTGGCACACACAACACAGTAATATAACAAAGTAATGAACTTTTAAAATATTTTGAATAAACAATAAAACAGTTGCAGAATCATTCGATCTCAGAGGGTGTTGTCTGCCGAGGCCAAACCCCTGACTGAATAATGCTCCATATCATACTTATCCTCATTTAATAACTGCTTATTATTCTGAGTGGATAATGCTTTAATCAAATGATGGTCACTCACGGTTTGTCACGATCACTTGGAGCAGGCATCATCATGACTATCGCTGTTTAAAAAAGAAGAAATCATTAAAATCCCATTTTATTTTATATTTCTGTGTATAGTTTCTGAGTAATACTGTTATTGCTACAATTCTTCACCTTGGGCTCAGTAGATGCCTCAGGGATTATTCAGAGACACCCACCTCATCTTCGGAAAAGAATTCTTAATTGTCGATCAAGACAAGGCTGTCTTTTTGAATGAAGACACAGAAGCGTGTGCTCAGAGATATGTACGCTGCATGTCTGTGCATGTGTGTGGGCTCATGTTAAATGTGTAGTGAGGAAGTACACAGGGAGTGTGTGTCTGGATTTCAGTGCTGGCATGTACACTGTTTCTGACATTACCATGGGTCTGTGTGTTGTCAGAGGCAGTTTTTTGCTCTGCGTGTGTGTGTGTGTGTGTGTGTGTTTAAGTATGAACAGAACTGGTCGTACTGTAGCCTCAGTGCTCAGTGCTGATTTGGGGCTCTGGCAAAATACTGCTTTCAGTATTTTTACAGTTTCCTGTGTGGGCTTTTATATATGTCTACGAAGTGCACAGAGGGAGAGAGAGAGAGAGAGAGAGAGAGAGAGAGTAAGAGAGGGACCCGTTCAGGGTTGTACTTGATTAGGTGTAATTATTCTGAAGTAGAGGGGCTCGTCGGTGGAAGGGATGGCGCTTTTTTCTGAGTGTGTTATCTCGGCCTGTGATGGCTGACAAGATGCAGAGTTGATGTGTTTTCGTGGAAGCATGTGTCGTATTAGACTTCACCCTCCTGAAGCTGTGGCTAGTCCTCAAAGTAGATAAAGAGAACCCAGTTAAAAAAATAGACCCCAGGACTCCAGACGCTCCCGCCGCAAGAAGCATTTCATAATGACACGTTACAAATTCATCCATGCTTAACATGAATCACTGTGTGTGTGTGTGCGTGTGTGTGCGTGTGTGTGTACGTGTGTGTGTGTGTGTGTGTGTGTGTGTGTGTGTTTTCAATGAGCTGTACAGTGCTGATTATTCTCATTATGGAATTTTGATTAAATAAGATACCCGTTCATGTTTACAGTCACGTATACGTCTGATTTAATCACATATAACCTCTGATAAAGTTCACACACACACACACACACACACACACACATACACATACACACACACACACACACACACACACACACACACACACACATAGTGATTCATGTGTCACTTAAACATGAGTGTTTTCCTGAAGTGTGTGTGTGAGTGTAAGAGACAGACAGACAGACAGACAGAGAGAAAGAGAGAGAGAGAGAGAGAGAGAGAGAGAGAGAGAGAGACATTCTACAGCATAAAACTCATGAGTCACCTGAAGTGACAGCCCACCACCACCACACACACATAGGTGTGTATCCACTTCTTAATAAACTATTAAGTGCCAACTCACACACACACACACACACACACACGCACACACACACTTACCTCCATGTTCCCACTCCCTCCACACCTGCGTCGACTTGTCTCACAGCTCCATGTTCATTACACCACGGATTTACAAAATCCACAATAACAAGCAGGACTGGACCAGGACACAGAAAAACACTCCGTCACTGACAAGTCTGTACCGGTCGCTCCACATGAAAAACAGCAACACTAAACAGCAGCACAAATAACCATTAAGCAACCAGTGCCGGCTTTATCCGTTATATTCAGATATACATGAGGCAGGTGTTTGTGGTCTGAACCAGAAGTATTGGCACCCTTCATGAACGACAGTACATTGAAATAACACATACAGTTTATATAGGATATATTTTTAAACCCCTACTGTAGGGGCCCATATAGTGGTGCTTCAGAGTTTGTGAGAATTTTATACATTTCTGCATAAATATGACCAAAAACATCATTCGATTTTCACACAAGTCCTAAAAGTGGATAAAGAGAACCCCGGTAAATAAATGAAACAAAAATATTTTACTTGGCGATTTCTTTCTTGAGGAAAATGATCCAGTGTTACCTCTCTGTGAGTGGATAACGTTTGTGAACCTCTAGGATTAGCAGGTCATTTGAAGGTGAAATTAAAGTCAGCTGTTTTCAATCAGTGGGATGACAATCAGGTGTGAGTGGGCACCCAGTTTAATTTAAAGAACACGGATCTATCAAAGTGTCAACACGTGTTTGTGGAAGTGTATCATGGCACCAACAAACGAGATTTCTGAGGATCTCAGAAAAAGGGTTGTTGATGCTCATCAGGCTGGAAAAGGTTACAGAACCATCTCTAAAGGGTTTGGACTCCACCAATCCACTGTAAGACAGATTGTAGGAAATAGAAGGCCATTGTTACCCTCCCCAGGAGTGGTCGACCAACTAAGATCTCTCCAAGAGCAAGGTGTGTAATAGTCGGCAAGGTCGCAAAGGACCCCAGGGGAACTTCTAAGGAACTGAAGGCGTCTCTCGCGTTGGCTAATGTTCATGAGTCCACCATCAGAGGAACACTGAACAACAGTGGTGTGCATGTCAGGGTTGCAAGGAGGAAGCCACTGTGCTCCAAAAGGAACATTGCTGCTTGTCTGCAGTTTACTAAAGATCACATGGACAAACCAGAAGGCTATTGGAAAAATTTCCTGTGGACAGACGAGACCAAAATAGAACTTTATGGTTTGAATGAGAAGCTTTATGTCTGGAGAAAGGACAACACTAAATTCCAGCATAAGGGCCTTATCCTATCTGTGAAACATGGTGGTGGTGTCATGGTTTTGGACTGTCTTGCTGCATCTGGGCCGGGACGGATTGCCATCATTCATGGAACAATGAATGCTGAATAATACCAGAAAAGATGTTGTGGAAGGACCTGAAGCGAGCGGTTTATGTTAAGAAACCCACCAACATCCTGGAGTTCAAGTTGTGCTGAACGGCGGAATGGGCTAAAATTCCTCCAAGCCGATGTGCAGGACTGAACAACAGTTACCGGAAACATTTAGCTGCAGTTATTGCTGCAAAAGGGGATCACACCAGATGCTGAAATCAAAGGATTGTATACTTTTGCCACTCACAAATGTGAAATACCGGATCATTTTCCTTAATAAATAAATGACCAAGCAAAATATTTTATCATTTATTTAACTGGGTTCTCTATGTCTACTTTTATGACTTGTGTGAATGTTTTATCACTTGTGTAATGTTGTTTTAGGTGGAATTCATGCAGAAATGTATAAAATTCTTAGGGGTTCACAAACTTTCAAGCACCACCATATAACATGGCAAGAACCTACTATGCTTTGGTGGGTAAATGGGTTCACTGAGTGTTCTAGTTTCTTGAAAATGCTTAACGATTTCAGAGTTTTCCTTCTCCTAGATGAGCTGGCAGAGATCAGGTGAGGGGCAGGAGGAATGATTCTGGCCAAAAATCACATTTTAGCTGCTTCACTGTGACACTCAAATTTATTGTAGTGCATGCAATTTTCAACACAAGTTTAAGATTTTCCCCCGGGGGCCAACTGTCAGTTTTAAGGTTATTACCCCCAATTTAAAAAAAACACACATAAAGGGGAGATATTATGCTCATGGTGTCACGGTCAATTATCCTGAAATCTGAGAAATCCCACAAAATATCTTCTCATAATGTGGGATTCCGCTGTGTTTTTAGATTTCGTTCTTCCTCCAAAAAAAGGCATGTAGTGGATCACCTAGCAGATTGGCTGCTCTTTTTTTTTTTTTTTCAAACCTTCCCTTCCAAAATCCCCACAAACAAAAGGGACATCCTGGTTAAATTGTTTTTTGAAACAACTTTCCTTTCCCAAGGG
>JBCNYG010000012.1:5156571-5169071 GCA_039654305.1 Porochilus rendahli | reverse complement strand
ATGAGTGCTGCTGTAGCTAACTGTGTCTATTCAGGGCTTTTTAGCCTAACCATTCAAAAATTAGGCAAACCATGCTCCTTTAAGGTGTTAACTATACTACAAAAGATTTATGGAGGACCAGATATATGACATTATGACATTTCAGATCAGCAGGCCACAGGCCTTCCACAGTTCAAGGGTCCAAAACCCACAGTGCCCCCAGTGGCGCCTGATACCCTGATTTCCTCCACTACATTAATAATGGGACTTTTTCTTCCTCATTCTTTCTTTCTCCACTCTTCCTTTATAGGTGGTGGAATGATGGGGCTTTACTCACTTGATTCCGGACCTGAGGGCAAGCGAACAGTAACTACAATATCATGTCATGCTGGTAAGATACCTATGGTTATGTGATTAAAAATAAGTACATTCAGTAGAAATTGTTCACATTGGACAAGCAAAATTTCACCCTCTTTGATACAGTGCTAACAGATAAAGGTGAGATATTACATCAAATGACACAGAGTTAATTTGCACAATTTAAGATGAAGACATAAAATGTATGTTGTCTTGATAAGAGGACAAGATAAGAATCTGATCAATTATATGTAAAAAGTACCGTACATGCTCTTTTACATTTATCACACTCCTGTCCATAAAATTAGATTTAGGTGTTCCAGGTTATGTGCTATTGTTCCTGTAGGTAGAACCTTTTTAAATTAAACCTGACATCTAGTGTCTGGAGATCTTTTTGTTATTGAAGATCAAAATCAAAAGAGCTCTTTAAGGCTTTCAGAAAAAGGTTTGCCTCTAGGCTTGGTGCACGGTGTGCTTGAACAGATGGTTGTGGCCCAGGTAGAGACATTCTGTACAGATTTTGGAGTGCTATACAAATGAGCCCAAAGTACAGCATAGTGCAAAGCATTATGTCCTAATTGCCAGTACTCTGCCAACTTTAAGTTTCTGTGTGTTTAAAAATTTTTTTTGTTTTTTTTTTTTTTGTATTTTTTTTAAACTGTCTGTCTAATCATTTAACCTATGCCCAACTTTGAGCTTGGACTGTTATTATGGATACCACTGCCTGGCATGTAGTATACTCTTTTCTACAAGTTCTGCATCATTGCATTCACCCATTAATTTCAGCCACACAGTGACATGACACGTGGACATTAGAGCAAGTCTACACTTTGCCTGTAAACATAGAAGCAAGTAAAATAATGGAAAAATGTTTTTTAGACAATATAAAAAGGATTTTTGTTTTTAAAGGGAGGGATTAATGTGGAGAAACAAAAACACTGCATTTCAGCATAGCAATGTTTCCCATCTGTGAAACATGATGGTGGTGTTCTGGTTTGGGCCTGTTTTGCTGCATCTTGATGCATTGATAGAACAATTAATTCTGAATTATATCAACAAATTTTAAAGGAAACTTGCTGTGAGCTGCATCTCAAGAGAATATGGGTTGTACAGAAAGACAACGACCTTAAGCACAAAAGTTTATGTTTTGGAATGGCCAAGCCAAAGTCCTGACCTTAACACAATCTAAATATTGTGTGAGCATTGTGTGAGAAAAATATAGAAAGATCTAAAGGGTTCACAAACCTTCAAGCACTACTGTATACTGTATTGCTGTATTTGATTCAAATACTATAGAGTCTGTTATTTAGAGTAGTAACAGTTGTAAAAGTATTTTAATTATATGGTACAATCAGCATTCCAATTCATCCCAACAGTGTCAAGTGTGATTGAGGTCAGTGCACTATGCAGACCACATGTAGTCTTCCACTCTTACATTAGTAAACCATGTCTTCATGGACCTTGCTTTGTTAAACATGTGGAACATATTTAGGCCTCAGTACCAGTAAATGGAATTTAGTAATGCATATACAATTGTGTGCATACAACTTTTAGTTGTGTACATAGCAACCAATTGGGGATGGACCACTGATGGGTGGATTTCTGCAAACTTTAGCCATATATATCCTGGATGTATATAAAAAAAAATACACAGAATGAACCCTGTCAATTAGTATCATGTATCACAGTATTATCAATGATAGTTAGCAAGAGGCAAAAGTATAACAGTTGATGTTGTTCCTATATGGAGGAGTAGTACAGTCTAATGGCCACAGGTAGGAATCATTTTCTGTGTCAATCAGTGGTGCATTTAGGTGGTAGCAGTCTCTGACTGAACATGTGAGTGGTCAGCAGGTTGTGAAGTAGGTGGGGGGGTATTGTCCTTATCTTGGACAACAATTGCCTCTCTGACACCACTGACAGAGGGTCCTGCTCCATCCCACACAACATGATAACTTTCAAATTCAAATTTGTCACACATCCACAGTACAATATGTAGTGGAGTGCTTAGCATGACTGTCTTAACATTTGAAGAATAAGCCAATAATAAGATGAAAAGAACAATAACTATAACTATTTAAAGGACTTTATAGATAAATGTCAACATAAATAAAAAATATAAAATAAAATAGAAAAGAAAATAAAATATATAAAATGAAATATAGGATACAAGAATGTACAAAATACAATATAATGAAATATAAATGCAGTGGCGATTTTACAAGTAATATTGTCTGTAAAGTGTCAAGTGTCTGTGTGCGAGGAAAAACCCCCTTAATTGACACAAGGAAGAAACCTTGAGGGGAACCACGCTCAGGAGGGAAACCCATCCTCATTTGGGTGAAACCATAAAATATAAACCACCTAAGAAAATTTCATTACAGTCCGGTTGATTATACCACAACTGTAAGTCCTAGATAATTTTAGCAAGGGAGTTTGTCACCAGCAGTGAAAGTCATCTCCACAGTCACTGAGTGCAGATCTAAGCCCACATGGGTCTTCATCAGCAGGAGCGAGGGGCCACCAAGACGAGAACTCCAGCCAGCATCAGCACACCAGGATAGACCACAGACCAGCAGAAGGATCATGAGGATCAGGATCACCGGCATCCAAGGCGTAGCATGTGTACCTCAGCAAAAACACAGGGCGGTATTCTTATAACAATCATCATCTCTACATCATCCCTCCATCATCCATCATCATGCCGCTATCCCTCTATTACCATTCCCCCATTACTCTATTATCACTTTGTTATCATTCCACGGTCACTCCTCCATCACTCCATCATTCACTGTCACTGAAATTCACGATCCAGAAATATCAGACACGTTGAATAGAGAACAGAGCATGATGCTGTTACTGACCAATCAAAACTGAGTATTTAACAAGACCATTACGTGTAATATAACAGGATAACGTGTAATAACAGGATCCTCCTGTTGTAATAAAGAGTCTGATTCTGACATGATGGTTCCTGTATGGAGAATATCTTGTAGTGAAGAGATTTGATCTTAGTAATGAAGTGATGATGTGTCTCCTTAAATGAGAAGTTTTCCTGTATTAACTGTATTTTCTTATGGTGGTGAAATTTAGGTTATCCTTCTAAAAAGACGTCTTGTTGTACTAATAGGATCATTTTCTCAGAATAATAAAAGTTTTTCTTGATTATTTTACTACTTATTTTATAATAACCAGATGTTGATAGTGATTTTATATTCAAGACTGACAATAAGTGTGAATTTTTTCACTGGCTGTTTTATTGATAATAGTCTGTAGAATGAAGATACAGAGGACTCGAACATCCACTTCTGCATAAAAATACAGCAGCACGGGTGTTAAATAAACAGTAAATGTAAAAGTCGATATTTATTTTGACAACCTTTCGCTTTAAATCCGAACGATAACATCCTCCGGTGGTGCGCGGTGTGCAGTTTAAAGGGAATGTGCTGGAAGTTTTACAGAGTTTTGTCCAGAACCTGCTGGGGTGCTTTGGGAGGCTTCGACTGCCGCAATGGCTTCTTATTTTTGTGGCAAAACACAAAATAGCCCTGTCCGAATCCCGACCTTGGGCGCTTCTGTGTGGAGTTCTGTGTGGATGTTCACCCTGCGGGTTTCCTCCGGGTACTCCGATTTCCTCCAACAGTCCAAGGGGCGTGCACGTTAGGCTAAACGGCTTTTCCAAATTCCGCCTGCACGTGAATGGCCGTCTGGTTTTGTCTCTGCAACAGTCTGGCGAGCTTTTCCGCCTTCCCAGAGAGTTGGCTGAGATAGGCTCCAGCCTGCCCACGCCTTTAGTAGGGTTGTGCTTCGATGCTCAACTGGTGTCCGGCTGAAATTTCAGAGAAGGCTGCAGTTCCTGTACTGTGTAAGCAGACTTGGAGGTTTGGAGCCCTCTAGCGGCAGGATGTTGAATTACAGTTAAGTGTCCAGGTGCAGAAAGCAGTCAGTCAGATTAAACAGAGTTAAACGCAGTGTGGAGCCAAAACACACACACACACACATACACACGCAGTCAGACAGAGAGGAGTGAGTGTACAGGAGCGGACACACAGGAATACACGCTGCTCCAGGTGTTGCTGGAGGAGAACTCAGGGGATCTTCTCATCCTGAAGGGCTGGAGTTGAGTGGAGCTGGATGAACTACTACTCGTCTGGATTTTATCCTCTGATTTGGGTTGATTTGAGCACTGGATATGAACAGAGTGCGTCGGAAACCCACCGGATGGGACTTCCTGAGTGAAGGTAAAACACACACACACACACACACACACACACACACACACACACACATACTTCCCCTTCATGTTACTATCACCACGTAACTCAGAGATTTAATTATAAATAAAACCGATAAAGAACACTAATTAAAGACAAAACTACACACTAGACCCGAATAATCACTTACACTTTCTCTAAACATGTCCAGGGTTCACTAATACTAGTTTATACTTTCTATTTTAGCATAAACCTGTTTATTACCGTGTTATTACTGTCGGTGTTATACAGTAGGCTATATTTATCCACCGTATCTTCACACTAAATATCGCGATACTACCGGGTATCGCTGAATAACCAAAACAAACAAACGAATTCATGGTTAATTCATTAATTCTAATCTGTAAACTCTCGACAGACTGTTGGAAAGACATTTAAACCGCACAAAAAAGCATTTAACACAAATTCAAGGCGGATTTACCTTCAGAAAGCAGTGAATTAAAACGTTAGGAACGTTAGAGTTCAAAATTTAAATCACAGTGAATTCCGCACGCGCGTGCGTTCAGTGAGAAAAACTGACAACCTCTGACTGAGCGGCGCGTGAAGGCGTTTTAATTCGTATAAAATAAAAGTCCTGTTATATATGGTTTGATTTTTGGCTTTTGTTAATTATTAGTATTTTTTTTATTTAAACAAAATCATCATTTCTTTACAGAGTGAAGAGGAGATATTTTCAGCATTCTGCTTGTGACTGAAATGGGACTTTTCCTCTGGACTCTTTCATCAGGATTTAATTTTAGGCTTTAATAGTAACAAATAAATAATTACCAATAATTTAGAAAGAATCCTCAAAGACTCGCCTGGGGGACCTTTTTTCCTTCAGACTCTTTGATTTAATTTATTTAGTCTTGCGGAAATGGTTGGCCATCTACACTTGCAGGCCATGGAGGAGAGTCTGAAGGGAAAGAGCCGTGAGGGGCTTCTGGATAGTCCTGACTCGGGGCTACCACCGAGCCCGAGCCCGCCCCTATGCCCACTCTCACCGTCCGGCACGGAGCCTCGCGCCCCTGTCACTGCTGATCACCATGGAGGGATGTACTGGAGGAAGGAGGCCCGAGAAGGCAAGCTGGTGAGCCGAGAAGTGGTCTTAAATTGTTTTTAAAAAATCGGTGCTATCATTATAACAGTTCTTATATTGTAACAGTCCGATACGAAAATACATGAAAGACCCAGATCTTTAAATTTAAACCTTTGATTGACATTCGTTCATCCTTCAGGATATTAAAGGGTGTACGCAGAGAAAGCGATTTGATCCTATCGTTTTGTAGCTCACTAACCTTCCAGGGTCTGGTTACTTCCTCGTGAATATTTATTGGCCAATCAACAGCATTTCACTCCAGAGCACTGGTAGTTGCAGCGTTATGGCGTTTTGGAGATTGGTTTAACTCAGTAGTCGCCCTCCAGTCATCACAAGTTGCAGATTTTCATTGAGATTCCAGGGTCTCTTCCTGTATGCAGGTCCCTATAGAACGTGGATGCAGATGCGAACACTATGTACAAACTGGGGGTCTATCAGCATTTTTTTTGTTATCTTGAAAGAAAACTGGAGAACCCTGATGGAACCTGTGTATGTATGCAGGTAGAACATGCAAAACAGGCAGCACCTGAGATCAGGAACTCACCAAGGACCCTGCTGACCCATAACTGTTGTTAGAGTGATGAATAGCCCTATTAGACAATGCCAGAGAGTGAAATAAATTTAGCACTGCTTAAATTTCCATCTGGGCCGTATGAGTTGGCCGTAAACACAAGGTTTTCAGGTTGTTGTTTTTTTTAGGACACTAGTGTGTCATTGTTTGCTGGGCCTTCTGAGTAGCTGGCTTTTCCCCACTGCCCCCCATACACAGTGGTATCTCCGCCCATCCCACTGTGCCTTCCTGAGGAAATATCAGCCAACCAATCAGAGCATAGTAGGCACAGAGAGGGAAAAGGCCTTAAATAAGAGGAGGAAGCCAAACAGGCTGTCCACAGCAGGGACTTTTTGGATCACGTATCGTACTTTGGTGCTCCACTGGTGTCCGAAAGGAAAAATTATGAAGAAGTTCTGAAAATGGGTGATCTTAAATGTTGCTCTGATTAACTTGAAATGATTCCTGGCTGCTGATTGGCTGAATGCATGAACCAGATGGGAATTTAATAGGAAGTTTGTTATAATACTGAGAAGAACACAGTGTAAACGTGTTACTTCAGGGGTTTTCCCCTTCATTCCTTCATCAGTCTGCGTTCTTGTAATTCGCTACTCAACCTCAGACATTTGCGTAATAAGAAACGAAGGTTATTCCTTACTCTTGCCTGGTAACGTTGTGGAGCCCAGATCCAGTGGAACAGTCAGACAAGCAGCCAAATCCCCGTCTCTTAACCACAAATTAAGAAGTGCAGCGTTTAAACTCTGGCAGATATTTTGAGTGTCGTCAAACAGCCCATCTAGATTGATTCCGAGTTCGGTCCTGGTATTTACAGATTCCCAGCAGCCTCTGTTCCTCCTGAGCACACACCATTCTTACCTTACTCTCTTTTTATTGTTTCGCATTTAGAAACGCTAACGGAGCTCCCGAAAGCATTCAGAGATTCCCACTAAGGTGGTGGCGGCCGCCAAACCCGTCTTGTTGAGTATCTGATCAGATCGGATTCAGTGATCAAAACATGAGATGAAAAAGAAACAGGAGCTGTGACTCATACTGCTGGAGACACTTTAACATGAGAAGGAAAGATAAAGTGGAGACATGTGGAGGTATTGCTTCTGAAACATTACAGTAAGCTGCCAACCAAAAAAAACCCAAAACAAACCCAACAATCCTGTTGATGGGCGTCGCCGTCATCCAGGCAGCTCGGTCTAAAGTCTCAGATAATTGTGATGTAAAACAGTAGGCAGACATATTGGTGATAAAAGATGAGATATCACTACAGAAGAAAAACGGCTTTTAAAAGTCCACGTGAGAAGGAAGCACGGAACGTTTTCAGCAGGCTGACCTTGCCTTAGGCAAACCTCCCAGCCGAATTCTCTCCGTCACGTCTTTCTCACATCCACCCTTTACATCATGTACGCACATGCATTCTAGACTTCAAATCAACACACACACACACACACATCCGTAGCCTTTAATAGTGTTGCTCAGCTGGCCAGGTTACAGTGTGTGAGGGCACGCGCTGATCAGCGTTCCCTCGGCTCTTATTTCTGCCTCTGAAAAGGTTATGCAGCCCTGAGCTAACAGACCCCAGTCAGGAGCCATTCACAACTAATTCAGTGCCTCTTTCCTCTTTCCCTACTTTGAATCACCTGATTTAATCATTGCGCAAGAATCTCCGCCATCTTTATATGTATGTTCCAACAGTTTGATAAGATCCATTATCTTTATGTTTTCGATTTGGCGGTGCTGGGATTTGAACTCGCATCCTTCTGATTTGTGATATCCGAGCAACCGGTTGTAAGTCAGAGTCGGGAGTTTGTGTCATGCAGATAAAGAAGAAAAAATATCACGTTAAAGTTGGGGTCGGTAAAAAAAATTGCATGCACATAAAGGCTGTTATATTGGTTGAAATGGTTTTTAAACATAGACAGCAGTAAATAACTCATAAAATCTAAAAAAGGTCCAAAAAAGTCTGTCATCGGCAACCGTAGAAACACCAACACCACTGTAATGGTCCACTGGGAAAAATACAATCAAATCTCTCTGCACATGCACGACCCTACAGTACATGAACCAGGAGTTAGAGCGCAGCTCCTGTATGTGGAGTGGGGCATGGCTTTGGAGGAACCTCCGAATTATGGGGTGAGTCCTTGGGTGAGTCCCAGAGTCCTGGAGTGATGCTGCTTTAAAAGTTTGCTAGCTGTCCTGATTACCAATCCCAACTTTAATCACCGTCCAGACAGCACCAACACTGAGGCTCAAACAACTAAAACAAGGAATAGAACTGTGAAAGCATCTGGAGAGTGCAAACCCCTGCCAAAAAAACCAGAACGCGACTGTAAACTCGGCAAACTCAGTGATTATTTATCCGTCCAGCATGTTGAACATCCTCAAAGCTGCCGTTAATCTAATAAGAAAGCCGTCACTTTTTCCTTTACGCCTGTGAGATTATATTATAAAGTCCTGGAAGACCAGAAACCTGTACAGGCATCGACCCTGCAGCGAGCTCTTAGTGAGTTTTGTGTCTGTATGCAGGCGTTAAGTCGAGCTCATTTTTCCTCCTGCTCCACATGCATGCTCACACTTGCCTAAAGCTCAGTCTTCTAACGGCTCGTACAGAAAGCAAACCCAATCCCAGGACCTTAATGCTCGCGCTTGGTTGACTCGTTAGCGTTGCCTGCTGCTGCATGTCGAGATTTCATAACAATAGAAATGATTTTAAAATCACAGATTCGGCTTCTTTTCATCCAAGCAAACCGGATGGAAACAGAGTTCAAAAAGCTTTTTCCAAGCCAATAACGACAGGTGTGTGTGGTGTGTGTGTGTGTGTGTGTGTGTGTGTGTGTCTGGGAAAGTAACTACAACATTGTGGAAAGGAGACAAGCAATAACGCAGCATTAGGAACATGATTATTTTACCCGTTGTAGCATGTGCGTCTGCCTCACAGCCAGTAGGTTCTGGGTTCGAGTCCCGGGCTCGGTGAGAGTTTTCATGTCCGGGTACTCTGGTTTCCTCCCACAGTCCAATGCCATGCACATTAGGCTAACTGGCTGTTCCAAATCACCCCTGGGTGTGGATGTTGCCCTGCAATATTCTGATGAGCTGTTCAGGGTGCACCCTGTGTTTGACCAGTGTCGGCTGAGATAGGCTTCAGCCTCCCAGTGACCCTAGTAGTAGGATTAACCAGTTTGGCAAATGAGTGATGAGTTTTACTACTTCCAGTGATACAGTTTAGGTATTTATTCTGGTGTCATGGAATCCTTGGTGTACTATTGGACACGCTGGTCAGGTCCACCGCAGGAGATTTGACAAGTATAGGACGAGGAACGAACAAGTTCCAGACAAAACGCATGGCCAAGAACAACCGTATAACCAGCAGACACTTTTGCCCAGTGGAGTCTGTCCGAAGTTGTACCCGCTGGATTTAACGGACCTTGTCTGACAAGGAATGCATTCGCCAAACGAGAAATGGACGAGAAACACGTGAAACGGATTAAAAACTTTGGTCGTCTCTGCTAACGATGTGCGCCACAGCAACCGTCTGTTCTATTCACCAATGACTTATTATAAGGAAACATCATACCACTGAAGAACTCAATTGACCAATCAGAATTGACTATTCAGATGAGCTTGGTAAACATTATTTTTAAGTAGGCGGGGCTGCACATTAAGAGTTTTAATTTGATAATTGTTGGCTCAGTATAGACGACCTGTTCTCCAAAAAAAACTTTTCAGCTTTTTATCACACCACTAACAACAACAACAACAACAACAACAACAAAGACTTGCTTAATACTGAGAGTCAGAAAAGGACACAGAAAGAAAAAATATTACATTTTTTAATTTTCGTTTTTGTTTAAAGAATAAGGAAATCGACTATTGTAAAATTTGTAAATGAACACTCTTGGAATCAATTCCAAGAATCTGTGATGTCATAACTCGCTCGTGATGTCCAGGAAATCTACTTTCTGTGGGGGTTTTTTTCTAAAAAGAAATCACCCAGTTCCGTCTTGTTTTCTTAGCTGTAGTACCTTTAGTACTGTTTCAGCTACGTGCCACATAAACAGGAAGCCTGCCTTCTTCAGACACGCTCTGGCCTATAAATCCTCCCTGTGATACTGATTATTAGGATCAAGTCAACTCGAGGAAACAAACACACAAAGGCAGCGTTGTTGCTTGTTGCACACAGCATTTTCCAGCTAAGCAGGACAACATGCACATGCCTGCTTCATGAAGGCTTTATTTTATTTTAGTAGATCTCTCTCTCTCTCTCTCTCTCTCTCTCTCTCTCTCTCTCTCTCGCTCACATGGCCTCAGGTCTATTTTGGAGTTGTTTGCTTATGCCAGCCAAGAACAATCTCCCTGCTCTATTTTGGAGCGGTGGAGCTACCAGGGACTGTTGCAGCCCGTTGCATAATTGGACTTTCACCCTGCTGGGTGTGCTTGGGAAAGTTAATAAACACCAGAGACTGTCATTGAGTTGACTTTGTCCTTGCGCTCCAGAGAAGAATCCAGATTTTTCTGCTGCTGTAATTCTGACTGTACAATGCCTTATAATTACTTTTGATCGCAGCCTTAAGCCCGGTGGAGTGTAGCATTAACTTTTATATTCTGGCCAGGTTTCACTGCCTATTAGACACCACCAACTACACCGTTTATAAATAAAAGTGCACACAGCCTGCATGTACAACCACGATCAAGAAAAGCTTCCTGTACACACACTCACACACGTGCACAAGTTCAGGAACGGCACCTTTGTCCTTATCGAAATCCCCCCAATCAAATAAAAAACACAATTTTACTGTATAGTTTATCTCATTTCACTACAGCATAAACTATTTTTGCTTAGAATTACCCCCCATCATAGTTTCTGAAACAGTTCCCGAGACACTTTGGAACCAGTTCTTCATGTTCCGACAACCAAAGAACTGGTTCTCGGCTGGGGAAACATTCCAGTGCACCACCAAACCTTCACAAGAACGACACTGGTGAAATTTCTACGTAATCCAAAGAAGGGAAGCAAGAGCTTCAGTATAGATACATGAAATAGTTTTTAGAAAATTCCAGTGCTGTTGGGTTTGGTGCCAACATTGCTGTGAAACTGGAAATGTTTTCTAGGCAATGTATAAAAACTATACTACAGTACTAAACTATTATGACATTCTATCTACTACAGCAATCTCAGATGTTGCCCCCCCAACCATATAGTATCCTTAGAAACGGTCCCGAACCTATAGTATCCTTATGAACGGCCCAACGCTATAGTATCCTTAGGAACAGCCCCAACCCTATAGTATCCTTATGAACGGCCCACCGCTATAGTATCCTAAGGAACAGCCCCAACCCTATAGTATCCTTAGGAACAGTCCTGACGCTATTGTATCTTTAGAAACAGCCTGACCCTATAGTATCCTTAGGAACAGCCTCGACCCTATAGTCTCCTTAGGAACAGCCTCAACCCTATAGTATCCTTAGGAACAGTCCTGACCCTATAGTATCTTTAGAAACAGCCTGACCCTATAGTATCTTTATAAACAGCCTGACCCTATAGTATCCTTAGAAACAGCCCTGACCCTATAGTATCCTTAGGAACAGCCCCGACCATATAGTATCCTTAGGAACAGTCCTGACCCTATAGTATCCTTAGGAACAGCCCTGACCCTATAGTATCCTTAGAAACAGCCCCGACCCTATAGTATCCTTAGGAACAGTCCTGACCCTATAGTATTCTTAGAAAGAGCTTTGACCCTATGGTACCCTTAGGAACAGCCCCAACCGTGTAGTATCCTTAGAAACAGTGCCAACCCTATAGTATCCTTAGGAACAGTCCTGACCCTATAGTATCCTTGGGAACAGCCCTGACCCTATAGTATCTTAGGAACAGTCCCAACCCTATAGTATTCTTAGGAATAGCTTTAACCCTATAGTGTCCTTAGGAACAGCCCTGACCCTATAGTATCCTTAGGAACAGTCCTGACCCTATAGTATCCTTAGGATCGGCCCTGACCCTATAGTATCCTTAGGAACAGCCCTGACTCTATAGTATCTTTACGAACAGTCCTGACCCCATAGTATCCTTAGGAACAGCCCTAACCCTATAGTATCCTTAGGAACAGTCCTGACCCTATAGTATCCTTAGGAACAGTCCCGACCCTATAGTATCCTTAGGAACAGCCCTGACCCTATAGTATCCTTAGGAACAGCTTTGACCCTATAGGAACAGCCATGACCTTATAGTATCATTAGGAACAGCCCTACCCTA
>JBCNYG010000012.1:5145098-5156471 GCA_039654305.1 Porochilus rendahli | reverse complement strand
ATAGTATCCTTAGGAACAGCCCTGACCCTATAGTGTCCTTAGGAACAGCCCTACCCTATAGTATCCTTAGGAACAGCCCTACCCTATAGTATCCTTAAGAATAGCCCTGACCATATAGTATCCTTAGGAACAGCCCTGACCCTATAGTATCCTTAGGAACAGCCCTGACTCAATAGTATCCTTAGGAAAGGTGCTCCACTTGGCCCTCCTCATTTGTGTACTGGAATATGATAGGCAAATACATTTTATGATGCAATATCATTCATTTTTTTAATTCAATTATGAATTAAACATTGAATGTGTAAAAATTCACTTCATCTGTTACTTTGGTCAGTCATCACAAAGCAGAACACGTCTTTCTTTGTGTTTTGTTCTTTAAGAAGAACATCCCGACACCACACTGTAATGAAACATGACTTTGTTTTAATACATGTGTGATTCATTTATACAGAAACGATTATCAGGAAAGATTCCTTAAGCAGCACAAAGCCAAGCACACGCACTGATCTCCAATGAGACTGTCTCTGATCTCTGATCTGTGTGTGTGTGTGTGTGTGTGTGTGTGTGAGGGCTGCCATTGTGGAAAGGCCTTAATCTAAAATCCACTGCAGCAGAGATGGCAAACAGATGTAGCAAACCCACAGTAACTTAACTCAGTCACTGATCTGCCAGGCTCAGCGTGCATGACCCTTTCACAAAGACAGCCGTGATATAGAGCCTTCGACATTTCCATTCATTTTATCAGTTGAGAACACAAAGCACGTTCAGAAAAGGTGGTTGTAGTCTGTTGCCTTTGAGAAAGGATAAGTAGAGTGTATAGCATGATACAGCGATAAGGTCTAGAAATAGGAAAAAACGTATTTCAGTAGGAGACATTGCTCCCTGCAAATGACTCTGAACTCGTCTTGTGTTTCATCTCATTTGATGATGGAGAAAATATCATGCAGAACTGCATGAATACAGAAGGTCCCATGTGATGCGGTTACTCGCCTCAAGAGATCAAAAAGCATGTAAGATAACATGACACATTCTCGAAATTCAGTGAAGCAGTTTGCAGATGAGTGTGAACGCGGCCGGGGTGAGAGTCAGCTCCTCCAAGTCTGAAAAAGAGTCTTCTCTTCAAGCGGAGGACGTCAAGTATCTTCATCACGAGTGATGGTAGAATGGAGCGGGAGATGGACAGACGAATCGATGCTTTACCGGCAGTAATGAGGGCACTGCGCTGGTCCGTTAGGATGAAGAGGGGGCTGTGCCTAAAGCAAAGCTTTTGATTTATCGGTACATCTTCATTCCAACCCTCACCTACGGTCATGACATTTGGGTAGCGACTGAAAATACACGATTGCAGATCTCGAAGGAGTCGAGGTGGTTCGGGCGTCTGATTAGGATGCCTCCAAGTCGCATCCCTTTAGAGGTGTTCCGGGCACGTCTAACTGGGAGGAGGCCCTGGGGTAGACCCAGAACTCGCTGGAGGGTTTATACAGGCCCTCTGGCCTGGGAATGTCTCGGGATCCCCAGGAAGAGCAAGGGAGTGTCACTAGGGAAAGGGGATGCCTGGGTTTCCCTCCTAGACCAGTTGCCTCCACAACCCGCCCTGGGATAAGTGGAAGAAAATGGACGGATGGATGAATTCTCGAAATTGTTCTAGAGTGCTCAGGTGATCCACAAATGCAGATTTAGAAATAAATGTAACATTTAAAAGTGATTAAAAACAGAGTGCAAGAATGCAGAAGGAATCGCAAATGACTTTTCTAACTACTTCTAAGAGTCCCCGGCTCGGGGCGTTTCTGTGTGGAGTCTGTTCTCCTCATGCCCGTGAGGCTTTCCTCCGGGTATTCCGGTTTTCTCTAACAGTCCAAAAGCATGCACATTAGGCCAGCTGGCTGTTTAGAATCCCCTAGGTGTGAGTGTGAATGGTTGTGTGGGTGTTGACCCTGCGTTGGCCTGCTGAGCTGTCCAGGGTGTTCCCCCGCACTCGCCTGAAGTTGGCCAAGATGGGCTGGCATTCCCTGCGACCCTAACAAGGATTAAGTGGCTTCGCGAAAGAATGAACGAAAGAAATTGCCCCTAGGTATGAGTGAGTGCGAATGGCTGTATGTTCACCCTTCAATGGACATGCGAGATGCTCAGGGGGCACCCCACCTTCACCCAGAATGAAGACCCTAGTAGGAGTAAGTGGTTTAATGAATGACTTCAAATTGTTGGAAAATCAGATCCAGATGAAATCTGGTCTAACATCAACAACCAACTAGAGGGGCACTGAGGGAGTGTAAGACACCTTCGCCAGGCAATGGATTATTATAACTTGGCATATGTATGATGAAATGTCTCCCCCTAGTGGGCGTCTCATGGACATTTTGGTGTATATTAGAATAAAAAGTTTTTTTTTTTTTTTTTTAGATTTTTTTCTAATATGATCCCATACGCAGATCACCACCAAATCACCAGATCACCACCACCCATCCCTGATGAAAATCAGATCAGTAATTTTTGTGTTATTCTGCAGACAATCAAACAAAAAACAAACAAACACTCAGCACAAAAATGCACCAAGTGAAAAAATAGCACACCACACGTCCAAAAAAATCATTCTCTCTCAGAACACGAAAAATCAAACAGCCAAATAATTGAGAAAGCATAAGATTATAACCACATTAAATATTAGGTTACATCGCTATCAGTTAGCGTAGCGTATGTACAGAAGAGTGAAGGGGACTCGACAGTCTTGGTGTAGATGATTTACGCTCCGTTTTCTTTCTGACGCAGCTTCCGTACCTGCTGCTCAACTCACAGGGTGGAGATGTCAAGTCCCGCATGCACCCCGTGGTGTTCGGAGAGAGCATCGAGGTGAACCCCAGCCCCACCACAGAGATGAGGTAAACACACACACACACACACACTCATGATTTCTGCCAAAAGTCCCAGTCTGAGTCCACTAGCAGGAACAGCTTTAGCTCCATCTGCTACTTGGATTATCTTATAATTTAGGAATACATTATCTTACAGGAAACGCTGATCTATTCGAGGAATCTTTGCATGAAATTTATTTTAATCTCAGCATACTGTTCAAACACAATTTTCTACCACACACACACACACACACACACACACACACTTATAGACTGTATATATAACACACTGGTCTGGAAACCTCATTCCTGTCCGAGCTGGAACCGAATGAACCTCACGCCGAGTTCCAGGGTTTTAAAGTCGCCCACAATCCAAACGAGAAAAATCACATCGGACGTTTTCGACAGCCGTGATGCCATCGCAAAATACACCGAACCAATTCGCGTCTGTTTCACTGCGGCGTCCAACGAATGACCGAATGTTTGCATCGCCGGGTCGAGCGTCCGCTTGAAGACTGGAAGATAAACATGAATATACTTCAAAACCTTTCTCCACTGCTCTCGAACGAGACGTGTTTACATTTTCTACAAGGAGAAGTATCCGAGGGTGGAATAAAAACGTTTTCTAGTTCAAGCCTTTTTCAAATCTTTGCCGTGTTTGGACGTTGGCCTGAATCCGGACGCAGTGACATGGAACCGGTTTAAAAAATCTAACTAAATAAATAACACTGCCACAGCTGCCGCGCATATTTCATTTAAAGCTGGGCGTGGTATTCTGGAAGGCAACAACAGCTTCAACAACTGAAGGCAGCATCTCGTCAGGGCTCCAGGTAAACCCTCCCCGGCCCTGTTCTTGGAGGTCCTTCTGAAGCCACACCCATCACCCCTCCACACACAGGCTCCAGTCTGACTGACTGCTGGTTCGTGCTCTGTAGGGTCACACACCAGCACGGAGACGCGCAAGAATTTGATTAAATGTCTCCTAGCGGACCACGAGGCAGTGTGTATTCGGAGTTTTTACAGGATTACAGCATCAATCATACACAGGCCCCACCCACTTCCACGGTACCCCAGCATTGCATGCTCATTTGCATATCATAGCTTTGTTTTTGTAAACACATTTGCGGTTGTATAAGGAAACGTTGGGCTTGTGTGTAAAAGAAGGGCGGGAATGATGTCATGTTTTATGTGGCTCGTGTGTTCAGGTTCAGCTCGGAGGTGAAGTACGACTCACACCGGCACTACCGTGACGAGGTGTACTGTGCCCGGGTTCCCACGGTAACCTCCTACAGCGAGACGGTGGTGGCACTTCAGAACCACACGTGGCGCAACTACAAGTCGGAGGTTCACTTCTCGCCACGCCACCGACCCGTTCACTACCAGAGCACGGCCATCGTGTACCCCAAACACGCTCGCAACACCTACCGCACCACGCTGCACTACAACGCCAACGCCGCCGGACGCCGCAGGTTCGTGTCCACAGTGAGGCTGGAGTCGTGCCAGGACGGCAGTCCCTGCATCATCTACTCCGAGGAGCTGTGAGACACGCCCGCCACGCTACGCTGTGGGACGCACTCCTCGACAAACTGGCGGTCACACGGCGAGAAACGGGTGGAACAGGATGACTACAGACTTCCCTGAATGGAGGACAGGACACTTGGGAGAGGTTTATTTTTTCCTCCGGTGAAGTCGGTACTTTATATAGTGAGTGAGTGATGGAATCTGTATGCAGGACGATTTCAATAACGTAGCAATCTGTGTATATCTTGCGGTCGGGAGGTGGGTTTAACCGTCGTTCTTTTGCTGTTTACTTGTTTTTCGCCGTTACACTCCGCTATAAAGAACACGCCTCAGTAAATCAGTGCTGTAAAAACAATAATCCTCCGAACTGTACGGCACGGTACAAAATACGAGGGGAAAAAATTAAATCACGCCGGGGATAGTACGACTTCCTGCGAGTTGGAGAAATGCTTCATTGCACTTTTGCTAAGAAAAAAAGCCTAACGTTTTTCTTCCTTTCTTTTTTTATCGGGTAAAGTGAATCAGCTCGAGCCGAGGGACGCGTAGGAGCACTCCAACGGTTGGACCAATGTTTTTATAGCGATCCGAGAAAGAGACGTGAGAGTTCGGAGCACGGCGGTTATTCGAAGCAGTCCAAGAACACGACCTTGAAGCGGAGGGTCGGTTTCACCCACGACTCCGGAGCTGCGCTTAATACTCTGGCGGACAGTAAGAGGGTGGACGTGTCGGGGGCAGAAGCTCGGCTTCACCTGAGCGCAGAAATAAGAGCACGGCACAAAAATCTGGAAGCTCAGTCCGGACAAGCTTTGTTTACAAACCAGCGACACTCCAGCTGGATAACTCGAGGGCGTTGGCTCTGAAACCACACACCAGGGGAGGCGTAGTTTCCTGAGTACAAGACACTAAAACAAATAATAAAAACCCTTCTGATCTTCTAAGTGATGAGTGATGCGAGAGGAGCCGACAGATCTAGTTCAGCTGTAGCATTAATCATTTAAAAAAATAATCACGCTTAAGGACACTTTATCAGATGGAATGAAAATAAAACTCACCTTGCAGAGCATGTGACTCCTGTAAGGGGAAAGGACGCGGGACATGATCATGTTTGCTTGTTTTTTTATAGCGAGTACTTTACCACTAGTTTATCTACGTGACCTGTCCAGCCAATCGAAATAAAGTGGGCGGGACTGCGGTATCTCTAGTCAGTTTACAATTCATTTACAATTCACTATTTTGTGTGTGTGTGTGTGTGTGTGTGTTGCCCTGTGATGGTCTGGCAAGCTGTTCAGGGTGTACCCCGCCTTCACCCAGTGTCGTCTGAACCAGGCTCCAGCCTCCCCGTGACCCTAGCAGGATTAAGCGGTTTAGAAAATGAGTGTGTGAGAATTTTCCAGAAGTTTGACACCTCTGATTGTGGGCGTGGCCTAGTGTTTTGTTTTAATGACAAATACTACTCAACTTATTTAAACGCAAACTAAATTTGAGAGCCAGAGAAACAGGACATCAGAAATCTTTCCCAAATTTCAAAAGAATCAAACATCAAAATCAAAAAAATCTAAAGAAAAAATGAACCAAGATGATCAGAATGTTTCATCTCGGTAACTTTTCCTTGCTGTAATCGCGTTGCTGGGACTGCAGGGGGCGAAATGATGTACTATACAGGGAAAGCGGATAACATAACCACAGAGTACATCCCAAGACTGTCATCCTTGCGTCTAAGTCCCTCCCACTGAGCAAACGATGTCCAGAGCGAGGAATTGAGGAAATGTGTTTTAAGACGTAGCGTTCTTATAAATATCCTGCACTGCGACGGCAGTACGGCTGACTTGCATAAAAGAGGCCGACATCGGTGTTGCGGTGGACTGTCCTCATCTGGGAAGGTTGCTGTCACGTAAGGTTGCGCACATCGCTACTCGCTCCTCGACGCACAAATAAGAGAATTGGAACGGACATTTTCGAATTGAGAAGCGATGAAATGACAAATATGGGTTTTGGGATGTACCCATAGATTCATTTTATGAACCGCTGAATCCTAATTATGGCCATGGGGAGGCCAGGACCCATCTGAGCCGACTCTAGGCAATGGCAGAGTACACCTGGGACAGCTCTAATGCCTGAAAAAAACAAAAAGAAAAACAAACAAAATAAACCCACACATCTAGAGAGCAAGAAGAGGGAGTTGGTTTATATTTAGGCCTGGCCACAGCCTTCACAAATGTTCAGAAATATTATAAACAAAAGTTACAAATATTATGAACTTTTGATAAAAGAAATAATATAGTTAATAAGCTACTATATTCAATTCCAATCTTTACAAATATTAGTAAAACAAACTTTTTTCCACTCAAACAAAATGAATATTTTTACCGATAAAGAATTAAAGAAGTAACCGTTGCTTTAAAATTTTCCTTCGTTTAGTTTTCCTTAAAAAAATCTCGGGAAAATTGCATGAATCACGACATGCCTTGAATTAGGTATATTTTATAAAGCTAAACAGAAGTAATTAGAATTGTAGTGGTACAGAATTCCACTCAGACCTTTTAAACAGATTTTGTCTCTTATACTCAGGATAACTCCAACCACCCAATTTGTGAAAACGTTCCGTGATGTAAGCTGGTATAAATATGCTGAGGGATTCGGGTATTAAGCTGCTTCTCTTGTAAGCGAACAATCTCTCCGCCACGTCACATGATGGTTTTTCGTGTTTTTGTTACAAACTTCTGGATTATAAATAATTTTTATTTTATTTTAAAAGATTTAAGTAACAATTTTCTTACCTCATTCAGAATCTACTCTACGACGACTTTAGTTCTTAATCCAGAAAGGTTTATTTTTTTTCGTGACTCGTCTGGGAAAGGTGTACGTACAGTACGGCAGTGTACGTGAAGAGCGTAACGTGAGCGGGATCCCCGGTAGATGGTAACGTTTTAGATGGTAAAGTTAAATGAGATGAGAAACGGGAGACGAAGTTGAGAGAGCAGGTCATGTGACTTCACAGTAGAAATGTACTGGAGCGAAAGAGAAGTGCAGCGATGAAGGAAAGTTGGAGTGAAGTTGGTTTGAAGGGAATTTCGAAAGTGTTAAAGAGGGTCGACGACACCGACGGAGAGGTTTCTGTCCTTGATTCGGGATGGAAGATGCTCCCTGATCAGAAATCATTTAAAATTCTTTCTACTTTTTTCCTGTAAAATACTTCCTGATGTATATGTTGCATACAGCACTTAATGATTCTCTTTATATTTTTGTATTCCCAAGTTGAAATGACTTTCTTTTTTTTTGTTTTTGTTGTTTTTTTTGGGGGGGGGAGATTAGAAAATAATTTAAAATGCAGTGTACAACAAACAAACAAATAAAATCCTAATTCTTTACATTTTTTGTGGATTGAAATGTGATGTAATGGGGTGGGGGTGAGGGCGGGGGTGGGTGCTGTGGTGCTTAGGGTGAGGGTGTTTCTTGGTGGAGGTTGCATGTTTTTCCCATGGATGTCCGGGCTTCCTCCGGGTACTCAGGTTTCCTCCCACAGTATAAGGCATGCGCATGAGGCTAACTGGCTGTTCCAAATCGCGCCTGGGTGTGAACGGTTCTGCCCAGGCATGCAACTGTGGCACCAGTGCCAAGCCTGGGTAAATTGAGTGGGTTAAGAAAAGGTGGGGAAAAAAAAAAAAAAAGTCACCAAGAGTCTGATTGGATTGAACGGAGCGAGTGATTGATGAGGCGTTTTCACCCGGTTCAGACTAAACCGAGTTCTATTCTTTCACTTTGTTTAGCAGTAAAATTCAAGGCGAGGGTTTGACCTACACGATGCAAACTGGATGTAAAGAGGAGAGACGAATTCACGTGAACCACAGCCGCCAGTAGTGATAGCAGCACAGCATGTTCTCAAAAGACAAAATATCAATCAAGATCAGTGGTTTCCATTCATTCATTCATTCATTGGACCGAACCACTTGATGCTACTCTGGTCACGAAGAGCCAGGACCCCATCTCAGCTGACTGGGCGAAGACGGGGTGCACCCTGAAGAGCTCACCATTAATCGCAAGGCGAACAGATACACCATCCACTCATACACTCACATCAAAGGACAATTTAGAACAGCCAAGTAGACTAATGCGCATGTCTTTGGACTGTGGGAGGAAACCGGAGTACCCGGAGGAAACCCACGCAAGCACAGGGAGAACACACGAATTTCGATCAAAGAAAAACCCAAAATCGATCCCAGGACCTTGTTGCTGTGAGGTGGTCATCGTTACCGTGGTGCTGCTTGTACAGGGAGACGACGAATAGTTTTAAAACACTGCAGAAACTCAACACGGAACGTTTCTGAATACATCCCAAGCGTGTCGTGTATGAAACCTCCGTTAATGATGCGTTCTGTTATAGTAAAGGGTTAAAGAATAAAAGCACGGACGTCTACGCACCTTCGAAGCATGCATGCAATGTTTTGGCGCCCTCTTGTGTTTTAAACAGCTGCATCCCGGACAGCATGTGACATGCAGGTTTGGTTATTTTAATACCTTCACCAGAGTCAGTCAGTGGAAACAAAATCCTGACCACACCCGTACAAGAATTCGCACCAAACTTGGTAGGGACGCTACCCCACCCGAGTGCCACAGACGGTTTGATTTTGGAATGTCAAGGTCAAAGGTAAAGGTCAGGGCAAGGACATGATTTTGGAGACATGTTGCTACTACCGAATACTGACAGGAAAAACTTAAATGGACTTTCAAATGAGAATAAGTACCTTTGACCTTGAGTGACACACACACAGATTAACATTACTTATTCAAAGGAACCTTGAGGAACAGGTGTACGCAGGTAAAGCTCAGGTTTATGGATCTCTACTCTGTTTGGATGGTGTTCGTTTAAACTACAAACAAATTTCTCTCCTCTTTAGCATCGTAGGCAAAAGTCTGAGCTCCCCTGTAATACAAAATAACACTAAGAATCCCATTATACGATATTATATACACATACACACTGCCCAGACAAAAAAAATGGCACACTGATATTTTCATCCAGCCTTGATAACAGCGTGTAATCTCTGTGGCATCGCTGCTCCAGTTGGTCCGGTCAAGGCTCAGCAACATTAATGTGGCAATAAAATGAAGTCGGCTGATGGAGCACGAGGAATCATTTTCACATATGTATCGGCCCCCCAGAGTCCCGACCTACTGAAAGTTTTCGGGATGTTCTGGTGAAGACTTTATGGAGGGGTTAAATTGTTCCCTCATCAGTTCAAGACGTCGGTGAGGAATGAACCGGACACTGGACGGAAATCAATGTTAATTTGTTTAGGTTTGTTGGAAGACTGGCATGACGATCGCGTGCTCTAATCAAGGCTAAAGGTGTAACAACAACATATCCATGTGTGCGATGTTTTTTTTTTTTTTTTGGCAGAGCAGTGTTTATATCTATATACACACACATACAACAATAATTAACGAGTAAATTAAAAAACTGTAGCCGTCATTCACATGGTTTGGGTGCACAGATTAGCATACACTCGTTTAGGTGCTACTCACCAGTATTATGTCCATCAGGATCAGGAACGCTCGTGTCTTTCTCGTCCCTCCATACCCGTGAAGAAATCACCTCAGCACAGAATTTCGGAACAAACCCTTTGAACTGACTTGTGATTTTCTCCTCCGAAACATGGAGATCAAAAACGTTATACTCCGCACTCAGCATTTATCAATCAGGGATTTCCCGGAACATCCGGCGCTGTTTACGTCGTAACTGTTAGCAAGTTGTCCGGGTACGTCTATGTGTATACGCTACGACGATCAGTTTCATTATGATTTTAAAGCCTTGAACCCCCGAGTTTGAAAAAAAACATTATTTCTACCCCAGCAGTGCAGCGTAGTGGTTAGCACATCTGCCCCACAGCAAGAAGGTCCCGGGTTCGAGTCCCGACCTCGGGCGTTTCTGTGTGGAGTCTGCATGCTGGCCCTGTTTGTGAGGGTTTCCTCCGGGTACTCTGGTTTCCTCCCACAGTCCAATGACATGCACATCAGGGTAAATGGCTTTTCCAAATAGTGCTGGGTGCGTATGAACGGTTGTGCGGGTCTTAGCCTCGCAATAGTGTGGCGAGCTGTCCAGGGTGTACCCTGCGTTCACCCAGTGTTGGTCGAGATGGGCTCCAGTGTCCCCGCGATCCTGGCGTGATTAAGTGACTCAGCAAATCAGTGAGTGAGAGTGACCCACAGAACGGATTTTCCGCCATCTCTCCCAGTGACTGGCGTGACCGCGGGATGTCATCACTTCAAAACGCCGCCAGAGTCGAAACGGAAAGCCTGGATCACCCTGACGCCAGCGTCACGCCCAACTCCATGTTGAAAACTGATGCAATTTGTGTCGATGTGTTTAATAAATGTAAATAAATAAAATGATGACCCATTACCACAATTACACGTAAAAACAAATCAAAAGAAAAAAGGACACCCAGAGACACATCGATGGCGATAAGCGTTTTATTTAAACATTAAGGCAGTGTCTGTTTTTTTTTGTCTCCCGTTTCATTTTTATACACTGCTTATCCACAATGCTTGCTGGTGGCCATGTTGATGTACAACAGTGTGAACAGTTTCTCTGTGAATATCCACCTCGCAGCAAGTCACATAAATATGTACACCCTTTTTGAGGCTTATTTACACTCCGCACTATAATACAGTGGGCTGGAATTATGTTTCAAAGAAAAAAATGAAAACGAAAATAGGGAAACGGTACGGTTGTACAAAATGGATGAACTCCGACCCTTACATTCCTCCCAGAATAAACACGTCAACACTTTTTTCTTTCTGGTTTTTTGCTTGACTGGTTACGATTTTTAAATCAATACATCCACATTTTTAACCTTTGGGAATTATTATTAATAATATAATTATGATTAATATTACGTCTTGTATTCCTATTTTTTTGTCTCTTTAAAAGCATGCAGTAAATGTTTGAAGCATGAAATGCATCATGAATGTTTAATGATCTCACAATATTTTAATATTTGTT
>JBCNYG010000012.1:4973525-4984645 GCA_039654305.1 Porochilus rendahli | reverse complement strand
TAAAGGATTAGTGTCCGTGTGTGTGTGTGTGAGAGAGAGAGAGAGAGAGAGAGAGAGAGAAGGACACAACTATGGGGCGAGGAAAAGAAAAAAGGGGCACATGACAGATATGGGGCGGAAAATGAATGAATATGGAAAGATGGAGAACGAAAACAAAAGCAAGGACAACAACAAAGAGAAAGAAAGAGACAACGAAAAAGAAGGGAAGAAAAAAAAAAGAATAACAGATGGGGGAAAAAATGAAAGAATGACCGAAAAAGAGAAAGAAAAAAATGTAGTATTGAGAGGGACAAATCAACATGGGGGACAAAAAACAAGTAATGGAATGACAAAGAAATGGACAGAAAAAAAAGGACAAAGAGACTGAAAGCATGGAGACAAAAAAAGAACACATTGAAAAAGAAGAAGGAAAAAAGAAAGCAAGCAGGAAGGAAATGTAGAATGACAGTCAGAAACGGAGAAAGGACTGAATGTATGATCTAATGATAAAATGAAAAATGAAAAAAGAAAACAAAAAGAGAGAAAACAAAGCAAGAATAAAAGGTAGAATAAGAGAGATAGGAGAGTGGGAAAAAAAGATATAAAATAAATAAGAGAAATAAAATAATGCAATGTATCATGAGGGGAACAGACAGACGAGGGGAAGGATAAAAAAGAAAAACAAAGAAAGCAAGAAAAGAAGACTGTTTGGGGAAAAAAATAAGAGAAAGCAAAAGGAGAAGGGGATAGAGAGAAAATGAGACAGAGGAAGATAGACACACAGATGGAAAGTGAGACAGATAGATACAGAATAGAGGAGAGCGCGAGAGAGACGGAGAACGAGAAGAGTGACACGGAGACGGAGCCACTTTCTAATCGAAGTCTATGAGGGATAATTGTTGGCAGCAGCGGTGATGAATAAACATGAGCTGATCGTAATGATCGCGTGATCTGGATCAGCGTGATTCACAACCTCGCGGGTTTGATCTTGCAGGCTCGGGGGCGGGGTGCGGGCTCGGGGGCGGCGTGGATCTCCTCGATGAGCCGCTGAGTCAGTCGGAGTTTGGGAAGAAGCTCGGTGGTCTGGAAGCGGGTCAGTCGGCCTTCGTTACTGATGAGGTCGAAGAGGGACAAGTCCACGGTCTAGGAGGGACGATGAGAAGGGGGGACATGAGTTCAGTAATAACAACAACGACGACGAACATAACGGGGTTCGCTATCAAACACACACCTTCCACTGGTCCTTGTGCAGAGCGGCGAGCAGTAAGGACGGCGTGTTGTACTGCAGACTTTGGCACGTGTACGAACTGGCGGTGTCCCTGATCTGGACCAGATCGGGGTGATTACAAATCCTCTGCAGATGCATGAGAAACTGCAGAACACGTACGAAATGTCCTGTCTTCAGAGCCTCCTGAGAACTACACACACACACACACACACACACACAGGAGCAAAGGTTATGGCACCTGGACCAGGTTTACTAAACAGTCACTTCTAATATTTCACGATCCAGTGACTAATAATAATAATGATGATGATGATGATGATGATGATGATGTCACTCATACAGACCTGGGTTGCGTCAGGATGTCCTCGTACATGCTCTTCTGTCTGGCAGAGAGACGACATTTCAGGATGTGCTCGTACTTCTTAGGCAGCTGCTTCTCCACATCTCTCTTGGAGCGACGCAGTATGAAGGGCTGAATCATCTACAAAAGAATAAGTGACATGAGGAGCGCGCACGCACACACACACACACACACACACACACACACACACACACACACCCAACTCTGGAGACCTTTGAACACATACCCGGTGTAGTCTGATGACCAGTTTGTGGCAGTAGTCCTGGTTTTGGTCTGCGCCAGGCTGGATGGGGAAGTCCAGGTACGAACGCGTGATCCCAGGCAGGAGGAAGTGGATCATGGTCCACAGCTCTCTCAGGGTGTTCTGCAGTGGGCTGTTGATCAGCAAGATCCTCTGCTGGCTGTGCGACAATCAGAATAGACCAAAACACTCAACTCAAACCCAACACACTCCCATTTATTTATATATATTTATATATATTAGTTGAAAAGTTTGACCTCTTGAGGGTGAAAATCGTTTCCCAGTGTTTCTCGGTCATGTTTTTGTTCAGCTGCACTTCATCCAGCACCAGGTGCCTCCAGCGCCTCTTCAGGAAATGAGCCTGGTCTCTCAGAAGCAGCTTGTATGACGTAAGACACACGTGGAAGCTGTTAGGCTCGGACCACCACTGTGGAGAAACAAAGCCAACGGGAATAAGGATAACGCTACAAGAGTACGCAGGAGTGCGAGTGTGATGAGGATGTGACGTTCACCAATCGTTTGGATCTGCGCTCGCGCTTGCTGCCCAGATACAAGAGGATTTTCAGGCCCGGGCACCAGCGCTTGAACTCCATTTCCCAGTTGAGCAGCTTGCACGTCCTCACCACCACCAGGTGAGGGCCCCATACACCTGAAAACAAAGAACACTGACTACCATCTGGACTTTCGACCAATCACAATGAGTTTGCTTTTTCTTATGCAGTCTAGCCTTAAAATGATTTAAAACATTGATCGAAGGGGTCCAAACGCTCCTGCCATACGGACCACTTCATAAAATGGCAATATAGAAAAAGCATAGCAAGTCTGAAAGCCCCAGCTTCAGTGCGCGGTAAGCAGATGTCTGTAAACTCATGCCTGACTGACAGATGGACCGACAGACCCCATTCCTATAGATCCTGATACGCGGGAGATCAAAAGGTTTCTAGCGCTAGCTTTGTTAGCGATATTAGCTTCATACCATCAAACTGTTTTGGCTCCAACCATTCCCTTAAAGATACGGTGTGTAAAACGGTGGTGGTGCAAGATGGTGGCCTCCATGAGAGAGGACCCACTCCCTATGAACGGCTTATTCAAAGGTTCTGAAAACTCAATGATTTTTAAAATAAATACAGATTAAAGAAAACGTACCATTGGAGAAGATACTTTATTTCTGCTAACGGAGGCGCAAAAAACAAAAAACAAAAATGTTACACACTGTACCTTTAATCACTGATAGATCTGTTCTTTTTAAGTCATGCTCGAAGAATGTTTAAAAAGGTTAAAAGGGGTCCGTTTTCCCACCCATTATGTCTCTGAAACTCAGAATGACCCAGAGACCTTAGTCGTATCTCGCAAATCAAGCGAGCACTTTCCCTCGCAATCTTAAAAGAAGAAAGACAGCAGACGGACCTTCATGGCAGGCCAGGTGTGCGAAGTAGGCCACTGTCTGGACGGTCTTCCCCAGTCCGGTCTCGTCTGCCAGAATGCCGTTGAGGTGTTTTCGGTGCAGGTTCGCCAACCACTCGACGCCTACCAGCTGGTAATCTCTCAGAGAGCCGTGAAGGAGGGAGGGCAAGGAAAGACGAGTCTAAAAAAGAAAAATAAATCAAGAAGAGTTAAAGGTACAGCATGTAATAACGCAAAGTCTTGGCGTTCCAATTTGCGACTAACTGAAATTTAATTCCTGACCCGTCCACTTGGAAGCCTGTATTGTTCTGGGCTACTGTAGAAACACGGCGGCCTCCATGGCCGTGAACCCGCTCCCCCACGTAGATATAAACAGCATGTTTAACAGACTGTTCTGAAAACTTAATTTCTTCTAATGGAGCATCTAAAGTGTTACATACTGCACCTTTAAATAAGGCAGGAAGTACTTTAGGCTTTAGGAAGGGAAACAGGCGCAGTACCTGGGACAGTGTTGTCATAGCTGTTTACTAACGGGTAAGGAACTAAAAAGCTCCCACAATTACTTAAACTAGGTCCTGCACTAGACGAGATTTGGGCAGATTTCGGAATGAAATAAAATAAGGAAACCCACAGACGGTGTCATCCGAGCGCTGCCTTTGGGTAGGATCAGGTCAGTCGCCCGGGATACTTCTGCTATATCCTTCATGGGTTTGCCGTCGGTTCCCGTGGCGCTGCTGCTCCGGTCTGGGCCGCGGTACTGCTCGTCACTCAAGAGTGTGTCGATGAGAACCGCCTCGTGGGGGCTGTCCAGTGGACAACTATCCATGTCTAATACAGTATGGAACAGTGAGAAGATTATTCAACAGAACATAACATATATGAAGATAACTGAGCATGCCACTCGTTTTTTTTTCTGTTAAGCGCAAAAATAACGGCACGCCAAACAATAAGGCATGGGCAATAATGCAGCAATGCCCCCCGTCTCCACCCCACTTTCCTGCAACGTTAAAATGACATTCGCCAAAATGAGTTTGATTGCAAAACAATCTTTTCTTAATAGTTGTACAGTTTTCCTTCCTTCTTAACAGAAATAAACACTGCTTTCAATAATATAAAGATTTAAGTACTGCCTAAACACAGAGCTCCAAACAAATTTACTACTCCTGAAACAAGTTGGCATGACATGATATTATGTAGCGTAAAATTGCTTTGCACAACAAACATGTACGGTAACACCGCGGCATCGTGGATGACACCTCACACCCAAATACACGGAAATAAAATCTTGCACAATAAAGCGGTCATGCTTTATTGGAAGAAAAGTGGAAATTTTCAACTTAGAGAAATAGAGAAACGTCCTCCTCAATGTGATTGGGTTCAAAGCTTTTCTATTCAAATGAGTAATACATTGCATGGGAGTATTACTTAATTACGCCAGCTAAAAATACTCAGACACCTACTGCAGAGAATTCTGTTCACGTGGTTAAAAATTTCGTATTTTATTTTATGGCTTGAAACAATAACAGTTTGGAAGGAAAGCTGGGATGAAGTTACCGTCACTCAGACATTCATTCCCATTACGACGGTTATATGGGCCATTTATAGAACAGTGCACAGTAACAATAAATATATTGACTAAAGAAAGAGCTCGATGCTGTACCAATTCTTCTTAAGTATGGAGCTCCGCTATTAAAACACTCAGGCTAGAGTATAAAGTTATAAAATACTAAAACATACCAAGAATAAACCGTATGTGAAGGGTGCTAAAATAATCTGGGGTGACTTATTAAATGATAGTAAGGAACAAACAGTGCCTTCAGTTTCATCTCTCTCCTCGTCCTCGCTCTGACAGGCAGGCTGGGGCCACTCGAAGCCCTCGGCATACGCACCGGCATATTTCCTTACCAAAGTCTCCAACGGCACCTCAGCTATAAAAGCAAAACCAAACAAAATATTCAAGTGAACAAAAACAGTGAGGCTTGGAATCTTTGCTGTTGCGCTCAAGCTTCAGATTTTTACGAGATGAATCAAAAGCAACAAATAGAGAGAGACCAACCTTCCTTGGTGAGTTCAACAAGCTCCTCTTTTTGTTCAGCAGCTACTTCCATAGCCTCCTGCTCCTCTATCGTGCTCTCCTCATCTTCAGCTGTAGAACCCACACAAACACACACACACACACACACACGGACAGTTAAGCCAGGGGGACCTCATAAATCAACAGATCCAATGGTTCCAGATCCCCTGCCAACACGTGACAAATTGTTGATTAGTAATCACACGACAAAGACCGATTTTGACGGTGACCTCAATTTGACCTTGAAAAAAATGAATCAAGAAAATATTCCTCTGAGATTATGGAGCTGTTTCTCAAATATGAAGGTCGTATATCAATCTGGGGATCAGTAACCTCACGGCGAAGGGCAGTTTTCATAAATTTTAACCAAAAATAAATAAATCAAAAATAAGGTCAAGGTCATGAACCCCAGAGCTCATGCGAGAGGGTGTTGAGCTGGACTTGTGTTTAAGATATGAAGGTCCCAGGACTAATTGATGATCAGAAGTGAATAAAGTACAAACCCTCTTCATCAGAAAGCGACGCGCTCTTCTTCCTCTTGCGGGCGGTGCTCCTGGACTCCTGAGAACACAACACAAAAAGCTGTAAACGCGAAGCAACCCGACGCATCATTTTCTGAAGAAAACGGTAGAGAAGATCTCACCACCCTGATGTCCTTCTCTCCCGAAGCTGGAGATTTACTGCTTTGTCCTGAATGAAAAAAAACGAGAAAT
Source organism: Porochilus rendahli (assembly GCA_039654305.1). Taxonomy (NCBI): domain Eukaryota; kingdom Metazoa; phylum Chordata; class Actinopteri; order Siluriformes; family Plotosidae; genus Porochilus; species Porochilus rendahli. Next base: position 4,978,645 of record JBCNYG010000012.1, on the reverse strand, counting down.
ATATCAACCTTAACACTGATTCGCTCGCTCACACACATTCTCACTCGCGCGCGTGCGTGCGCACACACACCCTCGCTCACCTTTCTTTCCCGATTTCTGTAGGCTGAGGACTTTCTGTCTTTTGCACGAGATCTCCAAATGGAGTTTGATTTCTACAACCTGAGAAAACAGGGACACAAAAAAAAAAAAAACCTCCTTCACAAGAACTCAGGATGGGGTGTGTGTGTTAAAATAAACCCTCGTACATCATATCATCATATAACACATTTGTATGAGTTTTATTTCTGTACCTGCTCGATATTAGACCAGAAGTAGTCCACCTCACGCGCGATGACACTGGCGATGCTTCTCAACCTCAGCTCCTCCTCCGTCTTCTTTCTCTCCACTGCTTTCCTCACCTCGATGTGGTAGCGGGCACAAGTGCGCACCAGCTGGACAAACAAACCCATCAGTGTTCAAGGAGCATCGCCTGATATTTACAAATCTCTCACTTCCACCGCCACATTATAAGATACAACAAACCGAATAACATAAAACAGGTTTAAGCCGCAATCCCAGAAAAAAAACTGTGAAAAGGAGCTGCATAAGTTCCACGTGAAAAGCAGAATTGCTTTGGGGTCTAAAATGCTAGTTGGTGATGTGCTGTGCCTCCTGTCAGTCCTTTAGAGACACCTGACTCTTTGATCCAGGGTGGTTCCTGGGGGCGGAGCTTTGATATATGGGTGGGGCCCATTGAAATATCAGACTCAGACTTATCTAATCAGTTATCCTGGGAGAGGAATAAATACATCATGCACATTAAAGCATTTATAATAAAACTGCAAGGCAGTTAGACACTCTCATAACAAAAACAGTGATAAATCGCTAAAGCTAGCTTTTAAAATTCAACCAATTATCATAATGAACATGCGTAGAGCAACAACACGCGAGAGTAGATTTTCTGACCTTTGTCCAACAGACGTGACATTATATGATAACGTAATTATAAACAGACAGCTGGCTAATATTTACGACACAGCTTTAATTCTGATGAACTGCTTGATTTGGAATAAAAAAAACAAACCTATTTTATTTAACATCTTTATATAAAAACCGAGATTAAAAAAAAATGATACAATAGATAAAGTTCAGAAGTATTTCTGGCTAGTACAGCTAGTTTGTAACGGTATCAACAAATACAAAAACGCCTGACGACTGATTTTTCACTATGATAAAATACTAGACTTCACTATAAGAATACTTTAAATCGAAATAAATAGCGTCTAACGTGGACACCGCCCCAGCGCTTTAATCTCAGCGATGAGAACAGGCTTAGAGGAAAAACGGCAGCAGTCAACGGTTGTGTTCTTTGGTTTTTAAAGTGCATCTCAAATAATTCAAAAATATATTTTACAATAGAATAAAATACTTAGAATTACACAAAATAACTTAAAATATTTTTATAATATTATAAGAAAACTACAGCTAATGAAACCAAAATAATAATAATAATAATTAAGTCTAAAATCCAGCATTTTAGTTATTCCCCTGTACTGAAATTAACATATGCATTAACATGCAAACACATTTACAAAGCAGCTTTACGTTACAATTTACCAGGTGCTGCTCAGTTCTGTTGATAATCTGATGTTTGCTCGCTGTGCCATGGAGAGATGCCCAGACTCAAAACCCCACCCAAACAAAACGAGAGTAGCACCGCACGTGTTTGGATTAAATATAACTAGTGATAACGCCCCCCAAAATTTCTTAAACAGGACTTCCATCTAGCTAAAAAAAATTAAATAATAATATGACTTCCATCTATCTAAAAAAATTTAAATAATAAAATGACCCATTTGACTTTCAAAAAGGTGGAAAATTCTCATCCCTGCAATCTCCTGTTACCTTCTTGGCGGCCGCCATCTTCCAGCGCCTCTCCTGTGCGAAATCGGCAGCCATCCACTGCATCTCCTCCAGGAGGTAGTCCCAGTGGGATTTGGGCCTGCTGGCTTCCTGTAGTTTAGGCAGCCGGCTCGCTGACCACTGGCCCTCCTTCCTGAGCTCGGCAACGCGTTGATGCACCTGAGTCTCCTACAGGAAGTAACGGCAAGTACGGTGATTCTGAATAAATGCTAACTTCCGCTAATTCTACTTTAAGGTTTCACCTCCTACTCATCCCTGAGCGCTTAAGCTTCAATATGGTCCCCATGAGATAGGTTTTAAAACCCCGCTCCGTCACACACTCACCAGTTTCGCCTGCTCCGCCTGCTTGTCCTGCGCGCTCTCCTGGGTGCTGTTAGTAGCCGAGCCCTGGTTTAGCGTGGACAGCTTCAGCGCCGTGGTGCCATTGGAGGCCGCCAGTTTGGAGTGCGACGCGGGAGAGAGCGTGTGAGGTACAGGAGTCCGGACTGGAGCTGTCGTGACGGGGGAGGGCAAGGAGGATGAAGACGTGGTGGTGGACATGACAGAGGAGGGCATCAGACGCTGAGAGGGCTGGGACGTCTCCACTCCGGGCCGGACCAGCGTCACAGTCTGAGGGGGGAAAAGACGGCAAATTAGGCCGACCGTAGTAACCCTTTGGCATTTTATATATTCTTCACCGGAATAGCCACTGGTTCACATGAATCTTTACTCACGGCCGGGCCGGGCTGCATGACCGGCTGCATTTGCTGCTGCTGTTGTATTTGAAGCTGCATCTGCAGCTGCGGGTGTGGGTTCACAGTGGTCAGCACGGCGCCTGCACCCTGCAGCTTCACCTGGGCCTGGATCTGTCCGCCCGGTGCCTGGCACTGCTGATCCAGCACCATGGGCTGCGCCTGAGAGAGAGCGAGAGGCAAAGCGGCCATGGGCAGGGCGGCTTGTGGGATTCGTCCTGGAAGCTGGGGCGGAGGAGTGTGGAGGCTGGCGGCGTTCTGCACCGGGGGACCTTTGGACGGGTCGTACTGCTGCTGGTTTTGGCTCTGCCCCCCTATCTGGACTGTCTGTGGCGTCGGAGGCATGCCGCCTGAGAGAGAATGGAAGGAAGAAAAGAAAAAGAGGGAGGGATGGAAAGAGAGGTGTGGGGTGGAAAATTGAGAAAAGAAGACGAGAGACAGAACGGCGCAGACAGCACGCCCGAGAAAAATGGGAGAGCGACGAAGGAGGAGGGTGAAAAGCAAGATGGAGAGAAGACAGAGAGAGAAAAAAAATGCACAGGGAAAAATGAAGAATGCGAGAGCATGGGAAAAGAAAAGGTAAAGAAGAGATGCATGGAGAAGAGAAAGGTACAGGAGAGTCGCCAGAAGGGGAGGATGAAATATTGAAAAACACATTTTCACATAATTATATGCATATTTACTAATACTATTATTTATTTTTTTTTTTTTTAATTTAACCTAAGACGAGGACTTTTTTTTAATCCGGTGGTACTAAATTAACTTTTATTATGAACGTGATGTTAATGATAACTAAATCTAAAATCAGTGGGTACCAAAGAAAAATAACATTTATTTAATTAACAATGATTACACAAAAAAGTACAAAAAATAATTATAAATAAACTGTTTAAATAAAATATTCAAATAATAAATAAGAACAACAATAATAGTAATAAATTAAGTACTCTAATTATGAATTATGTCCAATAATTATTTTATAAAATCATACAAAATTACATGCATTATAAATTCAAACAATTAAAAACAAAAAGGGATGAGGTTAAAAAAAATAAAGCGATGAGATAAGAAGAGCAAAGGAAAAAGAGGAAGAAAACAAAACCTGAGCACAGACACCACAGGATGAGCATGCGTGTTCCACCTGTTAGGTTACACTGCATTTCGACAGCTTATACAACAGAGCCAAGCGGGGTGGAGGAGCAGAATAAAGACAAGGGGGACAGATTAGGGGCGGAAAGCAGGACAAGTGCTGGGTTTAAAGTGCACACTTAAAAAGAAGCACCTCCGTCAAGCTAGCCTCTACGCCAATTCGCTTCACCTGTAATAGGGGCCGCTTTAAGCTCCTGAGGCACTTCAGGGTCAGGTGACTAAATGACCTGCACTGAGGGATAGAGGCCAAGTCGTGACAAAAAAAAAATGCTGGAGAAACCAGGAATGACGAATGGAGGGAAGGAAGGGTGACGAGAAGAACGTCTAGATGAGAACTGATGGATGTGCACGTGGATGCACGTGTACTGATCGATGACGCAATGAGATCAAGAGGTGGAAGAAAAGGGGTGGAGCCAGAGACTCTGCAGGAAACGTCAGATGAACATGAGGAAAAAATTAATTCTCCGAAATGATCGAATGATATCAAAGAAAAAGGATGCGAATGCGAGATGTGGTTTCTTCCCTTTCAGACGCGTCAACTTCTCCTGGAGCTTCTCGGACCACTCAAAGAGCCTGAACTTCCAGTGGGCGGGTCAAAGGGGGTGAATTGAATCGTGTCAAATTAAAATAAATGGTAAAAAAATCAAACAAAAAAGACAAAAAGATATATATATTTATATATATATAAAAAAGAGAAGTGGGAAGGGGTCACTCTGATCACTCTCTCAGATCTCACTGGGTTGACCTCTGACCTCCAGCAGCGTATCTAAACCAATGGACAACCGGGCCAGGGGGGTTTTTAAAAAAACCCAGCGGCGCTCCTACCTTGCGCTGTCGGCATAAGCTGCTGGAGGGGAACGCCGGGAGATCCTAAAGGAGCTACAATGGGGTGCTGGAATATCATCCCGTGGCGAACCACTTCGATCCGGGACCGCTTAGCCTGATCTGGGATGCAAAACACACAACACCCTCAACACGCAAAAAAAAAAAAAAATTTAAAATAGGAAGATTGAAAAGGGGAGGGGGAGAACAAGAAAGCACGAATTTAAGACAAAAAAGAAAAAAAAGAAAGAAAAACACTCGGCACACAGCAATGACGTTTGCACACCAGCAGTCGGACGTGAGGAAGCGGCGCTCCCCGTTTCATGGGCTTCGAACACACAGCGCTGGGAAAAGATGCTGAATATTGATTAAGCAGAAGCAAATTTGAGGAGGAAATGAAGGAAAGAAAGGGAGGAGGTTAAAAAAGGGGGGGAAGGGGAAAAAAAAAAAAAAAAAAAAAAGGCTCCTGCGCCAACGTCGTTATCCCTTCTTGAACCAAAGCCTGCTGGCGTTTGA
>JBCNYG010000012.1:4912543-4924011 GCA_039654305.1 Porochilus rendahli | reverse complement strand
ACACACACACACACACACACACACACACACACACACACACACACACACACACACACACACACACACATAATACACTCTTTATTTGGACTCACAGCTGGTTAAGGATTCATACTATACTCCAAATCTTTCCATGTCACAGCTCAGTTTAGCAGACACACAGATCATTATCACTTATTAAACAAACATAAAAGTTCAGATACACATGGCAATGCTTTCTTCATATAAACAAACATCTAATAATGAATAACACTAAACACTGCCACTGTTATAACACTATTCATGGCCTCGTCTGGATCGACCACCCATTCGTATTCCAAAGTCTCCACATCTTGGCATTTTTTGGCCTGATAAGCAAAACCTTAAATCTGTCACTCCACCAAAATCAACAATACAGGGAGTGTTAGTGTGGATTACACAAACACGTTTACGTCAACCTGTGTAGGGTTTTACCTTACTTGGCTTAAATATTACAAGCATATGCTGAAAAAGAGGTATGACTTCTGAGCTCAGCATTCCAGCAACACCACAAAGAAATATGAGATCGGCCTGAAACCTAATTTTCAGTGATTAGATACAGACTCAAGTCTCCGCTTAGGTTTTTTGTGCATATTTAGTCTTATCTAATTTGCCGCAAAGGCTATTTTTCCAAGTGCAGACATTCCCCCATTTCTAAGGTCTGGCCCCCTGACCATCTTGCGTGATTGAAATTCCATTAGATACCCTCACATGAGAAAGAGAGAGAGAAGAGCGGAAGGAAGGAGTCTCCCTCCAAAACAAACATGCTGCGCTCCTTGCGATTTACAACCTTCCTGCATCCTAAATTTGGCGGCAGTTAATGGATCTAAATGATTTCTCAGTATATTCACACAAGATCCTAATAAATAAAATGCATGGGACTCAAATAACCAAAAAACAAAAATGAATGGAAAATACTCATAGCTATAACAGCTTGCTTTATTTATAGCGGAGCACCTGAGCAAAGCCCCGTAGCCACCATGTTACCACAGGAAACCCAATAAGGAAATAAAAAAAAAGAGATTTATTATTAATAAATAAAAAAAAAAAACACCAATGGCTCATAGACCACCACTCAGAATAATAAACACAGTCTAACACAGGTAGGCGAACAAACATTCGCTGATTAAAACACAAAACATTCACAAGATCACAGAACATGAACTCGTTAAACAGGGGGGTGAAAAGCTCAGTGCTACCCTTTCCTGCTTTTTCTACAGACCGTAGTCTCACAGTAGAGAATAATTTATTTATTGATTTCCTATAGGCTTCAGCTCTTAAAGGAGCCGCGCTTCTCTTAAAACACCAGCCTCGCACACCTATCAGTAGATATACAATTTGGGAGCTTCGCCTTTAGGCATTGCCTAAATCTACATATTATTTTACCCCTCTAAGAAGTTCCAGTTATTGTTTTTAATAATTATCTAGAAATATGCTATTGTTACAGAACTCTAGGTGCATCCTCCGCGTGGTCAATTACACACTGAGTATCATCATGGTTACTACATATAATTCTTGTGACAAGGAAATCAGGTAATAAGATCAGGGTGACCTAGTTTTTACCGGGTTAACAGGCATGTGCATGGGCATATCTGCTATAAATAACAAACAATCCTGTGCTAAATTGTGCATATTTCATACGGACCCTGTGACCCTAAAATTATGTCAAGGTGACCCAGTTTTAATTTGCTTGAGGACCTTGACACTAGGTATAACTGGAATTAATTGGAAACCGATCCAAAAAAAACTTCACCCTCTAGAGTGTTAATTAGGCATTTTTGATGAGTTGACCTCTGTGACCTTGAAAAATCAAAGGTCAAGGTGAATGTTTCGATGGGCTGATAGTTTGTGCCGTAGGGACTAATCAACATCAATATGAAATAAATCCTTAAAGAACAAGCACTGCTAGAGTGTTAACAAGAAGTGTCTGTGGACAGCACCTGAAAAAATAGCTTCCCCTACGCAAAGTGGGGGATACAATTACATTACATTATTGTGGAATCTATATGAAATAAGTCCACATTTACACTGTAGCAATTGTTCCATCACCAGACTCTCTTTTTTAGTTCCCTTGAAGAAATCAAGAGAGGAAACGTTTTTTATATATTGCTGAGAAACCATAAAAGGTAATCTCCTCTGTCCTTCAGTGAAACACTTACTAACTGAAAGAAGTCATCTGAAGGCAGTCAAGTGACTCAAGTGACAACGCAGCTGCAACCTGTGCTGTGCCAGACAAACCTACCTGTAATCCAGGAAGCCACAGTAGAGGAAGACTTTGTTGCTTTCGTTCATGGCTTGAAGTTGTTGCTCTTTGCTCTGAAACAGATTCAGAAAGAATGAAGCGTAAAAATTATTTCTATAAAATGACATTTACATCACGATAAATTACGAGTGTTCGTTCTTCTTATCTCAAATTGGTGAATCATATCATACCCAACATGTCATACAGGAGAGAGCAGTTATTTACTCTACTCCCCTTGCTGGAGCTGAGGTGCGAGATGACCGCAAGGCTGTCATATCCTAACAGAACGAAGCCAGGCAATGAGGCAAAACATGTCACCATGACAGTGTTTGTGTAAAACAGGAGTGCGTGTATGGCCAAACGTCTTCTCTTGGCTTTATAAACATCGACTTTTAATGACCTGAGCAAAGGAGGGAGCAGGCGGGAACATACAGTTAGTAACTGAACAAGTGGAGAGAGAATGGAAGCAAGCTGAAGATGAGATCTGGAGAGATGCCATCCCAAGTCGCTGGAAGTCATCTCTTAATGTGGCACAAAAATCCAACCGAATAAAAGAGGAAATCAGGAGAGTTAAGAAAAATAGCCATTACATAGAACCCCTCAGCCAGGATGCCTCAAGCGCACGTAGGACAAAAATGTACGTTTTGCAAAAAGTAAGCGATAACTGGGAAAAAGTTGCAGCATGCAGCTATGCAAAAGTTCAGAAAGCTATCATGCATAGGCGGCAAGCAATGGCCTGGACAAACTTTATATGACCAAGGTCACTGTGCCAAGGTCAAAGGTCACATATGCAAAATAGCTACTCCATGCACAGGTTTAGGTCGTAGGGAGTGCCTATGCAAAAGTTCAGAAAGCTGGCCTGTGCATGAGCTGAGCAATGGCCCAGAAAAAGTTATTGTGACAGCGCCCAAATCCCGCCCGCCCAGCCGCCGAGCCAGCGACAATACCCCTCCAGCCATAACCGGCTGAGGGGTCAAAACAAGCCAATTCTATTGAAAGTCCTCTAAAGAAGATGATCGCCTTGGCACGACTTTGTTCCATAGTAAAGGATCGGGAAGGAAGTTATTAAGCCACTTATTATCCATTATTATAAATCCAGACTATATGCAAACAAAATTAGATATATTGATACACACTTAATAACTGTTGACAAATACTCAATGGCGAGCCATTATGTAGGGAGTGGGCATACACACACACACACACACACACACACACACACACACACACACACACACACACACACACACACACACACACACACACACTCTCATCTTTAACTCATAGAACCTCTTAGCTCTCAACAAGCACCATGCCAGCTCCAAATACTGGAAATAAGTAATGACACAACGAGCTGCTCCTTCCAGCATTTTCTAAATCTTCCATGCCTCGGCTTGGCTCTACGGATGCTTAGCTGTGTTTAATGAGGCTATTAGCCGCAGAGCTGTGCCCTCTGAAGGTGGAGTCTGTTTAACGTAAGCAGGTGCCAGCATAAACAACCCTACAACTGCTTTTGTTGTGCCGTGATTAAGTTATATTGGCTGATGGGTGTAGAGCCGGCTATAAACATCTAAAGAACGCTACGCGCCTAATTAAAGCTCAACTGGGAATACTGTGTGTGAGTGTGTGTTGGCCAGATATGAACAGAATATAGGGGGAATAAACAGTAGACAGGGAGTGGGGGTGTTATTGATATGTTATGAAACACTCTCTCTTTCTCTCATTTTCGCTGAATGTTTTCAGTGAGGACTGATCATTTTTTTACAGATCATATTTGTGATGTGATCCAGCAGGTCCCTGGAGTCTCTGAGCTAATGGCCTGAGGAATGTATGTGTGTGTAGCCATTAGCACTTGGGATTTGTTTTGACTGTGGAAAAAAAAATCATTTTAAATCAATCCAATTTAGCTTTTTTTTTGAGAAGGGGTGTGTATGTTTGTGTGTGTATACTATGGGTGTGTGTGTGCGTGTGTGTGTGTGTGTGTGTGTGTGTGTGTGTGTAATCACCCCTTTGTAATGGGGGATGAAACATCATTTACAATTACAGGAAATATCACTAGAGGAAATATTTAATACAGGAGTAAATAATAATAAATAGGTTACAGAAATAAATCCATAGTAATTAGTAAAACAGAAAGGGTGTTTTGTAGTGCTGAGCCATTTCCTGATGATCAGACTGATATTTCTGTTCGCAGGACAGCAGCAGGTAGGCTGGTGCTCATTGTCTCTGATGGTCATCTGAGCGGATGTAGCTGTGGGAAGCACTTCCGGTCCGCCTGTTGGCGTGTTCAGAGAGCGTCTCTGATCTGTAAACACGGGGAACAGTAGCTGTGGAGTTAGGCGGTTTCGCTGCTCTAAAGGATGGGGCTGAGGCTCTCTAATAGTTCTTGTAATTGTGTTTTCTGGCTTTGCAGCTTTGTGATATGCGCTGTTATAGGTAAGATTTAATATTTACATCAGTTACACTCGCGCGCTAACACCAGTCTGTGTTCATGGAGACCCGGAGCTAAAAATGCTAAGCTAACTAGCGCCTTTTCACCGGAGTGCATTGTTGTCTAGCCGCTTCATAATTTGTCAAAAGGGTGAAAATTATATTGTATTTGTAGCTAGGATACTATTTTAATTATTATTATTACATTTGATGGTAATGAATACCGGACTATTAGCTATAAAACATATTACAGCAAAAGAACAACACAGTTAGCGACTGTCCAGCAGCTTCCTGTCTACAGTTTCTGTCTTATTTATAAACCTATCCCCGGATAGAAGAGTTGATTTTACAGGAAAGGGAATTTAACGCGCTTTAGTAGTTTGTCTCTTCTACTAACGTTAGCAAACAAGTCCATCTGTTTATGAATGTATACGATACAATACAATAGCAAGCACTGCTAGCTAAGCATACTGTACAGGGTTACTCCATTAACGGTGGTCCACAAACTTACTCTTCAAATGTCACTCGGATTTGAGGGATCAGATATGATTGAAATAAGTTAACTCTAGGTACCTATCTCTAAAAGAACCGCAGGTTATTTTACACATTTGTCTATATTTACCGGTGTAGACAACGATGAAAATCTCGTGGTCACCAGCATACCCGCCGGTATGTTTATTGTTACTTAATTCCGGTGTAAAGGGTCGTTGTGGACACGCTTATTATTTACACATTTATTACACACTTATAAGAGCTTATACAGCTTATAAGAGAAGCCAAATACTGTTTTATTATGTACAAGTAATTGGACCATATACATTTTAATAGACACATTTTAGTTCATTTTAATACATTTTAATGGATTTATTTATTTAGCATAAATTGGAATTTTAAAAGAATTGTTCTTGTGCATAATTCATTTGTGTTTTTCGTATAAATTTTTATAAAGTTTAGTTGGGGAAAAACATGATTTTTTTTTGAGAATTGTAATTTATATAATTTTTTAAACCAGTTTTAGATAGTTTTAGTCATAAGAGTGTATTATAATCACAGGTAGGTTTTGGCATAGTGGAAAAATGTTTGTTTTTATGAATAAACTTTTCCCTGGAGTTCCCAGCGGGAGGGGAGAGTAGAGGAGCTGGGTAGTGCTGAGACTCGGTGGAATTGTTTGTTTTCAGATACAAGCATTAAAATTTGGTGTGAGCGCCATTTGGAACTTGGTCTTTTTTCAGGAAATTACCCCAACGTCTCGAATGAGTGTTTAAGATATCGCACACTTTTTAAAAAATCTCATCTCTTTCAAAGTGTTTTATTTCAGGTTGGGTTTGAGTTTAATAAGCTGTTTTTTCTTGCTGGACGATTTCCGTGAGTATAAAGAGGGACTTAATTGAGAGAATATACATTTAATTGATGTTATTTTTATAAATTATGGAAGAACAGAGGAATTTATTACCATTCTATCAAAATATTCAATTTCACAAGATGTAGTGTATCCTGTTAACTTTTACTCCAGGTTGAGTTTCGAACTCAGACTTTATGTACTTAGAACAGGTGTGATAATTTTGTAATGGGAGAAAATTCATTGTGAATTCTCCAGAGTTTTGTTCTTTTTCCTGAAAATGTGGAATTCTCAAAGTGAATTTCTCCAAATTATTCCGGGCTGTATGAACGTTTCCTGAGGCCAGGGATGTGTTATAAATGAAAGAGGAAATCATAAAAAGTTAATCCAGGACCTGATATTATCTGGCGTTAATCTAATAATAGAAAAATTATTTTCGTTCCTTGTCATAAATACATTTGTTGTGAGGTGTTGTACTGAACAGTTTTGAATTGGCCTCGAAATAGGCCATTTTCAAAAATCGAGATTTTTTTACGTGATATTTTACGATAGAGTAATATCGTTTTAACTTCTCGACCATATGCTCATTATCCTTCCTGGATGTGAGCGTCTGTGTTTGGGCCTCAAAAATAGCAGCTAAAATCTTCTTGTTGCTTTTTGCCTCTTAAACCCTTAATCATTGGGAAAAAGAAAACAAAATCCACCCATAATTAATAAAGCATAATAAATCAGTGGCATAGTGTTAGCACTTCTGCCTCATAGCAATAAGGTCCTGGTCTCGAGTCCCGGGCGTGGCGAGGACATTTGTTTGCATGTTCTTCCCATGCTTGCGGGTTTCCTCTGGGTACTCTGGTTTCCTTCCACAGTCTGAAGACATGCACATTGGAATGCACAGTTGGCTGTCACACATTGCCCGTGGGTGTGGATGTGTGTGAATGGTTGTGTGTCGGCCCTGCAATGAAGCAGGGAGCTGTTCACCAACTTACTATGGAGTTATGAGTGTAAGTATAATGAATAATCATAAATATTACATCACAAGTTTGAGTTGAGAGTAAACTGGGTAGTGTTGGCAATCGGCATTGCGCAGCTGACTCCAGTTATTGGTGGTCGGGTCGAGCTGGTCACCGCGCCGACTGTAGTAATTTATTTGTAATTTAAAGAGGATTGTGTTGAGTGTGCGCAGGACGTTTCGTGTAACGCCATGCATGCACAACGCACACTGAACATGACAAGCCAGCAAGTGAGCGGCAGCTTACACGCTTTAAATTGACTTTGTAAAACGTAATATGCAAATAATCGATAAATGCTTTAAAAATAGCGACTTGAGCCACCAGTGTTTGCGTTCAATACATTTTGGAAATGGATGTTATTGATGACTCGCTCAAGCTTTTGGCTCGATCGTCCCAACATTAAACATTTTGTCTATGGGATTAAGGCTGAAAAATCCTGAAGGTGCAGTAATAAAATGTGATTCTGAAGCAGCCTTTTTCTTAACCTGTAATGCATAACAACTAACTGTGATAAAGAAGTGGCTACAAACGGGTGTTGGCTCGTGATAAGCTTTTACACTAATAATTTAATTTCTCCAGCGGTAATCAGAACGAATGTTAGTGTACCACATCGTCAATGTCTTGGCTGTCCAACTCCTGGCAAGCAGGCGCCAAACACGTTTGATGCTCAAAAATTTGTCACAAAACGCACTGGATGAAAATCATTGATGGATTCCCAGACGATTACTCATCTAGTTTCAGTCCGACACTGTTAAACATGACACCTTATCAGACCGCTATAAAACTTGGTAAAAACACTCTTCAGAGACTCAGGAACGCGAGTTTATAAATTTGAGGATGCCTTTTGTTGCTAAATTGTTGCATTTTATGTCGAGATCTTAGTTTGTACCTGCGATTTTAAACGCTTTGTAAAAAAGGATAAAGAGGACCCGTTCCTGTAAAAAGATTATTCACGAATTGTGATTTTAAACTCCTACAAGCTGAGTTGGTTCTGGGGAACCAAATTTTTCATAGGTGACCCAATTTGCAAGCTTAAAAATGATGTCATCGTGGAGTTAAAAAGGGGCGCATGTTGTGCCGTTACTCCGAATGCCAAGTCTTAAGTCCAGTCTGTTGTCCTATCCCAAAGTCCTGAGCCGTAAACTGTTGTTCTAAGCTTCGGGTGATGGTCCCCTTCATACATAGTTCACCGCTTTCATATTTTATATTAGAATTAATGGGAGTGGCAGCTTCCTGTGTTTATTTTTATTCCTGAGTTATAGACATCTATATTTTCAATAATCTCTAGTAATAAAAATAATATCTATTATATACATGCCGCCATAGTTACATTGACAATAACATGTGCATCTCATACAGTGTTTGGCAGACGCTCTTATCCAGAGCGTCTTCCAAAGATCATTTTTATACAACGGAGCAATTGAGAGTTAAGGGCCTTGCTCAAGGGCCCAACAGTGGTGATGGTAGGGATTAAACCGCTGACCTTCGGAGCAGTAACCACTAAGCCACCACTGCCCACGCTATTGTTGTAGTTGACTGTTTACCCAGTCGTTCCTGTACAGTGCCGTTCCTTTCACCAACGCAGCACATAATGTTCATTATTAGTCATTAGCTCACAGATCATTCTTGGTTTCGTGTGTGTGTGTGTGTGTGTGTGTGTGTGTGTGTGTGTGTGTGTGTGTGTGGGAAACTAGTGTGACTGAGGAAATTATTTAAATAAAAGTTTAAATTGAAAATAAAATGGTAGAATCAAGCGTTCTTTTTTACTCCTTGTTTTGCAGGTACGCCGATGTTAATATTTCATTCATTCATTCAGAAAAACCCATCTTTTTTTAATTCCCGTCGGTCTTAACTTGCCGAGTGTGCAACGAATTCCAAAGCGAGACTTTTTTGTTCCAAGCCGGTTTTTTCGTTGCCCTTTCACGGCAGCCATCGTAACTACACCTTGTACATCTGCGCATGCGTACGTGCCCGTCGGAAGTGTCTCCACGCCCAGCCAATGTTTCGAGTCCAGCGATCCACACGGTGCGCGCACGTACAAACTTCTGCCAGAAGTGATACCATTGACGTGTGTGACGGATCTGGGTGATATAGGATTTTTTGTTTTTATTTTCATTTTTGAAAGTGAAAGTTTGTCACCGGACAATTTAATGCAGGAGTTTTGATTTAGGAAATAGTTTTTATTGTATATTCGTTTATTGGTATAATACTGGAACTCGAGTGACATGTTCAGTAGATTTGTAATATATATTCAGCATCAGTGATTGTCCATGTATAATACAAGTATGGTGAAATGCTTCTCCTATCCATTCATTTATGAAGTTTGGAGTCGAATTCAACGTGAGGTTGGACAAGTTTAGACTAAGACGTAAATAGAAGAATTCGGTAGGACCCAAAACAGAAAGTGTCTTTTTTTTAAACAGAAAATCATAGGCACTGTATTTTTAGGTTTATTCCCAGTTCTAGTTTCTTTAACTGTGAAAATAATTTATTTTCAATAAGAAAAGTTTTTAGTTTGTATATGCTGTCAATTAGAAAAAAACAAAAAACAGAATAGACCCCTTGCAGTGACATCATCAGTTTATGTGCTCAAATATGCATCCGGCATTTTACAGACACTGTTCTGTTTACGAGGAGATAACAAGAAGCTACGTGGATTTAACTTTGTCTGAGACATTAGAATATTACTCAGATAACATCATGGCACACACACGTGTACAGTGTAGTTAATGTCTGATTTTTCGTACGTGGTGTAGTGCGCATGCGTTGACTGGCGTGCAGCCCTCTTCAGCTTTTTCCTTGCTCGTGCTGTTCTCGTACCTTTAGCTCTTTTTTCTTGTACTTATCATCTATTGTTCATAAGTAGCCGCACACTCGTATCCACCAGGAGATGAAATGTTAGTTATTTTGTTGATATTTACACCAACTTGAACATCATTCGTCACTGTAGAGTCCTAACCTTTTTTTTTTTACATTTAAACCCACACATGTAAGTGTGCACTACCGGTTTAAACAGAACCCATCCCAACCTGCTGTTAACCTGTACTTAGCTCAGGCTTTAACTGGATCACCTGTGGAGACTCACTGAAACCTCCTGTTGGTATATCTTTAGATGTGGCCTGCTATTCAACTCCACCTGTTTCACATACAGCCTTTTCTTTTTATCTTTTGTTTCAATATCCTTTTGTTCCGTGAGGAAGACCACACCGGTTTCTTTTTCCTTTGGAAATAGAAATGTATTTCTAGTTCAAGTTTTTTTTGCATTTTGAGTGAAGCCTGCAGTCGTTAGCACAGTCAAAGGAGACTAATCCAGGCAATTATGTATTTTTTCCTTTTATTTCATTAAATGCTATGCAAGCTAGCAGGTTTTATTTTCAGGTAAATTGGTTGAGTAGATTTTAAGGTAGAGCTGATGTTCCTGGAACAAGTGCCAATTATCCACTGCATTTTTTTTTACAAAAATATTAATTATCGCTTAGTAAATTGCAAAAAATGCTAAACATCTGTGTGCAAGTTTTATTAAAATTTTTTGTATTTAATCTGAACAATATAGTTTTTAGCATTATTTTTTTAACATTATAGTCATAATATAGTTTTTCACTTGCAGCCAAAAATGTGATTGTTGCTGAGGAGTTGCTAACTAGTCATCTACCTGTATGTGCATTAATATCCTTATACCATCTTTAGTGTAGAGTATCGCTTCTGTGGTTCTATAGAATTAAGTTAGTTTGCCTCCAATCCTGCATGTCACAATTTCCTAATGTATCCTGTTGTGCTTGTTTTGTGTGTCCCAACCAGAACGCTTGCTTTTATGACCTTTATTAGATGCACGTGGTGGTAGATACTGGCACTGACAGTATCTACCACTATATAAGAGTGTTGCTTAACTAGCTGTCAGCTTGTTTCAGTTGCAGTGAGTAATGAAGTCAACACCATGAACAAACAAGAGAAACGTTTCACCCATGTCCCAACCATAACAGCTTTTATCAGAGAGCATTAAATCATTATAATAAAGCTTCAGTGGACTAGTTTATATGTAATATGTATTTGTATGTATTATAATAAGTTTAGACTACATAATCAAGTCTAAAAACAGTGATATACCTGTATTTGATTTTGTAACCAAATGTCACACTAAAACTGTCACACTCTAATTCAGGCCATAAAAATAGTAGAAATGAGCTTTTATTTCTGTTAAAATTAAATTGGGCATCAGAACCTTCCCCTTACATGTCTAACATTGTGTTGGAGAGTCTAATACTCTAATACAACACAATGGTAACCAGTTTGGTGTTTCTCTGTTATGAGAGATTCATAGAGGTGAAACTTGAAAAATTAGAAAAAATTTTGCAAAAGTTCATTCATTCATTCATTTTCCGAACCGCTTATTCCTAATTAGGGTCGCGGGGAGGCTAGCGCCCATCTCAGCCGA
>JBCNYG010000012.1:4872616-4893207 GCA_039654305.1 Porochilus rendahli | reverse complement strand
AGTAAGTGTGTGTGTGTGTGTGTGTGTGTGTGTGTGTGTGTGTGTTGCCCCTGCCCTACAACATCACTTTTTCCACCCATAGCAACAGGAGAATTTGATTTAGCCTCGAGGTTGAACACCATGTGGTCCATGACTTTGTCGACTGTCTCTACAAGTCCACTGATTACAGGAGTCGATTGCTGATGCGCACACACACACACACACACACACACACACACACACACACACACACACACACACACACAGTACAAATATACACAACAGCATGGAGTAACTGTTCCTATTGCATGGTGTAACGACTGACACTCATTCTGTCACCCACTCATTCATCCATACAACCAATCGCCAGATCTTTGCTGACGTAGCGTAATGATGTAGTGCGGGTATTTCTGCTTACCTCCTCGTCTTCTTGCCAGCTACTAGAAGATATCACCTCACCAACACTCTTCAGAAATGACTGTAAAACACACACACACACACACACACACACACACACACACACACACACACACACACACACAAACATCTAATTTTAATTTTAAATAATTCTAAATGAAAAACAACACCCAACAAACATTTGAGTTAAAACCTGCGATTTCAGATGTTAATCGGACTCTGGTGTGGCTCGAGTGCATTTTCAATTATATATCAGTGCAACTGGACGGCACAGTGGTGTAGTTTTTATCATGTCTGCCTAAAATCAAGATGCCCCTGGGGTTGAATCCCGAGCACGGCGAGGCCGTTTCTGTGTATGCATGTTCGCTCAGCAGGCTAACTGGCTGTTCCAAATTGCCCACAAGGTGTAGGTGTGAATGGTTGTTTATGTATCGCCCTGCAATGGACAGGCTGGAATGGCTGTTCAGAGTGTACACCCTATCTTCACCCAGAGTCGGCTGAGATAGACTCCAGCCTCCTCATTACATAAATGTTATATGAAAGAATAAATAAATGCATAAACAAAAGAACATTAACAAAAGTATGTAGAGGCCTAATGACCCCCCTACCCCCATATTGTTTGAGTCACTGTACGGTGTGTTTCTGTTTTCTTTCCAAATTTTTTGTTTACCTGTGTCAGATTTTGAGCCGTAGCCTCAGAAACAGTCTTATTAGGCAAAATAAAGGAAGAGTGGAGGAAGCCGTGCAGTGACTTGGGCAATGGCTCATGACTCTTTGTGAAGATGGAAATAGTGGAGTGAATTGATGCTGTAGTTGCCTGTAAAACACACACACACACACACACACACACACACACACACACACACACACACACACACACACACACACACACACACACACAAGGCCAAGTAAAGCCATCAGGTGATTAACAGCAGAGCCCGGGAAAAAGGACTTGAGTCTTACGTCACATATCGATCCCTTATGTTTCAGGTTACAGACTTAATTGATGAAAATGATCTTCTTGCTGGAGGTAACCGAATTAGCCTTGCTACTCTTCTAAGATAAAGTGATGTTCTGCCTCATCTTCATTAGATCTATCTGGATGCCGTGTGAGCATGTCCGCTCCGCACACACCCGGCTTCCCGCTGCAGGTGGTAATAAGATTACGCGCACGTAAATCGTTCGTACTAGTTCGGAACGATTAGATCAAATTGTCCGAAATAACTTGCAGACTACCTTTCTCGCCGGCGTGTTGTTTAATCTGCACCCAAAAGGAAGGCATCCTGAATCTGGGAACGTTTCAGCTTTCTCTGAACTCCTCTCTTTCTTACTCTCGCTCTCCCTCCCTCTCATGTTTCTGACTTCCCGGCTTAATAATCTGCAGCAGTGCCGCTTGCGGGAGCGCTCAATAGCCAATTTCTTTCCATTTCCTCAGAGTCTGGAGGAAAACAATAGCTCTACAAGAGATGGATTTGTTTGTGTTTATGGGCCTGAACTCCACCTCATTTCCTGCTGGGATCTTGTGCAAAGGTCTGAGCTTGCATGAGCGTGTGTGTGTGTGTGTATGTGTGTGTATGTGTGTGTGTGTGTGTGTGTGTGTGTGTCCTTAGTTGTCATAAGTCTGAATTAGCTTTAAATCTCCTAATCATTTCAAAATGTATGACTCATGTACAGTGTGTATGTGTGCACTTAAGTGCACATATCATCTCTTCCTTCATTCACTTAGTGGTTCATATGGGGGAAAGTCACAGAGAATAGATTGAGAGTGTGTAAATGCTGGCTATAAAACTCCCTTTCCTCACTGCTCTAAGGGGGGCAGAGTGGATCTGTCAGCGTCCTGAATGCCCATGCTAATTTACTAAAGGCCAAACGAAGTTACCAAGCACAAACGGTGCACCATGTTCTCTGTGTACTTCACTATTTTACTCCGCTACTCCTAAACTTTTAGCACATAATATAGTCTGGATGTAAAATCAGCATGGATTAGAGAAGGACAAAGATATCAAAGGGCTGACCCAGAATTCAACAGCATACACAATTTTAATCCATTATATCTCCACTAGGTACATACAGTTCATATACTGTACATTTATTAATATAATTTGTTATAAACACCTTGAAAAAAGACAATGTCACAGCATATATTTACGGAAATCTCTTAATCAGCAAATCTTCATCTCACATCTAGAACAAACCCTGAGACTCAAAAGGAAACCCATCCTCTACCGGGTGACACCAGAAACTTGACCATTTGTAATTCCGCCTGAAATCTAGAGACTTAGAATCCTGATAGAAACTGAATATTAGAGTAAATAGTGACCTTTTAACAGATTATTTGTAATAAATGTTTCCTACCACCATGGGAAACCTGAGATAAGGAAAGAATACTCACTTTCTTTCCGACATCAGTGCTTCGGTCATTAATCAAAGTTCTCAATGGATTTACTATGAGTAATTTATCATGATCCAGGGTTAAATAGCTATCCTAGTGTTTGAGGAACAGAATAAAGCTGTTTTGGTTACTGTGCAGATTTCAGTGAGTAATCAGTCTGAGTGACAAACCCAGACAAACAGCAGGGCTACAGGGTTGGGACTCGGTGTTTTTCAAACAGCCAGGGACAGTTAGACCTTTTCCTCATATCACATCTGCAATCTTTCTGCAATCACATAATAAAACTATATCACTATTTCGACATAGTCTGCCCCCTCACCAAGAATCTCCAGGCCATCTGTTTATATTTTTTGGAGGGGCATATGGTTCCTTTCTGAACAATGTATTCTCTGTGGCGTTTGCTGTGTGTTTTCCACTTCCAGTTATTTACCGAGGCTCGGTTTACACTAAACAGACCTGGCAGTGAAAGTTAAATTATTACCTGCAGGAGGGAATCTGTTGTGGTGTGGACAGAGGAAGGGGATTTGGTAGTTGGAGGATAAACCACACCCTCACCTGGAAAAACACAAACATACAAAGAAAAAATGCATCATTTAACCACTTATTCAGTCTTTTTCTTTTCCACAAAGATACTAATCCTAATGTAAGAGCTCATTCATTAAATTAATTCGTTTGTCAAATGGTTTATCCTTTATGAAGTTTGCCCGGAGGCTGGAGCCTATCACAGCCGACTCTGAGCGAAGCCGAGGTACACTGCAGTGACAGTCCATCGTGAGTCTAACACACACAACCAATCACACTCACACAAACACACACTGAGGGGCAATCTGGAACAGCCAATAAGCCTAATGTGCATGTTCTTGAACTGTTGGAGGTAACGAGAGTTCTTGGAGGAAACCCACGCAACATTCTTTCTCAGAGGTAGATGTACTAACCACTGTAAAGTCATGCTTGTTTTTTTAGGGTTTAAGTTAAAAGTAAAACTAAATCTAAAGCAATTATCAATTAACTGGAAAAATGAAACTGAAATGTTATGAATATATATGAATATACATATAAGGCATTTACTTATTTATTTTAATCAGAAACAATCCCAGAACGACAGAAAGACCCTCCAAGACTGTGAGAGAGGTAAACCTGACACCAGTTCTTCCTGTCTTGGCTTAGACAAGCAGCATTTCCCTACAAAAACATAGATGACCAATTAGAAAGGAGCTCTACAGCCTATCTAAAGGAGAGCCTAATAACGAGTTCAGAAAGTCGAATGATTCATCAAGCATTTTCTTCAAAGGAAAACGGTACCAACCAGAAATATGAAATACTGTAGTTCAATTCAAATGACTAGTAACATTAAATAATCAAATGACAAAAAGCCATTTGACGAAACACGATTTCAAGAAACACGACGCCTCTCCTGGTTAAAATCCATAACCCCACAGAACAAAACCTTACAAAGCTTACTGTCAAAAGCTGTATTCTTTGTCTATAAAACTTTTACAGCGATAGAGGACTTAACAGAACAAGTTCCAGCTGAAATCCCAGCAAAAGCGCAGGGGGTAAACAGTGCTCGCCAACTCCACCACTAGAGTTGTTTCAAACAGTGAGGTAATCACAACTGCCATTTAACACAAATAATCAACCACAAATCAGCTAAATTGAGGCCACGGATACTCCGGAGGTTCAGACTGAACACAAACAAAGGTCTTTACGTATGATTTGTGGGTAGAGCCCTCAATTTTTTTTATTTGAGGCCTCACCCTGGGAGGCATTTGTAGAGGAGGATCAACTCATCCTCCCTTTACAGCAATTTATTGCATTCATTTTGGAAGAGAATGACAGGCTGTTTCGTAAGCAGGACGTAATTCGTTCCTGCTGACTCTCTGGTGGTGTCTGATGCTTTGATGAAACAAGGCAGGCACAATGGCTCGCGCTTCATATAGGTCAGGCGCTTCATATAGGTCAGGTGACCTTAATGCAACAGAAAACAGGCTCACGACGAACAGCCTATAGAGTGACAGGGTATATCATACTGTTATCTTTAGCGAAGGTAATAATGCTCCTGATCGCAGCCCTGGTCTTTATAAACAATAATGGAGTGTTGAAAGCTCCTACTTGAACGATGCCTTCATGCTACATAGAGAGGCTAGCTGACACAAAAAAGCTTACATGACATTTTAAAATCGTCTAAAAAAATAAAACACACTGCACTTTAGAAACAGAACCACATTAGTCATTTCTAATATATCTCCAAACACATTCAGTCTCAAACCAAAACAAAATCTTCTTATACAGCGCCAAGCATGCTGTTACACACATATAAGGCAAAGATATGTACTGCACAAATAAAAAAAAAAAAAAAAGATGAGAGCAGGGTTTGAATCTGATTTACAGATAGAGTTTTTTTAATCTTTTTTTCCAGTGTCTGTCTGTTAAATGCGAATAGAGATTGAGGAATGTGTAAACTGTCTTCCTTTTTGGTGTACTAGTTACTGATAAGGGCAAAAAAGGATTGAAAAAAAAAACAAAACAAAAAGAAAAAAAAATATTGAAGCTGCAGATGTTTCGTATTATGAATCGAGTAGGACTGGAATGATCGCTTATGACATGTCAGGAATGAAGGGAAAACCTGGACTGGTGATATTGACAACAGGTACTCATCTGTAAATAATACTTTCTCTCATACCTGTCGATTATGGATGTGTTAGTTTGCACGTTATTGAACTAGTGTGAAGAACATTCTAGAATATGTTAAAAATCCAAACACGTGACACTCGCTGCCATCTGCAGCGTGGCGTGCTGAAACAGGCCTGGCGTGCCAGAGTGCAAATGTAACCAAACAAGCAGCCACGGACAGCTGGACAACAACAGGAATAGCCAACAGACGAGAGAAAAAATATGGCAAAATATATACACAAGCAGCTGCATGAAATCAGTTTTTAGATTAAAAAAAGAAAGAAAGAAAGAAAGAAAGAAAGAAAGAAAAAATACCTATGGCAGCTTTATAGTAAAGGTGGATCTCGTCGTCCGAAAGAGCTCGCTCCCAAATGACAAACTCATCGAAGGAGGCGGTGGCGTAGTACCCATACGAGTGGCTGGATCCTGTTCCAATCACCAAATCTGCATAGGTGTCGCCGTAGTTCTGTGACACGTTGCCTTTAGGGTCGCTGACATTGTACGTGCCATTTATGTAAATCTTCAGGCCGTCTTTAAGGTTCCACGTGAATAGAATGTGTGTCCAGAAAGGTCCTGCGAAGAGAGAAAAGAGGATTAAAAATGAAACTGAGTAAACAATTTTTGTGCTTGAACACAGAAATATCAAGTAATATTAACAGCAGATTTTCTCGGGTTTGATATGATTCAGCCGATGATATGATATTTGATTATTAGCTGTTTTCTACCTGCACACAGAATAAATATTTACAGATATTTCTGCTTATAATAATGATTCTGCAGACTGGCTCGCTGCTAAAGACATTTTTTAATGTAAATGGCAAAATGCCTGTGAAAGTTCAAGCGCTGTGTTGCTTTTACAACTTCGTTTAATTCAAGTCTGATTTTAGGACTGGGCACTTCATCCTGCTGGCATTTTCAGAGCATTACTCCAGCTTACGTCAGAAACACTTCAAAATAAAACCGCAAAACACAACATTTACCTATTATAAATCACAGGCTACATGAGGTATGGGCATGCGCACTAAGGATTGTAACAAGGGGTTTATAACTCTTGGTGTATACAATACCTATACATATAGATATGTATATAATCTATGCAGTATTTCATTGGGTTTAGTTAAAAAATATTTAAAGAACAGATCTGCACACTGAATAAATAAATAATAATAAATTTGAATAAAGGCTTAATGACATCATGAAAAAAATCCACACACTCACCGCCAACCTCACCTTGCATTATTATAACACACACACACGCGCGCACACACACACACACACACACACACATGTTATCGTTTCCACACTCTCTCAGTGAACCACAGTAAAACACCTGGCAAGCTGATATTTGCTTTCCAGCGTCGAGAGTTTCCCCTGGTGTAGAACTCCACGTATCCTCCCAGGGGGTTGGTGTAGACAGAGAAGCCGTTAGAGATGATTTTTCCTCCCGACATCACAGCAAAGCGGGAACGTGTGTCCTGGTTCTTCCAGAAGAAAGAAAATGTGATCCCTGATGCGGAGAACATTAGGCTTTTTAGCTTGGTGCGAATAAAAACCTTTACCCAGAGCACACTTTTTAATTTTTGTAGCTTAATAAATCACTATTATCAGACAGAAACACATTCAAAAAAAAAACAAAAACAAAAAAACAAAAACAAAAAACAAACAACAGACAGCGAGTAGGATGTGATTAACGAGCCTTCCTAGGGTTACACTGCAATTTGTTCTAAAGTAACACAAGTAACACAAAAAAAAACGTCTGGAATAGATGATTGAATGCAAAGGCATGCTGCAAGCGTCTAAGAGTAATAACGTGTTAAGATTTGTGAACACCAAGGGTATAAATGACAAACAACAAAAACAATGTTTCGCTAATATATGTGCTCCAATTTCTTAGATTAAACAAGCATAATTAATGTTTTTTTTTGTCATCCTGATGCGACTGCCAAGGACCTGAAAACAAATGAGCATTCAAGGCTGAATAATTGCACAGGTTCGTTTTAGCTCAGAGTCCCACTAAATATGAATATAATATGTGCCTTTTTTCCTCAAAAAAAAAAAAAAAGAAATTCAAGTTGATATAATATGGGACATATGCCAGATGATGTCAGTCTCTGCATGAAAATTAGCTTTTTTTTATTCTAACATAAGCCGATATAATTCAGAAGACATCTGGAGCCGCAATGTCTTGAGATGTCATAAATTTAGTTTTCAAATCATTAGCTATTGTTGTGTCATTTTGGCCTGATGTATGTTAAAATGATTCATCTAGAATCGCTTATAATAAGTGCGGCCCCATTACTGCGGACATTCAGCACAAAGAGGG
Organism: Porochilus rendahli; assembly: GCA_039654305.1. NCBI lineage: Eukaryota > Metazoa > Chordata > Actinopteri > Siluriformes > Plotosidae > Porochilus > Porochilus rendahli. The sequence goes on along the minus strand of JBCNYG010000012.1, from coordinate 4,885,423 downwards.
TCGTGCGCTATATCAGATCTTTTATAGGAAACACCCTAGTGAGGTATGGGTAAACAGGAAATAAGTAATTAACGTGTAAAATTGAACTGAAGGAAAATCAAAAGGAGGAAAGAGAGTAGTGAAAGGGAGACAGTGAATAAGGGAGGGAGGGAGAAAAGATGCTGGAGACATCTGTATTTAAAGAGACTGAGAGAGAGGGAGAGAGCAATGGAAATAAGAGAAAACAAAGTGTGAGGGAAAAAAGACAGGGGGAGACTAAGAAGCGAGAGAAAAATATAGAAAGAGAAAAGAAAATAGAGAGAAAACAAGAAAAAAGTGAGAAAACAAGAATTTTATAAAAAATAGAGAAAAGACTATAGACGAGAGATAGAGACAGAGAGAGAGAGCAAAATAACATGAGAAAAGAGATGAAGTAAAAAAAAACGAGACAGGAAAGATATTGAGAGAGAGAAAAGAGTGGTAGAGTCAGGAGGAAAAAAGAAAGAGATTTATGTGGGTAAAAGAAGAAGATGAGAGCAGTCAAAAGTCTGAGAAAAAGAGAAATAAAGAGAAGGGGAAGAGAGAGAGAAAGAGAGAAAAAGAAAGAGAGAGTGCACTGTACCTTGTGGTCCACACAGAGTTGGGTCACTGATGCACGAGTTCTTATAGTTGCCGAAATGGAGGAAGGTGGCCCCACGATCTCCGCTCAGGTAGATGCCCTTGTTCACCACTCCTTCTACTATATCTAAAGTAAACAAACCCACGACCCATTAAAACCTCTGAAACCATCACTACGACATTCCAGTACACTAAATCAGCTACACCTCTTTACTATACCTTTAAGAAAAGCAGAAACCTTTCCTGTGCTCGTTTTCATTCAACGTCTTATTTATTTTTTTTAAGAATTAATCAGCTTTAGCATAGCTGAAAAAGTGGTGCTTGGCATGCTAGCTGGTCTAGGCCTGGATTTATGGGTGCAGTTCTGACTTTATGTGATTATGAAATTAATAAACAAGACTGCACTGTTTGCCTTCACCACATCAGAGCCAACATGACATCATAGGGCTTTGAGTATTTTCAAGTGCTCCACTTCATGCTGGTGAATGTGTGGCACATGGGCTCAGGAGGAACTTTGTTATGATGTCATGTGATGTCATGACCATTTGGTGCATTGCTTCTACTTCTACTTAGACATTTATTACATAGAAGTTTATTTATTCATTCATTTATTGCCAAACTGCTTAATCCTATTAGCATGGTGTGGGGGCTGGAGCCTATCTCAGCCGACTCTGGGCGAGGGCAGGGCGCACCCTCAACAGCTCCCCTGTCCATTTTAGGGCCAACACACACAAACACACACACACACACATACACACACAAACCATTCACACTCATACCCAGGGGCAATTTGGAACAGCCCATTAGCCTAATATTCATGTCTTCAAAATGTGGGAGGAAACCGGAGCACCTGGAGGAAACCCATAAAAAAACCAAAAAAAAACCAAAGGGAGAACATGCAAACTACACAGAAACACCCTCGCCGAGCCCAGGACTTGAACCCAAACCGTTTTGCTGTGCGGTGGATGTGCTTCCCAATGTGTCGCCCTAAGTTTATTTATTTAAAACCTTTTTCTATTTATTTTAAGGCCCATTTTCAGTGTATAGATTACTGAAATTATTAGTTTTTGTGCTTGCTTGGTTTTTTTTTGCCATAAAGAGGACATGACGAATTAAACAACAGCAAGCAGCAAGAGAATCATAACATGACCTGGATGGTGAATCAGCGTGACCTTAAACTGGTGAATAGTGTTATAGTGTTCCACCTTCTCATTCATCCCCACGTGGGCTGCTTCAGTCAAAAAAAGGACGATTCACTCAACTACACATCTTCATTCATAGGACACAACAGTGCTGGGAGTTACGAATGACCCTGGGAGTCGTAACGCACAAGCTTCAACTCATAAATGGATGTGTTTTGGGAGGAAGGAGGGAGGAAGGGATGCACATATGAGGGACAAAGGGACAAGAGAACAAAAACAAGTGGGTCAGTTTAAACACGCAAGCTATAGGTAGGGGAAAAAAGAGATCGAGGAGTGAAGCGTGAGAGGACAGCCTGAGAATGAGGCAGGGCAAGTGAGTAAGGATGGGGAGAAGGAGAGAAAGAAGCAGTTGACCATCCATCGATATGAGTGTGATGAAGTTTATGACTCAAAACCTTTTTTTAGAGAAAATAAATTTAAATGCTCTCAATTTTACTATGAATAAATGAAAGAAAATTTACTATATGCACATTTTTTTGTTATTTAAATCCTTGTAAAACAACAACTGTGTTCACTACCCTAAAAGGAATGGTTCAGTGGGGGAAAAAAACATCACTGATACAGTCTCTCACAACCCCCAAGCTTATTCTGTATCGCAGCTACAAACGTATTCCTATTAGCTATTAGATACTGCTCATCTCTAACCTTTTATTCACCTGCCTAAGCATGTGGCCAAGAACACAGCATGACTTTTCACAACATACCAAGATGTCCCATAATTCCTTTCTTGTAGAAAGCTTTCCCAGAATTTTTATTTATTAATTTATTTGTTTTAATAATTTCCGATTTATCCTTTTCTGTTCAAATACATTATACTCTGCATAAACAGTACATTAGCCATTATGATGATAGATCTATTGAACAAATCCCAGTACCACCAATCTGCCGCTGTTGGGCCCTTGAGCATGACCGTTAACCCTCAACCAAGCAATTAAAAATAAAAAAATAACAATTTCCCAAACTGCTTAACTGCTCCTATTGGGCTTGCCGTGAAGCTAGAGCCTATCTTAGCAAACTCTGGGCAAAGGCAGCGTACACTCTAAACAGACCATTGCAGGGGCAACACACACAACCATTCACATTCAAACCTATGGGCACTTAGGAACAGCCAATTAGCCTCATGTGCATGGACTTATGTCCATAGAAAAAAACCAGACTACCCAAAGGAAACCCTTGTTAGAAGATTTACAGTGAAATCACTTTTGTTAAGGTCTAACAAGACTCAGAAATTAAAGAAAGGGGATTAATGTGTCTTTTTTCCCCCATAAAACCTTTCCTTTTTTTTTTTTAAATAATGAAAGATTCATTTAAAAAAAGTCCATGTGGAGATATCGGTGCATGAACCTCACCTACAGAGACGGAAATATTAGTGTAGGCAGAGTCATTGGTGTAGACAGAGGAAGAGTTATGGGTGGGCAGGACAGTGTGGTTTTGGATTCTGAGTGCTGTGATGGAGAGAAACGTGGGAGAAATAAAAACACATAAACACACACACAAACAAAAAAAGGACAAAAAAAGAACAAAACAAGTGACTTCCAATACAAGCACATGTGCACACAGACAAACACAAAGACGTGATAAGAGACAGACACAGAGAAAGAGAGAGATTTAGAACAGCAGTGGACAGCATTAGCATGTACAGGTTGATCTTAACACAAAAAGAGGGTCTGGGGGATAAATGGTAAATCGACAGGTCTTTTCCTTGATACATTTATAGGCCGTTTCTGTCAGCAGCCAGATAAGACCCAGCTGGTGCATGTGGGAAAACATAGCACCGACTACAGATGTGCAAACTGATACTTTAAGACACGGATAAAAGTTTGTCCCTCTGTTTCGAATTAGAGCAAAGGCTCAAATGGAACAACGCACACATTAGGAGAATAAAATTCAACGACCAAGCGCTCTCGTATAAGTCAAACAATCTGCAGAATGTAGTGAGAATTTACCATCTCTCATTTAAATACCAATCGCATGCCTGTCAGGGCCTCATTATTGCAAACGCAACTTTATAGGAGACACATGCATCTGGGTTACAGAGGATGGCTGAGATAAACGTGCTTCATACTGTCTCAGTTACGCGGTGCCTTGAGCAGGACTGAGGTAATAATCCATGAACGATTGCTGTTCATCAATTTTAAATGTTGCCCAAATGTGCCATTCAGTCACTTAAGTACTGAGGACAGCTGCACAAACTGAACAGGGATCTCTGTAGCGCGGCAAGACGTGACTGCAGAAGAATGCTTGACAGCTGGGGAGAGAAAGCCAGAGAGAACAGAGTGCAGAGAGACAGGAAGAGAGAGAGAGAGACATAAAGAGAGAGAAAGAGAGAGAGAGCGTGTGAGAGAGAGCGAGAGAGAGAGAGAGAGAGAAAGAGAGAAGGGGAAAAAGAAGAGGGGCAGTAATGCAAAAAAGAGATATGCAGAGGATAAACAGAGAAAGAGAGACAGAAAGAGAGAGTTAGAGAGAGATAGAGTTAGAGAGAAGGGGCAGAAGAGGGGAAAAGAGAGAAGGGGAAGTAAAGAATCAACATAGATATGAACAGTAATGCAAAAAAGAGATACAGAGGGAATAAGAGAGAGAGTAAGAGAGAGGGGCGGGGAGAGGAAAGAAGAAGCAGAAAAGGGAAAAAGAGAAGGAGCAGTAAAGAATCAACATAGATATAAGCAGTAATGTAAAAAGAGATACCCAGGGAAAGAGAGAGACAGAGACAGTGAGAGAGACAGAGACAGTGAGAGAGACAGAAAGGAGGAATCAATATAAACACCAGAATCTAAAAGGTACAATGAGGGAAAGAGAGAGAGCGAGAGAGAGAAAATGGGGAAGAATCAATACAAACACCAGAATATAAAAGGCACAATGAGAGAGACAGAAAGGTAGAGGTAGAGTGTGTGTGTGAGAGAGAGAGAGAGAGAGAGAGAGAGAGAGGTAGAATCAATATAAACACCAGAATATAAAAGACACAATGAGAGACAGAAAGGTAGCAGGAGAGTGAGAGAGCGAGAAAGCGAGAGAGAGAGAAAGAGAGAGAGAGAGAGGGGCAGGAAAAAATCAAGGAAAAAAAAAACAAAAGAGAAATATACACAAATAGAGGCAGAGAGTTTGTTTGGGAGAAAGACAGAGAGAGAGAGGGAGAGAGAGAGAGAGGGAGAGAGAGAGAGAGTGATGAAGAATCAATATAAACACCAGAATATAAAAGACACAATGAGAGCGAGAGAAAGGTAGAGGGAGAGAGAGAGAGAGAGAGAGAAAGAAAAAGAGAAAGAACAAGCCAGAGAGGTAGCATGCGGTGACACAGCCGAAAGCCAAAACGGGTGCACATACTTATATCAGTCCCATTAATATGACCTGTTCTATTCCCAATCTGGTCCCTAAGGCTCCGGACCCCGTCTACGTCATCCAGCGGCCAGTAGTGTGACGCTGTGGCCAGCACATCCAGGCCTAGACACACACACACACACACACACACACAAACACACATAAATACCATATGCATGAAGACAATACGTCTTGTTTCCCAAAAACATGTTGCGTTATGCTCTAAAACCTTTCAACACTCCTGTATGTTATTAATTATTGGAGCAAATTATCAATATTGGACTCAATCACATCACAGATATCACACATTTTTACAACTCTGAGACGACACCATTATCAATAACAAGCATCTGGCAGGATGAAAAAATCTGCTTAACAAACACAAAAAACCCCCAGATTTCTCTTCTTTTCTATATAAACATGAATATTAAACGTAGCGGCTAACCAAAACTCTAGGGTTTTATCGTGCTAGCACGTTGTTAGCAAACGTAAATGTAATGATTATTTGTGTATCAATTTCTTTACAGAAAAATGCCCCAATTTAAAAAAATCATATTATGTGAAATGATTATAGAAAATTCAGTTCAATTCAGTTTTATTTGCATGGCGCTCTTTACAACTGACATTGTCACAAAGCAGCTTTACACAGTAAAAGGAATTTAAAAAGGAATTTAAACATTTTTCTACAACCCCTTACACATCCCTAATGAGCAAGCCCGCGGCGACAACAGAAAACAACGCATAATGTTAACTCTCATGAAACAACCTTATCAAAGCAATTAGGAGATAAAAACCTAGAACTAAAAACATGTGGATACAATAAAAGATTAGCTCCGAGCACAGGATTTTAGGTCTTTCCTGGGAACCATGATTTCGTACTGTATTAGGTTACACAATATAATAAGAAAAAACCTTAAATTTGTGTTACTTTAAAAGAGGTTTACTCGCTGTACGTGGATTCTAACATGTAAAACGCTATCTTGTTTATTTGTCCCGTCATGGGAAAGCGGTGTGTAAGTTTTACGAATAATTGCTCTTTGTAAAAGGGCGATTAGGATGTTGGGCCGATCCCAATCACATTTGCGTTCACAGCATTCCCCCAGGACGATTTGGGAAATTCTTGCCGCTTCAGAAAAGACATTCTGGCACGTTCTAATTAACCCTTATTCCAACCAGTTGTTGGGTGGCTGTTTATGATTATGGAAATGGTTTTGAATTAAGTATAAAACAGCAAGGTCCCTCCGAGGAAGCATGCTGCTTAGCGAGGTAAACTAACCCGAGAACACAAAGCTATGGAGTTTGCTTTTTGCCAAAATTTGCTGCCCTTGGGAATCGTTACACCTTCAAAGGTGAAGAGAGGCATGAGAGTTGGCTCAGATCGTCTAGCTGATTTGGAAATATGTGCACGGTGCCAGGCTGTGACTGGTAGGAGTTTCAGAAGGTTTCAGGGTACACACTATCTATCCTACAAATATGCTTTGATTGGGTCTATTAAAAGAGAACAATCTCATCTTGTAAGTGATTCCTTTTTTGTTTTTGTTTTTAAAACTTTGGGACTTGGGATATGTTTGCAGGGTGAAGAAAGTCAGGGTTTATGATAACAGCTAATGATGAAGACTGTGATATAAACCCTTTTTTCTGGTATGGTTAACACATAAGATCCATTAAAGACAAAACATGGCTTAGTTAATCTTCTTAAAGCATGCTACCTAGTAAGCATTATAAATTATTCAAGATAAACAGCTTGAATCGTAGCTGCTACAGTACCGTACCGCTTTCTGTGTGCTAAAGTATTAATACCCTGTCGGTTTGGGGGTTTTTAGTTTGAGAAAAGTCCAAAAAATGTTTTGGGTCAGTCAGCACCCAGTTAGCACATGATTCTGAGACAAGTATGGTTAGGTTTTGGCACGAGTTTGTTGTGGTAATGGCAAGTGTATTGTGAGGCGAAAATAGTCCAACTGCAATCAGGCACATTAAACATTTTTCGTGGCAGAGCCAAAGCTACAGCTAACACGAACACATACAGGGATGTAAGACGTTTGCCAGAACTCTTCCAAGTGTAACTTATGAGATTTGGTCTCATCAAGCTGGAGTACAGTCCTATGAAGCAGACTCAGATGATTCCATCGCTGTTAGTTTGTGGTGCTGTGTGAAACAGATGGATGTGATAGGGAGGTTTTGTGGGTTGAATATTTAATATTTTGATAACGATAAGGTGATACTACAGTTTAACTCTTTCTGGAAGAAAACAAGAAACAGTGCTATTAAAATAAAATAAACCCAAGATTATCATTGATGCACTGTAAAAATCTATATAGTACAACCATTATTCATCTATATGGACCTACAAACTGATTCATCCTAAACATAAGACTGCTCTATAATTGTGTATCTTAGTCCTTTAATTCTGTAGTGCGTATGTTAATATTTTATGGTTTATATATATATATATATATATATATATATTGTTTTTTTTTGTTTGTTTTTTCTTTTTTACCTGGATGCTTGGACGGTACAGCTTGGTCACCAAGTACCTATGAAGAACAATGGGGGGAAAAACACCTCAGCTTTAAAGCTAGCTAAATTATCTAAAAATTAGCAACACAACAAATTATTATAAGTGTATGACTGATACTACCTGACAGAAAATAATTTTTGAAACACCTTACCTGGAGGACGGTCATAAAAGTAGAAAACTTTAAAACTTTATACAGAAAGTCCATCGTTTAAAGAAAAATACAAAAATAATAAACGAAATAAATCGATTTTTAGGTTTTAAACTTGAGGAAAGCTATAAGCTAGCTATGGTCCATCGCGCGCTCGTGAGTGTTTTAACGAGGGGGAGAAAAAAAACGGTCTGTTCCTGTCACTGACTTAAAGTACCAGAAAATATGATAAAGTAAGCACACACGGGTGAGAAAAGTCAAAAAACTATTATCCAGAACATCTGTACTCCGTTCTTTCTTCTTCGGCTGCTTTTCTGGTAAGTTTTCCCCCTCAGAAAAACACTTTTTTCACTCCAAATCCATTCTGTCAAACAACATAATCCTCTCAGGAGTGACGCTCGCTGACAAGCGCTCGCGCTGCAGCCGCACGAGAACTTCTGGCGGGTATGTGTGTGCGCGCGAGCGCGCGCGACAGAGAAACACACTGAGTGAGAGAGAGAGAGAGAGAGAAAGAGAGAGAGAGAGAGAGAGAGAGATTGCACCACTGGGTGGCCTGTAATGACAAAAAGAAAACCCAAAAAACCTCCATATGAGCCTCAGAGTAACCTTCATTCATTCATTCATTCATTCAGTCATCCATCCATTCATTTGCAGAACCTCTTTATCTATCATTAATTAGGGTCACGTGGGAGGCTGGAGCCTATCTCAACCGACTTAGGAAAAAAAGGCAGGGTGCACCCCAGAGCAACATATTCACAAACCAGCCATTCACGCTTACACTCACACTCACATCCAGAAGCAATTTAGAATATCCACTAAACCCGATGGCGGGCGGCGATATGGCGTAGTGGTGACCAAGTCCATCTCACAGCAAGAAGGTCCCAGGTTCCGTTCCTGGGTTCCGGTCCCAGGTCTTTAATGGTCTGGCGAGCTGTTCAGCTTTATGCTACCTGGTATGAACGGGTGCAATGAGTAACACTTTCAGTGATAAATATGAAGGAATTGACTTGATATTGACACTCGGGACCATTATTATATTGGAAAATAAGAATAGATTACGGAACTGCCTGACAGCGGAGCTACAGAGAGATGTCTCTTGACAGATGTTGGTTTTTACTGCCTTTCTGATTTCCATGTTCATTTTGTATCAACTATGTTATTAGTTTAATTATCCGTTCGACAAGTTCTTGTTCTGTCAAGCTTCTGATTTGAGTGTTTTTCTGCCTACCTGAGTTAAATTGTCTGATTTTTATTCTGTGCGAGTCTAAGCGGTGGGGAATGAGCCTTTATTTATTGGGGTATAAATAATAAATCTTTTCAAAATTTTTATTTGCCACCTGTCACCAGGTAAGTCAACGATACATAACAGCCATTCAACATCAACTTAGCATTGCAGAAGCCTTATTGGGTTTCCTGTGGTGGGCATGCATTGACACCGGACAGGACAAGCCATATTTCATGACTGTGGTGCTCTGCTTGGGAGCTCTGCTATTCACAGTAGGGTAATATGAGGAAGCAGCTTTACTGTTATCGCTATGAAGCGGAATATTATTAATTTGTACCACATCAATTTGCAAATTATTGTGATAACATGAGGTAGGTTAGCACCTGGGCAGCACGGTGGCATAGTGGTTGGCTCATCTGTCTCACAGCAAGAAGGTCCTGGGTTCGAATCTCGGGTCTTGTTCTTCCCATGCTTGCATGGGTTTCCTCTGGGTACTCCGGTTTCCTCCCACAGTCCAAAGACATGCACATTAGACTAAGGGGCTGTTCTAAATAACCCCTAGGTGTGAGTGTGAATGGTTGTGTGCATGTGTGTGAGAGAGTTTGTGTGTGTGTTGGCCCTGAGATGCAGTGGTGAACTGTTCTGCCTTTGCACAGAGTCGGCTGAGATAGGCTCCAGTCTCCCCATGTCCCTAATGAGATTAAAGTGGTTTGGTGACATCAATGAGTGTTTTTGTTTTGTTTTGTCTTGTAGCAGACCTAATGCGGTTCTCTGGTGTTCTCTGATTATAAATATCTTGAGAAAAACCAAAGCAGGAAGAGGCTTAAACGAATTAAAACGAGCTTGTGGCTTTGTAAAAATTTAATTGAAAAAGCCGGAGATCTTTGTCACCCTAATTAGACACTTGTTACACACAGCAGGATATTAGTTTTACAACTGACGCTAAGGTTGTCTTTTATTTACAGGCTTAACCAGGTTATCGTCATAGAGCGTCTGATTTGAATAAATCCACATTTAGAGGTCCATTAGCATAGTTGCAGTCACATCTTCAAATACAAAGATTAGAGTTCAGTGGAGCATTTGCTTTTTACTCAGTCGGTGATGCTAATACGAATTAAACACCGACGGTTTAAAGATTCACACATATTCCAGTGTAGTAGTAGTATATATTACATGGAAACAGCTAAATCTGATTGGTTCACTATATGGGGAAAAGAGACATTAATCCGAGTAGATAATGCTTAAATTGAAACAGTTGATAAATGGTTTGTTACGGTCGCTTTGAGCAGTGGTGTCATCATTGTCATGCTTAAAAATAGAAAAAAAGGCCACAGCCATCCGTGACCAAGAGTCCATGGGAGTTAATTGGCCGAGCTCTCACAGGAGGTAGGGATGGCATACGCTCACTTCCCTGCCACCAGCCAATCATGGGCGTCTGTGAGCTCATTCGTACGTGGGGCAGATATCGATTTCCCTCCGAGTGTTTAGGGCCGCCCCCAAATAAGCATGCGCAGCAGTTCGAAAAGAGGCGGGCGGTGGCATTGCATGTCACGGAGGGGGGCATGTGCTTGCTCACGCCCCTTCCTGGTCGGTGGTGGTCGTGTGATAGGGAAGGCAAAAAGTTGATGGGTGGGAATTGGATACGACTGAAAATTAGGGAGAAAAAAAAATTTAATTAAAATAAATACTAAAACTCACCTGTTTACTGCACTTGTACTCTGTTTGTTGAGTACACAGAGCTTACCTGCATCTGTCAGGGTTAAAATAAACAATTTTAATATAAAAACCTGGATTTAGTTTGTTTTTATGTTTCTGTGTAATGTATGCTAAAACAATTCAGTGACATCCACCTTGCCTTTGGCGAAAAATTGTTAATTGATTGGTAACTATGATATTATATATTAATTCACTTCAGAGGGTAGCGCCATTAACTGAACATGGATACATTTATTTTTGATTTAATTTGAAAATGGCTTTAAATTTTTTTTTAATTGTTTAAAAGTTTAAATTATTATTAACCTTCTAAACCCAAGGCGGCTGTGGATTCAATTGTTTTGTACTTCACTGTCATTAAATGAGGACATTTGTACTTCAATTTCTTACAGACTCACTCATTTGCCTAGCCGCATAATCCTAGCAGGGCCACTGGGAGGCTAGATTCTATCTCAGCCGACACTGGGCAAAGGTAGGATACACTCACACACACCCATTCACACGCACGCCTAGGGGCAATTTGGAACAACCAATTAGCCTAATGTGCATGTCTTTGGCCACACAGAAATGCCCTCGCCGATCCGGGACTCAAACCCGGGACCTTCTTGCTGTGAGGTGGACGTGCTAACCACTACGCCACCTTCACTCCCTTAGCCTTAAACAGTAGGGCTACGTCTGGTACCTCAGCTGACACTGGGTGAAGGCAAGGTACACCCTGAAAAGCTCATCAGGACCAACACACACACACACACACACACACACACACACACACACACACACACACACACACACAATCATTCACACACACTCACACCTAGGGGAAATTTGGAGCACCCAACTAAACTAATGTGCATGTCTTCGGACTGCCAAAGTTTTCCTGCAGTACCCGGAGGAAACTCATGCAAGCACAGGGAGAACATGCAACTCCACACAGAAACACCCTCGCCAAGCCGGGGACTCAAACCCAAGACCTTCTCGGTGGATGTGCTAACCACTATGCCACTGTGCCATCAGGATTAATAATTAAGAGCAGAATTAAGTGTCATATCTGGAAGAAACAAGGAAGGTGTATGATGCGATTAACTTACCTGTTGATTACTGCTAACGTGAATTAATCAAAATGTCTTGGCTGATCAATGATTGACATGTGGCTGAACAGCCCAAATTGTTTCTTTTTCAAATCAATGATTTAAAGTAAAATATTTCTAACATGAAAACCGAGCAGCTACATCATGCTAAGGCGTGAACACTGTTGCTTATTTATTGTTATCAACATGTTTCACTAGCGCTTCCTTTAAAGGCTGCTATCTGTGTTCCTTTTCTTGATAGTAGAGGCATTACAGCCATCTAGTGGCAAGCCAAAATTCAGTCCTTTACCTCCATCCAGGGTCCATCAGTCATGAGTGTACACCCGAAGAGGGTAATAAAAGTTAAGTATACAATGAATTCACTGCACATTCAGCGAGCAAAGAAAGGCCAAAAATAACACCTTCAACATGTTTTGTCTATTTCAATACTGTTGCGTAATGTGAAGTCTGGGTTTACTCATTCTTCTCTGAAGATCAGATAGAAATAGAACTAAATCAGACTAATCCTACCAAACAAATCCTAAACTTCACTATTTCAACTCTAAAATTCACACTCAATACATCAACAGGATTTGAAATAAACACTAAGAATATATTGATGAACTTCAAAGGATATGCCGTTCTTTCCGAGACAAATCACAAGCATGCCATCAATGTGTACAAAATATCAAATTTATTTCAATTTTTAAAAAAAATAAATAAATAAAATTGCACATGCACACCCAAACGATGTTAGATATCCATCAACACAGGCTTGTTTTTCTTTTCCGTAAAGCTAGCACACAGCTGCAGACCTTAAAACATTATGGTTTTGAAGACACCATGAGGAAAAAAGCTTGCACGGTCAAGATTATAAAGTTGAATTTACAAAAAAGGCAGTCAGAAAAGCAAGTATAAACATTTAAAAAGAATGTACAAATGGACGAAGTACAAAAAGAGCAGCAAGTCACTCGGACAACATGTAGAAGCAATGCTCGACAACATACGATCTCCTCACTCGG
>JBCNYG010000012.1:4663355-4679850 GCA_039654305.1 Porochilus rendahli | reverse complement strand
CACCCCCCCTCCCTCCCCCCCCCCCCCCCCCCCCCCCCCCCCCCTCCCCCCCCCCCCCCCCCCCCCCCCCCCCCCTATCGCACTCTAACCATTTAAGTCATCTTTTGTATTAAAATAAATGTGTTTGGGGTTTTCAATTTTTTTTTGCACAGAAAGCTCACCAGTTCATAAGACTACATTTTCCAATTGCCTAATATTAAAGAAAAATGTCCACATTCTGCTTACATCAAATTAGCATGGTTTGGGTGATATAGAAATCCCCCTTATATATACACAAACTGGTAAATGTGTGAGTGTGTATAGCTTGTACCTGCCAGTTGTAATACATGTGACAGAGTTTGTAGGTGAGTCTCTGCATGTGGTCTGGTTTCAGGCCGCTGGTATCATACACCACGTTGTAGTGAGTCGGGGCAACGCTGCCCAAGCGCACTGCCTGACTCACAATGAAGAAGTCGTACCTGACAAACCAAACCATCTGCGTTTTAAAAACACCAAAACCAGTCTTATGCTTTGATGTGAGTGATCACTGTCCTGGACTAAACACACCATTCGGGTCGCGTGACTTCGGTGTCGATGACTGTCCCGGGAGGAGGGTTGCCCAGTTTGGTGTCGAGAAGAGCGAAGAATCTGGAAGCAATGCGTTTCTTCACCACCACCATGGTCAGTTTGGGCCTGTACACAGAAACCGTTACAGCTGACAAACACCAAGCAAGTGTCTGTCTGTGTTACTGAGACGCGTCAATTCTCACGCATAATCTTCGCCAATGGCCTTGATGGACTGCATGATCTGGGGCACTTCGTAGTTGACAACGCTCTGCAGCATGCCATCGCCCACGCCGTCTCGGTACACAATGATACGAGACGGCAAACATTTGCTGTATTTACAGTAGGCCTTAAGTGCAGCTGAAGGGAGGAAAAAAAACAATCTGAGAACTGGAGAAGGTGAAATTATTACCAGTTACTACACAAACGCACCGTTCTTCATCAAAATGGAAATCCCTTCGTCTACCACATTCAGTCACATGGCAGAGACGGTATTTATTCCACACTTATCCATCTTATAAAGCTTTCCGGGCACTTTCAGCACTGAGGGCATTACATACCCTGCAGAGCCACTTTAAGTCCATCGACGATCTCTTGACCAGGACTCTGCAGGACACACTTCGAAAACCATCTGATGGAAAGACAGTATTTTATTTTGGAGCAGCAGCACATACCTTCAAACCATTTATAAGTAAAAGTGAGAAACTTCAAAACTAAATTAGCAGATCATCAGCTCAGACCTTAAAAAAACAAAAACAAAAACAAACAAACAAACAAACAAAAAAAACTGAATTAAACGCATGTTACAAATAGTGGTATTAAAGTGAAATGAAACGCCACTACACTACTGGACTGATGACTTTCACTCTTTTAGGAATTCTTTTTTTTTATTCCCCCCGATTTTCCTCTCCTAACTTACTCATAGCCAATCCCTCCCTTTTAAGTAGTGAAGGTAAAGTGCATACTTGTCGCTGTGCCTAATAACATAAGGCTTTAGAAGACGAGCTGATTATTGGTAAATAAACTCTGACAGGGTGATGAACCCCTACATATAGAGGACTATGCTTTAATTACCTGGACATGCCCTGGTTGAGGCTGGCCACCAGTGCGCCGATAGATCGCTTTCCTGCTACAGTGTCGTGGTAGCAGTCGATACCCACAATCATCAAGTGTTTCAACTAAAAGTGCAGGAGAATTCACAATAATAAATAAATAAATGCCCCAGTAGAATCCCTGATTGAATTCAGTTATGTGAATTAAACAGCAGTACCGGTATATCGATGCTCCACAGCTCTCCTCCCATCTTGCAGTTCATCTGCAAGGCGATCTTTGTAACTATAGTCATGAGGGCCTGAGGTCTGCTGAGGGTTCGCGCGACCACGCACTGGCTTGGAGTGGGACAATCCACACACAGGTACTTCTTTACACAATCATACTTATCCTTACGGTTGGTGGGCAGGATCACCACTACCTGACGGACACCAACAAGATTTACAGAGAGAGTGCTAGACGTCACCAAGTAAATTTTACATCGAGGCATATGTTAATTAAAGGCTGTTAATCGGTAAGAAACGGGCCGGGACTAAAATCAATAGGCTTATGTTGTAACCCAGTCGAAAAAAAGTGATGACTGACATTTTTATATTAGTGCATGGAATGCAACCACGGACAAACGGAAGGACTTCGCTTGTTACAATACCCCTTACGCGCGCAATGGAACTGACGGGTAAAAACATCCAATTAGCCATTTACTATAAAAGATTTGATATCTGATATTTTAACCCCAGTAACTGAGCTACTTTATTTACTTTGACTTGTATCAGGTAACGGGCTGGTGCCACCTCTATTATATAACAAACATAAAACTCTCTAAGAGTACTGATATACACTAACAGTTACACCATTACACTTGATTTTACCCGTGGTGCGAGACCCACCATCTGAACTTGTTGCCCAACATTCTGCTGCAAAGCTCTCAGCAAAGCCTCCTGCCGGTCATCGTACTCGATCCTGCTCAGAGAGAGAGAAAAGGAAAACATCTCAGTAACGTTCAAAAATTCCTTAAGAAACTAAATAAATAAAAGTGTCGTCTCACATTCTGGCCCTCTGCATGCGGATGCCCATGGGCCCAGACACTTTAATAAGGGTCTGCAGCAGGGACTGGGCGATGTCTGCGTTACGGCGTGTAAAAAACAGCAGCCAGTGCTCGAGAGGCATGCTACTGATCAGAGGAAGACCTCGCATCTCTTTCGACCAATCCGCGGCCCATGGGCTGTACTCGTACTACTCACATGAAACAAACTTGACTCGGAACGAGTGTGATGCACATACATACAGTTTTGTTTTGTGTATTCTGTGGTTCTCTTACTGCTCTCGCTCCCTGTATGATCCTTTCAGGAGGAAGGACTCTTCCGGTCAGGTTCATCAGCTTACTCTCAAAGCTTAGACCCCATGTGTCGAGAACCGCCTGTGCACTCGGATTCCTAGGAGAGATTCAGTTTAAAAACTTCAGAAAGACTCAACACTGATTGGTCTTAAGTCTTGGCGCAGCTGCATCACTGGACCATATTGACGGTGCTGTCAAGTTGGAGTTAAGCTATTTTATTACCTCCACCAAGGTTATGAGATTAGTGTACGCCTGTGTGTCTGTGACCACGATAACTCAAAAATCAGTAAATTAATTTCCACAAAATCTTCACCAAATGTGGGTCTTGAGTGAACAAAGAACTGATAAAATTTTGGGCATGATCCGGAACTGGATCACAGAGCTCAAACAAATGCAGAAAAGGCCACAAGGGGACGTCATAACGAGAACCAGAGCCTTGTGGTGGCTTCCTTGCTGAGGCTTCAAAATACTTCTCACACCAGAAACGACCTGATCCAACATGAGCAGGAAGAGCAGCTATACTGAATGGCACAGCACTTGCAAAGTTTACACTGTACTAAACTTCAACATGTGGCGGCAAAATGCACATCACAATGCTGTGAATAGTAGCATATTGCATTAATAATTGCTTCACATATACGTTTGAATGCATAAAATCACTGGCAATGCTTTGAGATCTGTATAACATGCGTTCATAATTTAAAATGCACACAAATGTCGATCAAGCAGCTGTACGAATATTCCCACTGTTGAAAGTACAACACAAATAAAAACGGACTAAAACGGTCACTTTTATTCATTACTTGCTCATGTTGTGGATGAATCTGTTAAGACGAGTTTCCCTCTGTTCTGGAGTTAGTCTGGTGTGAGCAGAAAGATCCTTCATGATGTTAAAGTCACTGCGCATCCTATCAGTCAGACCTGAGAAAGTTAGAGCACTATAAGACGTCATCGAACAATGATCCAAGCGTATCTTTCTGCCTCCCATCAGACCCACCTGTGAGGTAGCAGAACTCCGGGATGAGTAAAGCAGGTCCGGGAGGAGGAGCACCTGCAGGTCCCATCCTCTTAATATGGCTGACAAGCAGAACCTGGTTCCCATCAGTGATCTCGAGACCGTATTGCTAAAAATCCACAAAGAAATTAATACCGAAACAAAGTCAACGGTAAAACAAGGCTCATCTAGAAAAGCTTCATAATATAAAACCCTTCCTACTTTCTTGTAATATTCTTTGAAAGATATGTCAGTGTCTCCTTTTTTAAAGGTGTTGTTGGGTGTGTGGTCCCAAGCAATGTCATCGATTCTGTATGTCTTGTTGTTATACCTTTAAAATATGGAAGTAGCAAGGCACAGATTTAAAAAATAAATAAATAAAAAAAACATATATAAGGAGGTGAGTGTCAGTGTGAGCTTTTACTTGGTTAGAACAATGAGTCCAACTAGCTCCTTGGTGCAAATTTCAGTGAAGCGCTGGTCTCCATACTGTCTCAGACTGCCCATAAAGTCGAGAACCGTCTCACTGCGCAAAACCTTATGGCTCACATCAAGACACAGCATGATGCTGGACTCGTACTGCAGGATGTTGGTAAGAAAGCCAGGCCAGATGGTCAGCCTAAAATAAAGGACACAAATCAAATGATTCAGAAAATCTTTAGACAGATTTCCTCTAGTACCCATGACACCCTAATGTGTGCAACCTTGTGTGCATGTTTTTAATTCTCATAGCACCCTTTCACTCCATGCATGCACAGAACAGGATCGGTGCACACTCAACTCTTCCTACTGCTCACACACACACACACTCACTTGACACCAGCACTAAAGTTGCTGGTTGTTGCATAAACAACCATACAAGGCAAAAAATCAGTACACAAATATTAAAACAACGAACCAGATATGAACTAATGAAGCTCTGAATAAGATAAAACCATGCACATCTGCACATAATTACATTTTGTGATGTGTGCCTTAGAACTAATGCAGTGGTGTGTTAACTTGGCCAGCAGTTCATGTTTTTGTAGCTAGAGGGAGGCAGGGTTCTGTAAGAAATTAACCCGAGGGCTCCACCGTAGTTCTGGAAACTTCAACATTCTTGAAGACATTGGCTTGGTCGAAACAGACTTTTTTCTAGGAGTAAATAAGGACTTTTGAGCAAATCCTGAGCACTCTGTAAGTGTATCTTAGCCACTGTCACTATTGTTTAATAATAAATTGATTGAATTTATATTCCTGGAGTTGTGATCTATTGCTTCTGACTTATAACAATTTATTAACATCAAACATGTGTCTGCTCATTTATAAGAACTAGTGCTATACACCTCAGTGCGTTCTAATGCAAAACACTTGTGTTTACAGCTTTTTCCACATTTGGAACATCCCACTTTTCACAGTATAATGGCATCCCTGTGCAAGGACTATAATTACTCCCTATTTTATCCACGTAAAAGTGCCATGTTAATGAAGCACAGCGCATTTTAATAGGAATGTAAATAAACTACGAGCAGCACTCGAGAACGGCTTTGCACACGCTAGCAAGAGTGAGGAGCTTAATATATTTACAACAAAATAATAATAACAAAAATAATAAAACCTTCACCGGCGAGACTAATTAATCACCATAGTATACACACACCCAAAGGAAAGTACCTGTGCTGAGGAATGTTCAGGGGGTCATCCGGGTTATAGTAATGACGGCCGATCTGCTGCATATTTAGAATCTTCAGAATCCTGAAAAAATGACCAAGGTTCAATAACAAACAAAATAAAAAAGCACCTTAACTTACTCCCTTGCTTTTATTCATTTTTTTTAAAAAACAATTCTCTCCCCATACTTCCTGAAGATAATGTTGTAAAACTGCAGGCACACAGGAGAGGATGGAGGCAGCTCGTTAGTCAGTGTGATTGTAACCTGGACGTTCTCTCCAAAGTTGGTCTTGGACCACAGCACCGTCTCCTACAGTGACAAGTTAGTTACATACACTTCTTACATATCTGATTCACTAAACTGCTCAAATGTATCGAATGTTTATGATGCTCAACTCAAAACCACATTTTAACAGTAAAATTAAAAATACCTGAAATTAGAGTTCTTAGATATGCACATAAAGTACCAGCAATGAGCAGGAAGTTAATACTACTTTTACGTGCTAGCCCTCTGAACTGCACTAGTCTGTAGCATCCATGATAAAACATTTACAGTGTTATCAAGTCGGTGAGGCAGGAAAAGGGTGGCTCCGTCAAAGGTCATCGTTTTGCCCAGTATTTCTTCTTGAAGATGGAGCAGTGCAAAGCGCAAGCGCCGAGATTCCAAGGCAGGTTTGAACTCCACGTGGTACTGGTAGAGAGCCCACTGAGGCCGAGACAGCAGGCGCACATAGTTCGCCCTGAGTTCAATGGGTGAACCAGACACACCTAAAAAAGGGAAGTCCATCACAGTGCATCAGTAAAGGAAATGACCTTGTTCCATAATATTATTCTAATTATTAAAAATGTATACTACACTGGAAAGGCACAATGACTGGTTCCCTATTTTGGGTGATATCCAAAATGGATAATGCACCAATTAAAAAAGTCCACAGTGCCTGACTCCAAAATCATTGAAATTCAAAAAAACACTATTCCCCAAATATATAAACTGGTGTTCAACCAACAGTCTCACTCTGAACACCAGCAAGACCAAGGTGGTCATAGTGTTCTACATGAGGACTAAAAACACAGAGCATGCTCCTCTCTTCATTCATGGGAAGGTGGTGGAGCACATTGACAGAAGTAAGTTCCTGGGCGTCCACATGTCTTTTGACCTCTCCTGGTCTGTCAACACCTCACACCTGATGAAGGCGGCCCAACATCGGCTTTTCTTCCTTGTCAAGTTAAAACGTACTGGACTCTCCTCTCAGCAGCTCAAGAACGTCTACAGCACTACTATACTAAGTGTATGCTGTCTCAGTGCAGAGACATTGAAACCAGCACAACCAGACTCAAAAACAACCCTCCTCCCCCAGTTGTGGTATTAAACCAAGTACAGTTGTGTATCCATTACGCCTACTACTGTATGTCAATATGTAATAAGGTGATTTAAAGGCTTTAGTGCTCACAGGTTGATGGTGCTCTTTTCCCACATAGTGGCAATGTAGGAAACTTAAATGACTTTCTTTACATTAGACGTATGGTCCACTACACATCAGCTTTTAGGCATGATCATTTTTCACACAGAAAAGTGTGAAATGGCAGGGAAATGTCTAAAAATCCTTCTTTATCCAACAATTTAGTTTAAATTTGACAAAAGTCATAACATCCAACTGATCCTGATACTGTTAATACTACAAGAAAATAGGAGCATTTACATAAAACACAAACTATACATTTGTCACATTTAAATAATAATAATAACGATGATTTAGTTTAATTCCCTGTAAAACACCTGTCTTGCATTCCTTGACATGTTCCATCAGTTGACGAGTGTTAATTCCAGAATCATGGAAGTCCCCTCTGCGTCCTCCTCTCTCTCCGAGCTTTACTTGCTGGAAGCCCGCAGAAATCTGGAGCACCACTGGAGAAACAGTTCGACTACTATGACAACACGCCTTCGTACTGTTTCAGAAGGTTATTATAAATCAATCACAGCAACATAGCTTTAGATATTAGGAAACTGCACGACAAGGAAAACGCTGACTGTTACAGAATGCTTTAGCATAAGAGCTAAACATGAAATAAAAACTGGTTATGATGCATAAACTGGTCTTATTGTTGAAAATAATACATACAGCAACCTCTGCACTTACATATACAACATTCATGAACACCTACACTAACAGTCATGGTTAGCTAAAAATTTATGGGATTCAATGTCAGGACGCAGTCGTGATTTAAAGCTACCTTCCGCCGTCACTGCTCCCGGGGCAGTTTTCTGTCTTCCCCTCCCTACGAGCTCTCCCTCAGAGGGCGGCGGACACACAGGTCGGGACGTCTCCTGAGATGGAGCTGGTTGCTGGACATTAACATGTGTGTTAGATGGATCCATGTTGAAATGTTCTTGTTAATTCTGTATCCAGCAACAAACCACTTACCGGCACTCCATAACGTCCTCGGTAACCATTACATCAGAGCAAACACTGATCAGTGGGGACAGTACAAATTTATCCCATGAAACTACATTCAAAATCCATTCCAGGTAACTTGTTTTTCAGATGTTTAACAGATAACCTGATACTGTGATATGTGCAGACTAGGGTTTCATAGTGTGAATGTAAACCCCATAATATTCCTAATATTCATATAACATTTGTTGAGCTTGTGATGGCACAGTTATAATACAGTCTGTACAGCAGAAAAATATGCACTTAAACGTTTACTTCACACCGCGTCCCCATATCAAACCTTTACCCTACGAAGCACCAAAAATAAACAAAATATGTACAGCCTGAATTCCAAAAAGTTGGGACATTCTTTAAATTTGAATAAAATGAAAAATAAAAGACTTTCAAATCACATGAGAAAAAAAGTATATTCACAAACGAACACAGACAACATTAAAATTAACTTTAAACACAAAATAAGTTCATCTTAAAAGATCCAGTGTCACCAGCACGCGACTTCTGCGTGTGACGTCACAGGCCAGAAAAAGCATTTTAAAATTACTTAAACACCTTAACATCACAAACAAATGGCAGTGCTATTTTAACATTTTTATAAAGAGAGAGAGAGTGTGTGTGTGTGTGTGTTTGGGGGGGGGGACCACGACAACTTCACAGAGCTCTGAAATGGCTGTATTTTTGACAGCTGTCAGGCAACCAGCACTGCTCCATGTGTTAATTGTAACACCGCAACTTTCAGAAGCAGTCAACAAGCTTGAGCAGAAAAGGGTAAGAAATCAAACTTATTTATTTTAAAATTAAAAACTCACAGACATATTACTATACACTGGAGCATGGTACATAAAGTGTGCTGATTAAAGTGTGTAATGTGTGCTCTTATAGTGCTAAACCTAAATCAGTGACAGTCTACAGATCTCAGCTCTATACAAGAACTTATTTCAAAATAGCCATTTTCATAAAAAAATCACAAGGGTCAAGGACAGGGGAATGGGAAACCACCCAGCATCACTATGCGACAAGGTTCATCTTACTGAAACCACACATCAAGCTCTTTAAGCTCAAGGTGGTGTTCAAGTTGGGGTTGGACCATCAACAGACCTGGGTCTAATACTGCCTCACTAAGTTTCATGTGTGTAAATAAAGACGAACAAAAAGCTCCTGAGTGGCCGTCCCCCAAATAAGCATGCGTAGCAGTTCGAAAAGAGGCGGCGGTAGTATTGCATGTCACGGAGGGGGCATGTGCTTGCTTACACCCTTTCCTGGTCGTTTGTGGTCGTGTGATAGGGAAGACAAAAAGTTGAAGGGTGGGAATTGGATACGACTAAATTAGGGAGAAAAAATGGGGGGGAGAAATCCACAAAAAAATTATAAAAAAGATGAACAAAAAGTGAGTAAATAATACTTTGACCCCTCCCACCCTTTTAAAATATATATTCACCTTTGAAATGTGGGAGAATTTATTTTTTTTCGGTTGGCTTTGGGGGGGGGGCTTGGGGGTGTCTACCCAATACAGTTTCGGCATATTATAATTTCAACCTGCAAGACTATCTTTGCCTAAAAACCTGTATGATGATGTTGGGGGGGGGGAAGAAATGTGCATCCTTACCACGCCTGGAGCTCCAGTCTCCTGGCCGCGTGCCCTGCCCCGGGATCTGGCTCTCGCACGTCCGGTCATGACTTCTTAATTCAACCGTGTTCTGATTTCTCTCAAACTATAAACGAACTAACAAACGCATACGGGTCAATGCATTCAAACCAACCCAAACACCGTGCACGTGTCACGTGCGACAGCCCTCTCGTGCACGCGCACCACACTTAATTGGCACGCGCGCTCATGATAGTTAGCAACTATTAGCATTTCCCCCCCAATAGAACTCAAACAGTAGGTCTGGCGAAAATAAGTGTTAAGTACGGCGTTGAAAATACTTCAATACACTTTAAATCACATCCTAATTATTTTTTTTGTATATGATCATTTAACATCTGTTAAAAAAACAGATGTGTGTGGCTAAGCGTTATGCTAACTGTGAAGTAAAAACGCCAAGTCATCCAAAAAAGAACAAACAGTACTCCTAATTTAACAGTTTAAAGGGTTTTATTACCAAAAATTGTTTATTTCATAACTAACAATTTGTAAGAATTAGGAAGAAAGAATTTATTTGAATAGATTATCACTTTCACATTAAAAAATTTAATGTGTTACTCCCTTCAAACTTCTTCCTTAACAGTCATTTGAAAACCTGTTCATTATTAAACAATAGGTGTACGATTTTAAATATAATTGTTAAAGTAAACACTATTTTTTCCTCAAACACCCTCACCTTGATTGTCCAGTTCCAACAATGAAGTTAATTAATCGTCCACCACTTGCCATACACTGCACTCTTCATCGCCATGTATATATCCGCGCCACATTTGTCACACTTGTATGTAAATGTAATGTAAAAAGAAAAAAAGTACATGTTAATTTTTTTCAGCTCATTATATTTTTTATTCTTGTCACTAATATTTTGAATTTAAATAATGATTTATGTATTTTTCTTTTAAAATAAAATAAGGTACTATTTTCTTTGGAAGAATATTATAAGTTCAAATTGGGGAGTGAAATATTCGCCGGTGCTATTTTTTTCGAAGATAGCAGTGAAAGAGTGGCACGAGCTTCAATTCAAAATGGCGCCTGTCCACCAGATGACCCTCAAACACAATAAAAACAAACAAACCCACAGAACTAGGGAAAAATAACGCGTTTAAAAATTGATAGTTTCCTAAAAAAATTTCAAAAAACTACTTTTTGTTTAAAACTGTTTAAAGAATTTAATAAAATGCTAAAACTGCAACTTATGTATTAAAACAAATTTAAAATATGGCCAATAAATTAGACTTTGTTTATGAAACACTTCAATAAAATGCAGGACAAATCGCTTTACATAAAACTGCACCCCACCCCAGACAATAATATCCATTCATTCATTCACTAGTGTAAACTAGTATAAAAAATAGTATAAAAAAATAATTAATTAAATAATTATCTGTGTTGGATTATTACTGTTGGTACTTTTGTTTGTTTTTTACTTGTCTTTTGATTTAGGATCAGAATTAATGGGGGTTTGTAATTCATCAAAATGTTTCAAGACAGTATTTAATTAATAATTTTTTCATTATACTTTTTTTATAGAAAAAATCTTATTGCCAAGTCATTCAACAGTGTATTGAAATATTTTGTACCACACAGTGGTTGGAATCTTCCAGGCCTGTGGCTTTGTTTTGAAATATTTATGTCACAGTTATGGAAAGAGTCTCCTGTGTCAGTGCTTTGCAGCATTCGGAAAGAAAGTTGTGTGTTAATTTTTTACAACTTTTTACAACAACTTCAACAAAGAGAACTGATGCCACGCAGCATGCAGTTTCCTGGTTCAGACTTGCTGGTCAACCGTGGCCTTTCTGTTCTTATCCTGCCTGCGTGGGTTTCTCAAGGCACACCAGCTTTCTCCTACAATCCAGACATGTGGATTAACTTATATCTCTATCTCTAATTTGGCATATGAGTGAATGTGAGTGGCTGTCTGTCTCTCTGCGATAGAGTAGGTGCCCATGTTGTACCCCACCTCTAACCTGCAGTCAACTGGGAGTGGATCCTGCTCACTCTTGTCCCGCAAATTATAAGTTGCATAGATAATGAATGAATGAATGAATGAATAACTTAGAAAGACTGTAAAGAGAGTTTGGTAATTGCAAGCAACTATTTGTACTGCAGCTACTATAGGAAAAGTGGTTATAAATGGATAAAAATAATGTATGACATTAATAAATATGGAGAAATTGCTGTAGTAAGATGAATAAAACTTAAAAGGATTGATTGCAAGATATAGATTTTGAAACCTTTCAGTATTTTTTTCATTAAACCCACAATGCATGAACACATTGTTTTGCTGAGTACCGTAAAACAAAAAATAAACGCGCACTCTTAACCGTGTGTTTGGTGGCATCACGTGGAAGGTCAGCTGATCAGTGGAAACCGGAAGTCGAGGGGAAGTTCGGCTGTGACTCTTCTTATCAATTGTCACCTTATTTAACGGTTTCTTTTATCAAGTTGTGTCAGATTAAATGTGTATATAACTGTTGTTTCTGTGAAGCGGAGACATCATGTTCGCTGCTGAGGATGAAGACGGAGATTTCATGTCTCCTACAGGAGGGTGAGTGAGAGAGTGAGAGTGATTAAGTGAGAGTGAGAGAGAATTATATGTACACAAAAAGAAAGATAACATTGATTCTCTATATCAGATGGAAAAGTCTAGCTCGGAAATTATGTTATTTTTTTAAATGTAGGATATTCTTACATGTTTTGCTAGTAAACTAATCCTAATCTTGCAACATAGCTAGCACCCATATACCAAACATAATAAAAGTTACTTCCGGATGTTTATTTCCGGGTAATCTGTGTCCTGATAGTTGTATATTTTATTTTTTGTAAACATATGAGTAAAAGTGCATAACTACATTCATTTTTGCTCATCATTTCATTTCACATTCATAATAAGTGTAAAAGGGGCACAGTCCATGTGACCAGTCACGTGACCTCGGGTCAGCTTTATTATCCTGCCCCTAACCAACACTTGTCAAATATCTTTAGGTTTGCTCCCAGCCCTCACGTGCTGCTCTGTCCTAATTCACATCTTTCCTCTCTAGATACTTAGTCTACCTATATAGATAGCGTTGAAAAAACATAACATATTAGAGAGTCTAAATATCATGATCATGACAAATTGTTTATGAGGTCAAGACACTCGCTTAGTGTCACTCACTTAATCCAGCTTAATATTTTTATTATAATAGTATTGCGTAATCAGGCTTGCGTAGAGGCTGGAGCCTATCTCAGCCAACACTGGGTGAAGGCAAGGTACACCCTGGACATCTCACCAGACCATTGCAGGGCCAATTCCATTCACCATTCACACATCCACTCACACCTGGGGCAATTTGGAACAGCCAGCTAGTCCAATGAGCATGTCTTTGGATTGTGGAATGAAACTGGAGTACCCGGAGGAAACCCACGCAAGCACATGCAAACTCCACACAGAAACACCCGAGCCCGGGACTCAAACTGAGGACCTTCTTGCTGTGAGGTGGACGTACTAACCACTGCCCCCCCCCACCCCCACCCGAAAAGACAAGTTCCATCTCAGTATACAAACTGTTATTTTGGAGAGAAATAATGTACTTATTAATTATATCCATGTATTCAAGTATAATTCTCTTAGAAAAATAAATAGTTACTATGGAAACAAGGTAGGCTCTTCTTAAATCGACTTCATACAAATTATAAAGCAGAACTAAAAACTGAATAAAGTCAAACTTCATTTAAGAAAAAATGAGTGAGGTGATTTGTAGCTTTGCAGAGTTCCCGTGTGTGTGTGTGTGTGTGTGTGTTAATGCCACTCACATGCTTGCAGCTCTGGATGCCAGATTTAATCCAGAGTTTTAAAAAAAGAAAAAGGAAACATGGTCCAAATTCAGACTTTAGGTCTGTGACTGCAGCTCAGACAGAACCTGCGCACACTGGAGCTTTAATTGAATCCGGGTGGAACCTCTGACCCCAGGACCCTCAGACCATCCTGGATGCTGAGCAGGGAGAAATCCAAGGTTTTTTTTCATCTAGCAAAAGTGAATTGTGGGAAAATAAAGTGGATGGATACACTGAGGGACGCTGACTACAAGTGGAGGGAGATACGAGGGTGTGTTTGTATGTATGCATGCTTCGATGAAAAGTATGTGTAGAGTGGATGTGGCATGACCCCAGATGAGCTATTTGAGTTATTATTTACACAAATTAATGGTATTCATGAATTAGTAAAATATATTTAAATAAATAATTCAAATAGCCAATGTTTACCAAGTTCTTAATAATAACTTTTTTTCTTATAAAAATGTAAATAATTTTAAACAATTAGTATATTATATATATCTAATGTTTAATAATTCTTTAATTATTTTTTATTTTACTAATTTACATGGATGCAATGTTTTATGTACTTTTTTAAAATTAAGTGATTTATTTAAATTTTGATTTGACTTTTTTATGATGAGATGATTTTTATGAGATGAGCCTCGCCGCGACCCTAATTAGGAATAAGCGGTTCAGAAATG
This sequence comes from Porochilus rendahli, assembly GCA_039654305.1. Lineage (NCBI taxonomy): Eukaryota > Metazoa > Chordata > Actinopteri > Siluriformes > Plotosidae > Porochilus > Porochilus rendahli. The sequence goes on along the minus strand of JBCNYG010000012.1, from coordinate 4,665,683 downwards.
AATGAATGAATGAATCCAGTGAATTCAGTTATCAGTTTCTAATTACTCTGATTAAACCTGACAGATAAAAAACTGTATAAATAAATTATGAACATTAAACACTGTCAGTTTGTTGGTGTGGAAAAAAATGACCGATTTCTAATATAGATCATGGAAGGGGGAAAGAAAGATTTGCAAAACCACCACAGGTGACCAATATTTTGGACCGTTTTGAGACCACAGCTTATTGATTGCTGTCAGTGTGTAAACATCATTTCATCCCACAGCACGGTTTGTGTATACAGCTAGAAATTTACCAAGCCTAGCTGTAATGATTGTTTTAAATGGACGAGTTATTTAAAGTGTCGTATTATAAAATGAAATCACATGAAACCTCACTCAGGAGGTGGCGCCTCATTAAGGGACCTTCTTAATAACTTGTAACCGTAAACAAAAAAATGATGGTGTGATGATGCAAAGATTCATTCATTCATTTGACAGACTACTTAATTCTATTAGGGTCGCGGGGAAGGTGGAGCCTATCACAGCCGACTCTGAGCGAAGGTAGGGTACACTGAACAACTCACTGTGCCACCCTATTGCAAAGATGTTTTGATAAATAAGTGCTCTCTCTCTGTCTCTCTCTGTCTCTCTCTGTCTCTCTCTGTCTCTCTCTGTCTCTCTCTCTCTCTAATCACAGGGCAAAATTAGCATCTCTGTTCAGCCTGGAGCAGACGGCCAGTCAGACCAACGAGTCGTTCCAGTACACAGCCCCTAAACAGCCTCGGAAGAGCTCCGGTAGGTGACTTACTTCAAACGGAGAATAATTTAAGATAAGATAAGATAAGCGATCCTTATTGTCATTGTTGCATGAAAAATGAAAGTAAGTTTAGCAGCTCTCTGTTTAGCAACAATTATAAAAAAAGAAAACTATAGAAAAGACAAGTAAGGTAACTACACTAAGCTATATATGGGTATTAACTACATACACATATATACACATACCTGTATGTACACATGTACATAAATATATCCTGTAAATGCTACACATGCATCTATTCACATATTCACTCATATATAGACTTATACATCTATCCACATATTCACACATATACATTCCTACACAGAAGGGTACATGACGTATCAACAGTGTATGATATACACAGCATGAGAGCTAGAGCTTTTTAATCATAAGGTGCTAAAATGTTAATGGTAATGTCCCTGATGTTCCCTCGAGACCTGCTCTAAACGTGGGCGCTGCGCTTAAACGTGGGCGCTGCGCTTAAACGTGGGCGCTGCGCTTAAACGTGGGCGCTGCGCTTAAACGTGGGCGTTGCGCTTAAACGTGAGTATTGTGCCTAAACGTGGGCGTTGTGCTTAAACGTGAGTATTGTGTTTAAACGTGGGCGTTGTGCCTAAACGTGGGCGTTGTGCCTAAACGTGGGCGTTGTGCTTAAACGTGGGCGTTGCGCTTAAACGTGAGTATTGTGCCTAAATGTGGGCGTTGTGCTTAAACGTGGGCGTTGTGCCTAAACGTGGGCGTTGTGCCTAAACGTGGGCGTTGTGCCTAAACGTGGGCGTTGTGCCTTAACGTGGGCGTTGTGCCTAAATGTGGGCGTTGTGCCTAAACATGAGTATTGTGTTTAAATGTGGGTGTTTGTGCGTAAACGTGAGTATTGTGCCTAAACGTGTGTATTGTGCTTAAACATGGGCGTTGCGCTTGAACTGGGGGCTGCGCTTAAACGTGGGCGCTGCGCTTAAACGTGGGCGTTGCGCTTAAACGTGGGCGTTGCGCTTAAACGTGGGCGTTGCGCTTAAACGTGAGTATTGTGCCTAAACGTGGGCGTTGTGTTTAAACGTGGGCGTTGTGCCTAAACGTGGGCGTTGCGCCTAAACGTGGGCGTTGCGCTTAAACGCGAGTATTGTGCCTAAATGTGGGCGTTGTGCTTAAACATGAGTATTGTGTTTAAATGTGGGTGTTTGTGCTTAAACGTGAGTATTGTGCCTAAACATGAGTATTGTGCTTGAACGTGGGCGTTGCGCTTGAACGTGGGTGTTGCGCTTGAACGTGGGCGTTGCGCTTGAACGTGGGCGTTGCGCTTGAACGTGGGCGTTGCGCTTGAACGTGAGTATTACGCTTAAACGTGGGCGTTGCGCTTAAACATGAGTATTGTGCTTAAACATGAGTATTGTGCTTAAACATGAGTATTGTGCTTAAACATGAGCGTTGCGCTTAAATGTGAGTATTGTGCTTAAACATGGGCGTTGCGCCTAAACGTGGGCGTTGTGCCTAAACGTGGGCGTTGTGCCTAAACGTGGGCGTTGTGCCTAAACGTGGGCGTTGTGCCT
>JBCNYG010000012.1:4648348-4649626 GCA_039654305.1 Porochilus rendahli | reverse complement strand
TATATATACCCTCATAACAATAGTGCCTGAGTCATTTTGAGAAAAATGTGCATCACATACTTCATATACTGTATTTACTGTAGTAATGAAGTTCACAATGACTTGGGCAGTTGTACATTGTCGGAAGATAAAAATATATAGATGGGCACCAGCCCCCCGCGACCCAAATTATGAATAAACAGTTCAGAAATGAATGAATGAATGTGTTTACATTTATTAAAATATTTAGTGTTGCATTACAATTTTTAAGGATCTTTTCAAAAACATATAATGTAGTACATGCCATTGCAATGAATCTCCTGCGTGGTATTAAACAGGTAGTTTTGATGTTCAGGTAGAATGGAATAAGGCTCAGTATAAAAAGTTACAGTACTTGAATTTGAAAATAATAAGAACACATTCAATGGTGTCTAATACAGTCTTTAATGTTAACTTTTTGTGCTTTTCAGTAATGCAGAGACGGATGATGAAACGAGGTAATTACACTCGAGTTTGTAACTTTAGGACTTTTATTTTAATTTTTAAATTTATAAATAATTAATTTGTAGCTAGGAGTGCAAAAAGTAACCTTTTACGTCTATAATGAGGAACAAATTATCATATGCACATAGTAAATGTTGGTTCTTTAATTTTTTTGTTTTTGTTTAATCAAACTATATTAAGATGAATATAATATTGAAAGTATTAATTCATTATGTGATTCACAGTGCTCCATGAGCTGAAGGAGTTTGCAGGTAAGGAGAATTTTTTTCATCTTTTTAAACCTTTTTATCAGGACTATAGCAATGTATTTACAAGATTAATAAAAATCAGTAATAACTACTTTAGAACCCTTCATAATCACTAAATAAAACCAATGAAAGAAAACAGTATAAATCTTCCCACAGCATTATCGTAAAGCAGTTTTACATAATGTACACACACACACACACACACACACACACACACACACACACACACACACACACACACACACACCACATACATACATTGCTCCCTGCTCCCTCTGTAAAACACACACATTAAAAAGGGCCAAATGGACCTATGGTAGGTAGATATATTAATTACCTGTTAGCTTTGCCTGACTTCTGCTCACCTGCAGCAGGGGATCGACCATGCCTTCAGTGCCACAGTTGTATAATTTTAATAATAATAATAATAATAATAATAATAATAATAATAATAATAATAATAATAACTTTTGGGAATAAAACAGTGAGAGCCTGATGTCTCTGTTGGAACCTTTCATATTAAACACCTGGAGAAGACAAATACATG
>JBCNYG010000012.1:4635848-4645848 GCA_039654305.1 Porochilus rendahli | reverse complement strand
AGGATTATAGGGTGAGTTGAAAGGTCTAGCTCCGCCCCCTGAACTTTGGGTTCTGCAGTGAAGATTATATCAGTAACCCATCATCAGTAACATAAACACACACACACACACACACACACCCTCCCTCTCTCTCTCTCTTTTTCTCACTGTCTGTTAACAGTTCTCTGCCATCAAGAAATCCAGAGAGGAAGACGAGCAACGGTTACTGCGGCAACAAGATCAAGGGGATGAGGTTCAGGCCCTGAGAGATAAGGTCAGGCGGAGGATTTTTCAAGAGCAATCAGTTTTCATAATGTAGGTATAATTAAAGGACATGGAAGTTATGAATACATGGGCGGATGTTTTGCAGTGTTGTGAGCTGGAGAAGAGGGCGGAGTCACTGAGACAGCAGGGGGAGGAGCGGGTTTTAGAGCTGGAGAGGAGACTGACACAGCAGCGGCAGCAAACAGACACTACAGGAGAGGTCTCTCTCACACACACTAATTATGACAAAAACTAACATGGCAGTGCATACAGGTTCGTTATGATCCTGTGTGTGTGTGTGTGTGTGTGTGTGTGTGTGTGTGTGTGTATAGGTGAAGCGTGTGATGAATGGAGTTTTCCATTCTCTCCGAGGGGAGTTTGAGCTCAATGAGACGTATACCGGCAGTGTGGTGTTGAGCGTCCTGGTCAACACCATCAAGGTGAGCAAATACCACTTGCCACATACACTCCAGAGATTACGGTAATTCAGTACCCCAAGAAAAAGACTAAACTGCACAACTGTAGCTCGATTTTAGTTCTCACATGCTGTTGGTTTCCGCAGAACGTCACCCTACAGCTGCTTTCGAAATCTGAACCGCCCTCCACCACGAAAAAGGAGGAAGAGGAAGATGAAGATGGAGAGGAGGAGCAGGAGAACCATGTACAGGAGTTACATATGAACGGAAAGAAAGAGGAGGTGGTAGAGGAGAAGGATGGCCGGGTGCGAGTGACAGAGGAGAAGAGTAAAGAAGCAGAGACTGTGGAGGAGGACAAGGAGGAAGTGAAGGGTGGACAGGAAGTTGTTGGAGGTAATGAGGAAGTGAAGGGTGGACAGGAAGTTGTTGGAGGTAATGAGGAAGTGAAGGGTGGACAGGAAGTTGTTGGGGGTAATGAGGAAGTGAAGGGTGGACAGGAAGTTTTTGGGGGTAATGGGGAAGTGGAGGGTGGACAGGAAGTTGTTAGAGGTAATGAAGAAGTGAAGGGAGGGCAGGAAGTTGTTGGGGGTAATGGGGACGTGAAGGGTGGACAGGAAGTTGTTGGAGGTAATGAAGTGAAGGATGGACGGGAAGTTGTTGGAGGTAATGAGGAAGTGGAGGGTGGACAGGAAGTAATTGAAGGTGAAGAGGAAGGGAGGTGTAAACAGGAAGTCGAAGCTGTCAAAGAAGAAGTGACTGAGAAGGAAAAGGAATTGGATCACCTCGAAGCAGGAGATCTCGTGCACTCTGACATCACAAAACAGATTCAGATACAGAATGATGTCATTTCCAAAGAGGAAGTGAATACAGATCCACTGAGTGACATCACATCTGAACATGAAGTAGTGGCTAAGCAGGAGAGCCCTTTGGGGCCGTCAGATGAACGGAAACCGGACGAAACCATTCACACCGGACCCCCGAAAAACCCCCCACCACCCCCAAACCCCACGGAAGAGGACGGTACAGAAACAGCAGCACGGCCCAGCAGGTAAACCGTGTTAGCGTTAGCACTGGCAGCACACAAAAAAGCTGTCTGAATTTTGAGCAACAATGTTCACGACATCAAGAAGCTGTAAAATTAGAAAAAAGTTTAACATTTTTTGAAAGATACAACAAAAATGCCGGCTAGGTTTAAACAAATGTTTGATATTTTATAGCAGTAAAGTTTGCAAAACACTTCATACCTTTAGATTACACCATTCATCCCTAATTCATAAAAGAATTTTGTGATACACAAAAAACGTTCCAATATGTCTTAACGAACTGCTCGCTGTCACTGCCGTATGATCGTTGTATCTATTTTAACACTGTGTTGCCATGAAAACATGACATCTGTACGTCTGAGAACAAATGGAGAATGTCCTTGATTTTGAGATTATGATACAAAAACATGATCACATTATCTCGTGGATCCTTCTTTTTCTGTGACCAACTGTCAAAGCGTACGGGTTAGCTAGCAAGCAAAATAAAATAAAAGAAGCGATGGAGAAAAGAAGTGTCGTCTTTAACGTGTGAATGTAGCGATACGTTCAGCCCACTAACACTCACCTCTTTCCTACGACTAATCAAGCTCCACCCCATAACCCCTCCCACCACCAACCCTCAGGAATGAACGTGTTTAATTTTTAACAGATAACAACTACAACGCATTGTTGATTTTTTTTAAATCATTTTGATCATGTGATACAAGAGCAATAAAACACTTCAGAGAAAAACGATCCACTTTGATTTGAACTGTAACGTCATCGCATCAGGCTGCTGACTGATAATGACTTACACACCCCCTGACCAACAACCCCGCCCCCCCCCTTTAATTTACCCTGATGATGTCCGAATGATTACATGTAATCATGCGTCCTCTTGATTCCGTGTTTGTCTTGTCTCTTTCCGTTTGTGTCACACCCCCCCCAATGTCTCAGTTCATCTGAACGGGAGGAAGAGGTGAATACAGAGGGGCCATTTTTCCAGAGCCCCGCCCTGACAAAACCCACACCATTACCAACCAACGAGGTGGAGGAAGAGGAAGAGGAAGAGGAGGAGTTGGTGAGCCGGGAGCATCCTTCACACACACACACGGATTATTTTCATGTACTGTTGTGTGCAGTAAATAAACCCACCTTCTCCCAGTGTTCTAACCAACCCGTTTAAAGGCGTGGTGTCATGGTTGTTTTAGGAAAGTAGCCTAAATAAACATTTTATTAAAGAAAACATTGTAGTTTATATAAGTGCAAATTTAGTTTATGAAGGCTAACAAAAGGGAATTTGGTTCAGACAACCAAATCCGCAGTCCGCAGTGTTATTTCAAATAAAAAAAATCATGACACAGCTCCTTTAATGATTAATCATAACCCTAGAATGTCCGTTTGTCCGTAACTAATCAGTTCTTTCACTAATCTCGTACATGCTCTAGTGCAGGGGTCTGCAGCCTGCGGCTCTTCAAACATAGATAAAGGGTATTTCTTAATAAATTTTTATTCATATGTTATCATTATTAGTTTATTTTGTTGCGCAGTTATCTTGGAGTTTGACTTAATGCCATCTAATTAAAAAATATATTTTATATATTGACAATAATTTGTCAACGAAAATATACATCACATCAACGTCAACAGCCTTTGCGTTTACTTGCTGGCGGCTTTTGGAGTGTGCGAACCCTGCAATAGCCTAACCCTGAAAAAGTTTCGGAAGAGAATAGTTTAATTCAGCGTGGACATGTTCATTTGCCTTCATCACCAACGACGCTGGCTTACCTGTGTGCTTGATATGTGGCGAGAAAATATCGAACAACAAAAAATGTAACGTTGACATTTTCATAACAAGCACTTAGCATTCGCCGAAGAAAACCCAACCGAAGATGAGCGAAAGAGCGCACTGCTACGAAAAGCTGAAGGGCACACTGCACACTGCACTTCTGTAGTTGTATTCAGTGGTTGTAACAGGTAACATAAAAAAAGATGAAAGCTTTGAAAAGTTTTTTTTTTTTTGGCAGAAGAGGGTGGCAAAGAGGATCTTTTGATAATAAAGGTTGCAGACCCCTGCTCTAGTGCCATGCTATGACCGGCCAGAGCAGAAGTAACGAAGAATCTTAAACACAAAACAAGAGTTCGGGATGTTCCTACTGATGTTAGTTTGGCGTTTAGGTACTCTTCGTTAATTGGTGCTTTCACCATTCATATGAAAGGGTAGTGGTTGTGTCCGACGCTGACCTCATGCTATCGTTTGGTTAGCTAAAATGTTTGGTGAAGGTCTTGATACTTGCTATGGATTATTCTGTTAATTTAGATTTTTGCACAAGTGCGACAGCTGCTTAAGGAGAACATAAGCATGGTAGTAGCAGTAGTATTAATAGTACTAAAAGTATTGGTGGTGGTAGTAGTAGTTTTAGTAGTGGAGGTGGCATTTGTAATGGTGGTATTAGTTTCTAGTAGTGGTGTTAGTAGTGGTGGAAGTATTTTTTGTATTGATACCATAGTAGTAGTAGTAGTTTTAGTAATGGTGGAAGTATTGGTGGTAGTCGTTTTAGTAATGGTGTATTGGTAGTGGTGGTAGTGATGGTACTAGTAGTAGTGGTAGTAGTTTTAGTAATGGTGTATTAGTAGTAGTGGTAGTAGTTTTAGTAATGGTGTATTGGTAGAGGTGGTAGTGATAGTTTTAGTGGTGGTAGTAGTTTTAGTAATGGTGTATTGGTAGTGGTGGTAGTGATAGTTTTAGTGGTGGTAGTAGTTTTAGGAATGGTGTATTGGTAGTGGTGGTAGTGAAAGTACTAGTAGTGGTGGTAGTAGTTTTAGTAATGGTGTATTGGTAGTGGTGGTAGTGATAGTACTAGTTGTGGTGGTAGTAGTTTTAGTAATGGTGTATTGGTAGTGGTGGTAGTAGTTTTAGTAGTCGGGGTGAAGCAGATGCAGATGTTAGACTCAAATTACAAAACTTCAACGCAGTGCTACGACAGTTACAACAGAGACTCGGCTCAGCTAGTTTAAGAGCTATGAAATGGTGAGGGCAACAGATTAAATAACTAAAGCTGTCTTAAGGTCGAGTAAGATAAGGGCTACATTTCACTCCACTTGCATCAACAGATATTTTGAAACCATCAGCCAAAGGTTAACACCACGCAAAAAATGCAAAATTCTTTTTAGTCGATCACACATCAAAAATGCTCTCGAATATTCCAGAATCTGAGCATAAACTATGTGTAAGGAAAGTTTCTCGCAATAGAAATGCTCGAGTCTAAAGTCATGTTAGCTAATCAATGTCCAATTTGTCTGTTTCATTTTCTTTTGATGCACATCATTTAAAAACATTTTAGGTTTTACTCAACCAAAGCAAGTACAATGTGGATAGTCCTAGCAACTTTTTATTTAATAATAGGATGCCAATTTGACACTTCTTGCTGTCTGGTCATTAGAGTTTAAAAGGACGGCCCCCTCCTGCCCCTCTCTTCGGAGACGACAGCGATGACGATGATCTGGATTGGCTGAGCTGACCTGACCTGACCATACCCTCCACCAAGACCCGAAATCCACCCCTGCCTGTCTCCAGGGTAACATGGACAACATTCGCCGTGAAGACGGAACTCAAGAGGGCAGAATTAAGCTCCTCCCATTTTCCTAAACTCTTCATGTCCATTAGAGCATCACTTCCTGTATTTAGTCTGACTGGAATTACAATTTTTTAATAACACAATCACATTTACCTCCCGAGCCAGATTTCTTTTGTTGCTTGAAAAACTCCACATTTTTAAAGACATTTTAACTACGCTCTGAATGAGGGGTTCAGTGGGCGAGGGAGATAACGAAAATGACGATGTGGACTAGGAGCTGCTGGATGAATGCGTCTTAAAAGTTTGTATTCTTTACTAACACAAAGGTATTCTGGATGATTAATGTTAATGTAATTAAAGACGAGCTGGCTGACTGCACTGCGTCCTCCTGAAACACTTCACGCTTCCAGGAAATGTAAACTCCAGTACTTTATACTGACTGGATGTTAATATTGTACTATTAATATTTGCTATTAATATACAGGAATGGAGCAATCTGATTGGTTTGCTATCTTGGGATACTGAGCACGTAATAAATGAGGTGAAGTATAAAGAATTATTGGGTTAAGGAGGTGTTAGAAAATGATTTGTTTCCGCAGAGTGTTGTCTATCATAAGAAAGCTGAATTCAAAATAGTTTCAAACGTACACTCACATTACTCTTGGAGATATCCCACGGCAGTGATGCAATACCAAGAATTATTTGTTGGCTTTCCACCAATCAAAACCAAGAAAATCTACTGACTGAATAATAGCCTGTGGCCTTGGTTGATACCACCACCGTAACTGTATAATTATCCATCATACGTTGCCTTATTTGATAATTATTTATCCACCTCACAACCGTGGGAGAGTTCGTGAGTCCCAGTTTGTGATGTTCACTGATTCTAGAATCTTAGAAATTCAACAAAATGTCAGCACAAAAAACTGAGAAGAGAAAAATATGACCATGTTTTTCAAAGGAAAAAAAAAGCACACTGTTCAAACTTTGAGTTTCAAAAGATTTCTCTGGATCAGCACACACCTGTTGAAATGTACTCAATATTTACGCTGCTGCTGATTCTCAAATCTAATTGGTCAGAAGGGGATTCGTTTTCTACAAGAGCAGCTGCCAGTCGGGCAGCAATGTAGCACAGATTTATATTATCACACTCGTTCTTATACCATACACAACAAATAAATAAATAAATCAGATCACTGAGTCTGCAAGCAGGTTTAAAAACACCTTGTTGCTTTAATGTTATTTACATTAATGAGTTAGTGTCAAACACATCGCCACCACCGACAGGACACTGGATAACAAACATGATTTACAATACGAATGAAACAGTCAACAGTCTGGTCCTTCAAAGCTCCGGATGTGCGCGGACGTCCCTGACGTCGCAATAGATGGTGTAAGAACATCTTTGTTGGGTATAACATGCGTTTGCTTTTCGAAAGTGCTCAACGCAGACAATCGTCACCGCCGCCTGTTCAAACGAAATCCCACCACCTGTAAATGCTGATTCATCAGAAATCATTCGTCTCGCTTCTTGCTAATGCTGGACCATGTAGCATATTAAGGGTAAGAGATTACTGTTGGTGTCCTGGGTTGAAGCTCTTAGTTGTAGTGCTGTTGGAGCCAATCAGCGAAGGTCTAACATGGTGACAGCAGCTTCTGTGATCACAACATGGCTGCCGTTCTGGAAAACAGGCATCAGGAACGGTAGTGTCAAAAAAACAACAACAACAACAACAACAACAACAATTTAGCATGTAGCAGAGCAGCCTGCTCCTCAGAAGTGTTGGTGAATTTTTAGGACAAAACTCCCTATGGCTAAAAATAGTTCTAATTTGCGTCAACCACTAAGCAAATTACCTGCTCTAGTGAGATCATGTTTCTCACAAAGCAGAGGCTGCCTGGTGACCGATTAAACACTTTGTAAAAGATTAACGGCTATGTGCTAGCTGGCCGAAGAAAGAGTGGCAGTGGAAAAAATACCAAACTACTAGGAACGTCAACTTTTACCTCAAAAGTGTTGAGTCCTAAGAAAAAAAACTCCTCCATGACTAAAATTACACTGTAGGTTCATTTAGCATCAACAGCAAATCTTATGCTAGCTAATGTATGACACTTGCAGTTTATAGTGGAACCATACAAAAATATACTGGAAATAAACATTTACCCCAAATGTGCTGGAAAAATAAGAAAAGACTCCAGACGAGTAACATTACACTATAGCAGGTGTGCTTTCTTTACAAAGAGATTAGAAATTTGTGCCAGCAGTTAGCCACCAGTTAGCTGATAACTGATTCTAATGACATATCAAGCTAACACAGCCGTTAAGTATTCTATTCTATAACGACGCTGAAAAGAGTTTCGGACATCGTTTACCTCAGAAGTGCTGGTAAAATGCTAAGAAAAGACTGTGTATGACTTTAAAAAAAACACAACACTATAATTACATTTAACATTGACTGCTAAAGTAACTACGTTCTCTATTCATAGACGCTAGTTATTGACTGATGCTAACACTTTAGCAAGTTAGAGCATGTTAGTTTACAGTCAATGTAAAGACACAATGATGGCTGGAACAATACGGATGTGTTTCCGAGCGTCAATATTTACCTCAGATGTGTTGATGAAATGCTAAGAAAAGATTCCAAAAAGCTAATATAGGCGCTGTAAAATTACTCTTTAGTACTGATTGCTAACCAAACAACTCAGCCTTTTTTGAGTAGCTTCAACATTTAGGAAGAAAGCACATACATTATGTAGCATTTAAATCCTATAAAGAGACAGTGAATGTGGAAACAAGATAAAATTTCTGGGAACATCAACATCTACCTCAAGACTCATTGAAATTAATTCGTAACTGCTAGCTTGCTAAAGACACAGAGACTGAAGAAATGGGACAAAATTATTGGAAACATCAACGTTTGCCTCAGATATGTTGGTAAATTTATAAGACAAGTCTAAATATGACTAAAATGACACTGTACTTACACTTAGCATCAAGTGCTAACTGAACACTTACGAGGAAAAGCGGGGGGTCCTTGGGGTGAGGGTGAAAGCCTTTTTGTGTGCAGGTGGAGATCTCCTCCATGCCGTAGTCCGTTAGCCGGAAGTACCCCGTCCTAAAAGGTTAAACAGGTATGTACATTATCTTTTACCTTTAACTCTAGCTTGGGTTTCTTTAGTATGACTTGTCTCAGGAAGATGCACTGACTCATTGAATTTGGGAGAGCAAACAATGGCAATGGCTTCAGGCAGCATAAGCTGGTAGGAGCAGTGAGTGTGAAGATCAACGCTGGAGAGGAAGGCCGTCTGGGTCGGATGAGTCTGTAGATAAAGACGGAGGTAAAAACGTGAAAGCTAACGGGGATAATAAAGGCCCTTGGTGTGTTATGGTGTACGTATGTATACTCACGTGTATCCAGCCGAGTGTGATGAGGTTGTGCTGGTCCTGCACCAGGAACAGCTCCTCCTCGTTCTCCGTGTCGCAGTAATCGGGACCGCCGCACTGCTTTGGGACGATCACGTGCGTTATTGTGAACGCGTTCATCGTCTGAAGGAGGCAAGAGGAAGTTTACAAGGTTTGCCAGGATGGTCGTATAGTACACTGTGATCTAGAAGCGGAATTTGAGCAGTACCAGTTTTCCGCAGAGGATCCCGCATGTCTCCACGGCACGCATCGTGTTGCTCTTGGCCAGCTTAAGGAACTTGGAGCAGAGCTCAGCAGGGACCGCGACCTGCCGCAATCCATCCACCGGCGTACCTGGAGCAGAGCGCAAAATACATAAAAACAGAGGCACCGATAGACATGCCGACAAAAAGGGCCATCCTCCATGTTTGTAACTCTTAAGAAAGATAAAAGATGGAAGGATGGTTGGATAAAAAAAAAACAGTTAATGGTTGAACAAACTAATAAATGTCGATGATGTGAGGGTGAGGTGGTGACAATGGGGGGGGTGCAAGATCAGATGCAATGGTGCGGTGGCGATGATGAGGGGGAGGAGGTGTGCAAGATCAGACGTGACGGCGCTGTAACGATAAGGAGGAGGTGTGTGACATCAGACGTAAGAGTGCGATGAGGGGGAGGAGATGTCCAAGATCAGACGTGATGGTGCTGTGACGACAATGAAGGGGATGAGGAGTATGAAATCAGCGAGATCAGACCTGAGGGTGCCGTGGCAACGATTGAGGGGGTATGTGATATCAGACATGAGGGTGTAATGATGAGGGGGAGGAGGTGTGCAAGATCAGACGTGAGGGTGCTGTAACGATGAGGAGGAGGTGTGTGACATCAGACGTGAGGGTGCGATGAGGTGGAGGAGGTGTGAGAGATCAGATGTGAGGGTGTGATGATGAGGGGGAGGAGGTGTGTGGGTGTGGTGATGAGGGGAAGGAGGTGTGCAAGATCAGATGTGAGGGTGTGATGAGGGGGAGGAGGTGTGCGAGATCAGATGTGAGGGTGTAATGATGAGGGGGAGGAGGTGTGCGAGATCAGATGTGAGGGTGTGATGATGATGAGGGGGAGGAGGTGTGTGGGTGTGGTGATGAGGGGAAGGAGGTGTGCGAGATCAGATGTGAGGGTGTGATGATGAGGGGAAGGAGGTGTGCGAGATCAGATGTGAGGGTGTGATGAGCGGGAGGTGTGCGAGATCAGATGTGAGGGTGTGATGATGATGAGGGGGAGGAGGTGTGCGAGATCAGATGTGAGGGTGTGATGATGATGAGGGGGAGGAGGTGTGTGGGTGTG
>JBCNYG010000012.1:4576788-4591714 GCA_039654305.1 Porochilus rendahli | reverse complement strand
GTGTGTGTGTGTGTGTGTGTGTGTGTGTGTGTGTGTGTGTGTGTGTGTGTGTGTGTGTGTGATGAGCATGAACAAGGAGGAAATCATCTATGTTAAAGTGGGAAGCAATAACAAAGAAAAAGTCAGAGTGAGGTCACGTGCACGGCATTCACGGTCTGAGCTCCAAACTCTCTCACACACCCCATAAATATGATTAATTACATCACAATTCCAGAGTCATGAGTCATGAATTAAAGTATTTTAAATGTTTATTACTTAAAATAGTTTAAGAATGAAAACAAGCAAACAAATAAAGACAGCTAGCTCACACACACGAGCGCAGAATTCTAAGCAAACCTGTGTGATGAATTATTGAGCATCTTGGAGCGAGGTGAATCGCTCATTATCATACACACCTTCTGGGCTCGAGCTGATGGACAGCCGGCTCGCGACACATCTGTGTGTTCACACGGGCGCAAATAAATCATCTCCGAGGTGTAAATCAGTTCACATGGCACAGACGGAGAAAAGTTCATGAGCAGACGTCAAAATGTGGAGGTAATAAAACATGTCTCCCCGCCTCATGCTCATTAATATTCATACCTCCCCTACCTCTCATTAGTGCTGAACTAAGCTAAAGCGGTTAGCGCCCTCGGGCTACGACGTGATCCAACCCTCAGTGCGCCCTCCCTCGATACATGACCGTCCCGATAAACCTCCAATACACGTTTACTTGTTTAGTTGATGAGGCTAATACATAATGCTGTTTGTGGGCGTGGTTACATTAAACCCAAATCACTTGTCCAAGCCAAAGTTTTGAGTCCGAGTATATTCAGGGTTTTATGCCCAGCCTATTGATTCAAGATGTCACTTCTTTCCTCTCATTAGAAGACAATGTCAAGGCCCTTCTGGAGATATATCTACTCTGCATAGGTGTATCTGTAATAAACATCGCTAACGATTTCAACATTAGAGTCAACTTTAGAGGTAAAAACATACTGAAAATCTCAAAACATTCTCCTTTACCGTGATGATAAAGACGTTGCGTTCATGCACTTCTTTCAAGCAGAAAAACTGAACTGAGATTGTGGAAGGGGCTTCGGGGATGTGTCACTTATTACATCAGTGATAAAAACTGTTATGCAACCATGACGTCTCTTATAATTGAGGTCAATAGTGCCTGATTCGTGAGCTCGCAGTGAGTTTCTCAAACTTTCCGACCGACTGCGAGACTGAAAAGAGGTCCATGTCTCTTGTCTTACATGGACGGAGCTGCGCTGCGCGAGAGGAGAGAAAAACCCACAGGCTGAGCAACCAAGCCGTCAATGTGCAGTATTCATCTGCGGAGAACATGACTGCTATTCCTCATGTCTCCTACTGCACTTGTGATGCTACGCTTTACAACGTTACATTCGGGACGGAGGCAATACAAAGCGCAGTGGCACACCGGAACAAAGATGGCAGTGTGTTCAGAGGCGATCTCATGGTGCTGCGCGGAGGTGAATCGTGGGTCGAGCGTCCGTGAATAATTGCAATCAGATTTGCGACGGATGATTTTAAGGTCATTCTCTGTACCACACACACACACACACGCTTAAAAAGTGCTGTGTGAGGCACAAACACATGACTAGAGAGATAAAACCGGAAATCTGTTTCAAAAGCCATAAAACATCCAGACTGATCACAAACGTAGAAATTAACCCTCGTCAGTAGGTTGCGTTTCCGCAAAATAAAACGTTTATCAAAACTGCTAAATGACCTGTAGCTCTGCTCATTTCATTTCTTCATTTCTGACTCAACACCAGGTGGATAAACCATCCTCGTCAAGAGGCGGTCACAGATCTTCATGGTCTAGATTATTTTTTAAAACAGGATTTTAGGGACTTTACGGTACTGAAGGAGATCTGTGAGCCTGACAGGTGACACAAAAGTTACAGCATGGAGAAATAAGTAGAAAAAAAAAGTTTCATATGATATAAAATCCACACAGACAATGGTTTCATACAAATCTTATGAAAATCTGCAAGCACAGAACACACACACACTGGTCTGTCCTTATGAGGGCCGACCCCATTAACCACAAATAAAGCCGTTAAACTTTCACAGTATAAGCTCCTTTTTCCCCCTGGTTAAAATCAATGTCCCCACAAGGCTAAACGTGTCAGATGTTCTTATTCTTGAGTAGACTAGAAGTTATACCACAAATATTGTAGCGTGTGATATTTTTATGCCTCAGGGGCAGCCACGGCATCTCTGAGAAGTGCATCATGACATGATTTATCAGGATATGGATGTAATATTATCGCATCATCCAGCCCTGGTGCGGACACTGGGTTCCCACCAAGGTATAAAAACATGTACTCTCTCTCTCTCTCTCTCTCTCACACACACACACACACACACGTGTGTATACACACACACACCTGAAATGGGAACGTGATGCTGTGTGTGTGGACAGTTTATCAGCGCGCGGTGTTGCCTATAACCGCAGATCTCTTATCTCACACTGCCCTCATCTTCAAACCGGTTCTACTACCCAGAGCCCGGGTTCCATTACAGCCCACATACACACACACACAGAGGTGTGAGAGGATTTAAACACACACTATCAGATGAGATGGTCTGAGTGTCTTTAGAGTTTTGTTTTCAGTTTATCGTGTAAATGATAACTCCACACCTCTGATATAAAAGTCCAGATCAAACAACTTACCAACAAACACACAATTCATCAACATTTTTGGGAGGATCAAGATTTTACTTTATTCTGAGTATTTTAATTATTCAAAAGTCCAACCTGGCTATATTACTGCTACCAAAACTAATTTCACCTACTTTTAACCAATAGGAACCACGGTGCAGCTGAATTTCGAAAGTATATTAAAGTTGGGGCTGGTAATATGGAAACAAATGTGAAAGTAGCAGCTCCGCATGACCCCTCCCCTGCCCTCAGAACTCCTTCCACTACCCAACCCCTAACCCCCCTCCCCCAACCCAACAGCGCACTGACTGCAGGTTCGTGTACGGTGGGGTCATGCACGAGTAAAGAGGCAAGGGAGCATTTGATTGGATATTTCCCAGTGGGCCACAAAGCAATGATTGGTCAGTAGTTTTTTTACAGGACGGCAGTGTTACAGATAATGGACTTTATTCAGATCTCCTATATTACTGATTACTGTGCATTATTGATTAAGGTGTAAAGACCATTTCAACCAATAGTTTATGAACACAGTTAAAATTGACCAACCCTGGCTTTAATGCATGTGCTGTTTCTTTTTTGTTACTCGACATTTCACTCATAATTAAACGGATTTGAAAACCCAGCACTGATGAATGAAATGGTTCAGGAAGGAGGTTCAGGTTTGACTGGTAAAACTGAAAATCTAGGAACTCCTCGAAAAGTCACATGATGCATATAATGAGCATGTCCTCCTTTTATTCATCTTATATATTTATGCCAGGAATTTTGCTAAAACAACTTTTCCAAGTTTTGATGTACTGATTCAAACACAACAATCATGCTGTCTCAGACATCTCTGTGTGCGAGTGTGAGTGTGTTTACCAAATGTCCTGGTGTTGGTGATCTGGAGTCTTTCAGTGCTGCTGAGCTCGGCACATCCAACAGTGGCCATTTCATCTGCAGATACTGCAAAGACAAACAAACAAACATGAGTGTGCATCAAACCACACCCGCTCCCACACCCCCGCATGTAAGCGCACAGTGTACGAGTTCTCGCATCGCAAACCTCTTTATTTTCCTTCCCGAGAATCTCAGGGCACGGTTTATCTGACGGTGATAATCAGTGTGTACAACGTTGACTGATGTCAGATGAAGTGACACGCACACTGTGCTATGTGCACACACTCACTCTCGCCGGCAAGACTCGTCCCAGGAAAAACTCATAAATAACAGGTCATAAGAGAGAACGCACACACACGCACACACACCTGCAGGTGTGTGTCAGCATCAGTGAGCGTGAGGAATGGGAGCACAGTGGAGAGTGTGAAATCGGTGTTTGTCGGGGAATGTGTTTCTACAAGAGCCCATCTGTGGGATCCCATCGACAAAGACAGAGCACTCGTGTGTGTGTGAGTGTGTGTGCGAGTGAGAGAGAGAGAGAGAGAGAGAGACAGACAGCTGGGAGGATGTCCCACAGAGACTGCTGGGAAAGCAGGACTGCGGTGAGAGCTCATTCACCAATGATGCCCTGGTGTATATCCCTGACCTCCTGACCGCACCAAGTGACAACCTCTGGCATGTCTAATGATCTTCATCGTCGTCATCATCTTCATGCTCCTTTCCAGGTGTCCAGGATTTTTTTCCTGATGAGTGACGACCAGCTAAGAAACAGCTCCCTCCACCCCCACCCCCACCTTGCTTCCTCCCTCTCTAGACCCATGGACTCGAGGCTCGTCTCGCACATCTGGTTTGCGGATCAGTTTAATGGCCGGATGCAGCAGATTTTCATGTGCACGGACATTTTTTTCCCTCCCTGCTGCTCCACTAGATTTAAAACTAATAAAAAGCTGTTGTGCGAGCGCTCCCATATTCTTACGGATTACTGCAGGCTGCTCTGAGCTAATTTCCATTCCAAGAAGTGTGTGTGTGCGCTTGGTAGGAGGTTTTCCCATCATCCTTTGCAGCAGGTCTGACAAACCTCAATTGCTGTCACCCAGTGCTTTCGAACAAACAAAGCAAAGCCAAAAATACGGCAGAACGCAAACAGGCGTGCACTCGAAGATAACTTCTAAAGTGTTTTAAACGGAGCTGCGTTCAGACGCCACAGATACGCCACCCTGTGCAGCGCTGTGCTTGACCGCTCCAGCTAAACTGTTTGATAGAGAAGAAACTCGACACTGCTTAACTTTCGTGGGAAAATTCTTTTACTCAATACTTCGGATAATCGCCATTCACACACACGCACAAAGTTTCTGCACCACTGACTATTTCTGGTCAAACACTGGATGTGGAAACTAGTTTCTTTTTGTTTTTTTGTAAATAAGGACAGTATCTAGACATCAATAGCGAAGACAACGAGTTGTCACATTAAAATACAAAAAAACCTAAAAAACACTCCTCAGTGTTCGTAAGGATTTCTTTTCATCATTAATTGCCGTTGTGTGTTTGACTGACAGTAATGAAGCTGTTCTTAAAAAAACCCAACCCATAGCAGTCAGGAATTGGCAGCAAACATCATTACTAATCCTAAAATCATTTATTCTGACAACTCCTCATCACCCCCGAGGCGAGTCCCCATTTACGAGGGTCAGACGGAGGTAACGCATGTAAATATGAGGTTGAATAGGAAATGTAACACGATCGGCATGGCTATCTTTCGGAGTGATTTCATGGTGGGTTTTAGAGCTGTAGAGGGGTGAGTGAGGCCCGACTCTCTCTCTCTCTCTCTCTCTCTCTCTCTCTCTCTCTCTCTCTCTCTCTGTGCTCGACACTGATGGAGGAAGTTTACATGGCTGAGAGTTTAAAAATGGAAAAGGCATTATGGAGCAGAGGGGAAGAGCGGACAGAGAGGGACGGACATGAGAGGAGGGAGGGAGGAGAGAAGAAAAACATTTTCAGGAATGAGGTTTGTTGGAGCAGGCACAGGGTATTGTTTCCTGACAGCTGGGGGCCACTGGAAAGGGGGGGGGGGGAGCGCGAGTAGTGTGGGCCCCTCGTTCCCATCCAAAAAGAGGAAATTCTTGGGGTTGATATCAGAACTGAATGGCACGAGGGGTGGCCACGACAACGACATAAGAATAGGAAAAGAAAGGGAAAAAATAGAAGAAGAGATAAAGAGATGGAGTGACAGAAGATAAGGAATAAGACAAGAATATAAAGAGAAGAAAGAACAGAATCAGAAGGATAGAAAGAAAGATAAGGAGAACAAAAGAAGGCAAGAGAAAGGGGAGCAGATAGAATGAGTTAAAAGAAGGAGACCCAGGAGAAAAATGAGAGAAAAGAACTTGAAATAAATGTATACTATAAACGATAATGTGTAATAATTCAGAAAGATCTTCCTACAGACTAACACACACACACACACACACACACACACACACACTCCACTCTCAGCTACCCGGGTGCGGGAACACCTACAGTCTGCCACTGCCACTTTTCCTTTGCAAAATGCCCAGAATGTAGCTTGATTGTGCTTCAGTACCACAGAAGTGTGTGTGTGTGTGTGTGTGTCCTGTCCACTTAGCAGATCAGGTCTGTCTAAATAGAACAGCAGGCCAGGACCAGTGCCACTAAAACTGTCTTCAAGCTGGCGCACACACACACACTCCAAAAACCAACAGCACCAGTCAGCACAATCTATTTCCGGAGAGAGAGCGAGAGAGAGAGGTAGCGAGTGACAGTGTGTGAGAGAAAGAGAGAGCGAGGTAGAGTGAGTGTTTATGTGTGAGTGTTTGACACAGTGTCTGTGTGAGAGAGAGAGGGTCTGTGTGAGAGATAGAGTGTGAGTGTGAGAGAGAGGGAAAGTGTGTATGTGTGAGAGTGTTTGAGAGAGTGTGTGAGAGAGAGGGAAAGTGTGTTCGTGTGAGAGTGTTTGTGTTAGAGTGTGTGTGTGTGTGAGAGAGAGGGAAAGTGTGTGTGTTAGAGTGTTTGAGAGATTGTGTGTGAGAGAGGGGGAAATTTTGTGTACGTGTGAGAGAGTGTTTGTGTTAGAGAGTGTGTGTGTGAGTGTGAGGGGGGAGTTTGTGTGAGAGGGTTCGAGAGAGTGTATGTGAGAGAGAGAGAGAGGGAAAGTGTGTACGTGTGAGAGTGTGTCTGTGTGAGAGATAGAGTGTGTGAGAGTGTGAGAGAGAAGGAAAGTGTGTACATGTGAGAGAGAGTGCTTGTGTTAGAGTGTGTGTGAGAGAGGGAGAGTTTTTGTGTGTGTGTGTGTGTGTGAGAGAGAGAGAGAGAGAGAGAGAGAGAGAGAGATGTTCGGTTTTATATGAAGTGTTTATATGGAGATGTTTGGAGAAAGTTTTGGTATAAACTGGATTCAGTAATTACATTTTACAGTACACTTAAGGCGCTGTGCTAATGCTTTGCAGGTGCACTCAAGTTCAGTTTAAACAATGCACACAAGAGCTGGCATGAAACCACATACACACACACACGTCCCACGGGGGTGGGCTACTCATCACCCTTTATTGCACATCCCAAACCAGCATCAATAAAACGCAGGAAATTGAGAACCCTCTGCTGCACGGCTCTTCATTAGCTACAGACGTTTAAGTGAGGAGAGTGTCAGTCAGTGCGTCCGTGCGCAGATGCGGCACGATCGCTTTGCAGCCTGAAAAGAATTTATCCATTCTAAAAGAATTAACACTTTAATCTGCAGCTGCACCACGAGTGGCTGAGAAACCTGTTCGGTGAACAGAACCAAGCGCTTGATTCTGTTTGGCTGGGAGTCATGTCAGTCATGTAACAGACATGCCTCATTTTGGTCTGAGAACGGCAAAGGCCCAACATAGCCAGGTGAGCAAAACTGCCTCCAAAAAAAAAAAAAAGCAAACAAAAACTAACCTAACGACAAGAGGAAAAAAGTAGTAAAGCCAGAATAAACCCTTGACAAACTTTGCCTAATGTGCCTTTAATGATTCTGATTTCCATAAACAGATGCCTCGTAGCACATCTAATGCTAATATTTGCTATCGAAAACTAGGCTGCGTCTGATCCGTCTCCCTCTCTCTTATTGTCTTCCAGCGCTCTGGCTTGGCCCTGGAGATCAGTCGGAGCTTGGTGCTCGTAATGAGGGCGGTACAGGACGCCATTGCGATACAAAAGGTGGCGAAAGGCTCTCCAGAACCGTGCCAGACGGGTGCCTTTGGTTCTCTGAACAGAGAGAATACGGCATATGCTCCAGGGCTTGGCGAGTGCCAGCGGGCTCGGGGCTGATTGTTCCGCCTCTTTCATGGAGTGTGAGAGAGAGCCGAGAGGAGAGGAGTGCAGCCAGGAAGGCTTTGTCGGCTCTAACGAGAGCGCGCGTGTGAGAAAGAGAGAGAACGAGAGGGAGATGCCTGCCAGGGAGGCAGATGTGAGGGGCATTCGTCAGTGAGAGGGAGTTAAAAAAAATAAAAAAGGGAAAGACTTGCCCGGATAGACAGGAGGATGAGTGACATGCTTTCGTTTAGACTCGATCTGGGACGCTGAGGCTGTTTTTTCGGGGGTAAAAAGTTTTATGGAGTTTTGAGTTGTTGCAGGAAGCAAACATTTAGGTCAGTTGTGATGGCCACACACAAACAACATGGCTGCTAACTTTGTCAATATCCAGTCTAGTCCATAAATGTTAGGCTTTCCGAAAAGTTTTCATTTCTTTAACTCTTACACACACACCCCATCATTAACCATTTTAATTTCCATACAAATACTCATTCCATCATTTCTTTGTCTTCAAAATAACCACAGTGCGTATGTGTGTGTCACCCCTCACCCTCCCAAACACACACACTCTGAGCAACAAATTCTTGTATCCCATACATAATCAGCCCTCCATACCCAGGCACACAAACACACCCAGAAGATAATGTCAATCACCTGGTGTGTGTGTGTTGTGTTGCGCTTATTTAAGCCCCCCCTGTGGATGCCAAATGGCCCCCCTGTGGGCCACTGCGTTAAGGTGCTAATCGGTGCTGATAACACCAACGCTGCCCTGTGTGTCTGCCTATTGTCAGGAGTCCATCACCTGCCTAATGCTGCTCATTTACACCTCCTGTTAGTCCAAGCAGCACACACACACACACACACACACACACACACAGGAGGGGGGAGAGAAGAAAAAACCTGCCTACCCCGACCAGGCTCCATTGTTCAGCACTTGTGGTGTAATTAAACAATTACTGAAGGCATTCTTAGACAAATCGGAGACACGGGCATGCTAATGAGGCTGTAATTACAGAGAGAAGGCGACGATCAGCCAAAGCCTGCCGACACCGCGCTTAGTTACACTGCATCGACGACAAAAATAAATAAATTAATTAAAGTAAATGGAGAACAGTCAGAATCTAGTAACACAGATACACACCTGTCTTAAACTTCAAATCATGCACACACCCATATCTCGACGATCAGAGCTGACTTAGCAAAGCTATCCGTGTTAGCGCGGCTGCTCCAGAAGCAGATTTGTTTGTTTTGGCTGGGGTGCTGTTTACAGCCAGACGAGACGAAATTTACTGAGAAGGACGACAGGCGACGCTTTATTTGCGTTCTCGGCTCCGATGCGCGTTTGGCTTGGCGTACAGTCTCCCGGCATGGCGCCTGAACTCCTGTACGGGGAGCTGAACTACGCACCTCATCGTTTGCTGTGTGGACACTGCGAATTTAAGTGTTTTCCGGCATGACCTTCGCGGCCTCTCCGTTCTCCTATTCACCGCCTGACAGCCCTAAAAGCTGGGGTTAAAGGTCAACCTGACAGAATGCACTGGTCTCCTTGGCAACCCTAACCTTTTTTTTGGGACAGGCTCGTAGGCCTCTTAATGCACAATAGAGCTCTTAGTGGAGAGGGATCAGGGTGAGAACTGGGGAGAGTGTGAGTGTATGTGTGATTTGTTTTTAAATACGTGACAGCTTTAGTTTTTTGGTCTACACTTAGAGTGCTAGTGTGAATAAAGGAAAGGAAAGGAAGTGAAGCATCGCCACAAAAAAACGAGTATAAATGATCGACACACACAAGACCATGAAAGCAGAAATAAATATCTTAACAACAGCCAAAGAAAACGTGTTGCGGTTAGCAGGAAAAACTGTAAGATGACTTTTCTGTTTTAGAAAGCGCTATGAAAACATCCAAGCCTCAGCACTGATGAAGGCCTTGCTACAGATCCTTTTAAAGTCTTATGTCTTTGGAACTTTTTATCGTCAGCGTTGTGAACAATGCATTAACGTCAAGTGCTTCGAAGGTAGAGAGATGAAATAACCCGAGCGTGCCGGTCTGAATGAATCGGGTTTAATGAGTGTAAAAGGACCCCCAGTGGAATAATTCCATCTGTATTATGCACTACATCTGCTTAACACCTGTCTAATATCCCATTTCTCTCGTTTTCCTGGGCATGACGAAAGGCTGGTGAACCCCCGTTTCCTAAGAAGCACTAAGAAGTTTAAAATCTTCCCCCAGTTCCCTTGTGTCTGCGTGTGAATGGAGACGCGCCATTACTTGAACGGAGCATGATGCGTTTTTGTCGCAGCTGTCACGCTCGTCCGCGTCACGGCTAAAATCTGGCTGTGACATGATCCTGATCTATGACTTCCTCCAGAGGAACAGCGCTGTCCTAATAATCCTGTTTCAGCTGCATGAGAAACGCATGCCAATGGAGAGAGAGAGGGAGACAGAGACAGATGACGGACAGCTCAGCTGAATAATTCTTCTACTGTATAAGTGAGCTATTGTGTTGTGCAAAACAACAGTTGAAGTAAAACCTTGCACATAATTAGAAGCAGAGGTAAATAATGAGTGTGTACATGTGTGTGTTTCTCCCGAGGCAGAGGAAAGCTGGTCATACTGTTTAAGTCAATTACCAGACCACTGCAAGGTTCCTCAGTACCTTGGGATCTTATTACACCACCACCTCCCCCTTCAGTCCAATCTCTCTCTTTTTCTGAAAAACGCCAAAAACAGACCAAACCTACGACCTGTTTCATGACCTGCGCCCAGAGTGGCCGAGTCCATTACTGCCTGCGTGGGTGAGCGAATTACAGAGCAATTAGCCCAACCTTTTCTCTTTTCTTTTAAACAATAAAAAGCAGACATTGTGGCTAACTGTGAAATGGCTGACTGGATGCTTGCTGTTAAACCTGAACAGTGGGATACCATTAAGAGAGAGAGTGTGTGTGTGTGTGTGTGTGTGTGTGTTCACTGCTTAAGCTATTACGGAAGAACAAAGTTTCATAAAGAGTATGCAACCCCCATACCCCCACAAAAAAAAATTAAAAAACAAAAACACCACACCTATTAAAAAACAAAAATCCTGGAAGTCTTATTTACAATCATGTGACCAGTCGCTCCTCATAATTATGGGCAGCACTGGATATGGGGTTACCACTGGCAACTAAAGGGCCCGCCTCACCCGTTGGCATAATAATCACTTGTAAACTTCATCGAGCAAGGGAGAGAAAGAGGGAGAGAGAGAGAACTTAAACCTCGCCTTTGACTGGCTGAAAAAGAGAAAATAAATATTTGCCTGAGAGTAAATTTGATCTGGTGGTGCTGAGTGAGTGCCAGACCTTCAATAAGAGCTTGTGTTAAGAAAGCCACCATTTAAACTAGCTCTTTCAGAGACAGGGAACGAAAACGAGAGAGAGAGAGAGAGAGAGAGAGAGAGAGACAGAGAGAGAGAAAGAGAGAGGGTGGAGGGGGGAAGGCACAGAAAAGAGGGCTAAATTAAACACATTTGTTTCTGCTCACACATACCACAAGTCTTATGAAAACAGAGCAGTGATTGTGTTCACTCCACAGCCCCCT
This sequence comes from Porochilus rendahli, assembly GCA_039654305.1. Taxonomy (NCBI): domain Eukaryota; kingdom Metazoa; phylum Chordata; class Actinopteri; order Siluriformes; family Plotosidae; genus Porochilus; species Porochilus rendahli. Next base: position 4,580,291 of record JBCNYG010000012.1, on the reverse strand, counting down.
CTGACACAAACCCACCCACTCCTACACACACACACACACACACACACACACTAAGCCATCTATAGACAGCTGTGGGACGAGGGGGAAGGGGTGTGTTCATGTGTGTGTGTGTTTTCAGAGGCCCAGATCTCCAGCCCTGTCTGCTCAGATTCACTCAACTCTGTACACACACACGCGCACGCACACGCGCGCACGCACACGCGCGCACGCACACGCGCGCACGCACTTCGGATTGATTTGAAATGTCACTGAAAGTAACAAAGCTGCTTTAAACACTTTAAACCGTTTTTGTGGGCGGGGAGAAACATGCTGATGTCACAGCATGGACCTGAACCTGTCCGTGTTATAAACGTGCTGGAATTCCACTATTTCCTTTAAATACACTTTGTTTTATCATCACCATCTGAAGGGGCATAACCTTAACCAGTAGCTCCAACTTGTCATGCCATGTTATTACTGGTTTAGAACTTTCTTCTCTGAGTTGCTATAGCGCACAGTATGAACTGTTGCACCTACAGTTATTCCCGAAAACAACAAAAGAAACGGTCGTTTTTAAACACTGTTTAATTAGTGATTTTTTAAAAAATATGAAAGGAAATATTTTCTAAAATACTTTTCGCGTAAATAAAGTTTTGAAAACTTTTTGTGCTTTTATGTTTTTTATCGAAAAACATGGCGGGTTCAAAAATGCTATCCGTGTACGGTGAGATTATCTAAAATATTTTTCATGTGGATGAGAATTTGTTATAAAGGTTAACCCCAAATAAACATCTATATGGAAGGTCACTGTTCCCGAGGCCCCAACAACCCCCCATCCCCAACACACACACACATACACACACACTGAGTATTTTCAAATGTGGGACACCCTGGCAGTGCTGGGAAAACACTGGATGGATCATACAGAGCTGCGACTCAGAAGCCTGAGGCCCTCAGAGCTGGAACTCTCAGTAAATCTGTTCAGGCTTTGCATTACGACTGGCACCTAACACACACTTCACATTTTCCACATAAAAACCGGAGAGACGTATAACGACCTGAAAAACAATCATATCCCAATTGATACCCCTCCCAACACGCGCGTGGATAAGAACGAGTGCTCTGCCTCCTGAGTATTCAGAGTTATTCTTCATACCAAACACGGCTGTGTATAAAGCACCATGGACTGGATTTTATTTGTTCCTTTGCACTGGGCTTGAAATCCTGAGTCCTTCAGGCGTAGCAAAGCAAACAGGAGTTTGTGTACGTGTGTGGGGGTGTGTGTGTGTGGAGCAAGACCACACCTGGACGCCGTTGTATGAGTCAAAAAAGTCTCCAAGATGGAGATAATGACACCGAACACAACAAAATGTAAATTTCCTCGTGTCAGAACAGGACAATAAACGTTTATAAAATACAGCGCGTCAGCTGACTGGCAGCGCGAGCGACTCAAAAACTCTGCTCTGGGTACCTGACCTCCGTCCACCTGGATTACAGAGGCCACAAGGACCCTTTTAGTCATAATACAATCTCTTATGAGACTCAACTCGTCTTGAAGATGAGCACAAAAACCCAGCAAGGCTGATCATCAACTTTCACATGTACCTGGTTAAAAGGTTTGGTTTAGTTTTGAGGAAAAAAACAAACAAACAAACCTCAAGCACATTAGCAATAAATAACCTCAATAAGACACTTAAAGAATATATTGAGTTTTACTCGTTATCTTATGATGAATGGGGCAACCGTAGCCTATTGGTTAGAGAAGTGGGTTTGGGCTCTAGCTCAGCCTGAGTTTGAAGTATAGACACAGTAAGGAGAGGGAACACACACACACACTAACTGAAAGCAGAAAATATAAGAACAAATCAATGATTTCTGCCCAGTCAGAACGCAGAAATCAGAGCTGTATTGTAACCTGAGGCACGTGGCAACCACATCTAATGGGAAACGTGTCAGTCAGCCTCGGTTATCATATGAATAGAGGGAGTGGAAAGAGAGAGAGAGAGAGAAAGAGAAAGAGAAAGACAGAGAGAGAGAGAGAGAGAGAGAGAAACATGAGCCAGATTTGGGAGTTATAACAACCGTCTTAAACGTCCCAGAAGACCTGCGTTCTCTGGCGAATAAATACCTTCAGGAACTCTGCAAACGGTTAGCCATGTGGACGGGAGGGAGGGCAAAAAAAAGGGGATGAATGAAACGTATTAATTCAGACGGTTACGCAAGAGGAGAAAGAACAAGACGAGCACTGAGAGACAGAGAGAGAGAAAATGGAAAGCAATTAGAGGAGGGGGTTTACAGGCTGCGTTATAAATCGGGAGTTCAATGCTAATATGAAACAGTCCTCTCTCTCTCTCTCTCTCTCTCACACACTGAGTGAGTTAGTAAGCACTCCATCAGCCTCAGGACAGTTTCCACATCAACTTTGTGTGGCTTCACAGTGTTTTGCTTTAAGCTCCCGCGTTCTTTACAAACTCCTCAACTTCGGCAAGTTCCTCCAGAAGATAATCAAGTTGACCGGCCTTCGAGTGCGACCGCGTGACCGTGATTAAATGACGAAGTTGATTTTACATCGACAATATGTTGGACTTCCTCCAGGGGTGTGGGGACCAATCGGCGAAATAAAGTCGGTCAAGAGAAGTCACATCTCTAAAAACATGCAATCTACATAATGAAGCTACGAACACCTTGAAGCGCAACATACTCAGAAATCCGCAAAATCAAATTATACCTTCCGTGGAATGAGGGATATTTAAAAAAATAAATAAATAAAGAAGCAACTCTAAGCCAAGGTCCTTGTATTGTGTGTGCTTAAGGTGGAGAGTGTAGGAAAATTAAAAAATGATTGCACTCTTAATCCTGTATTTTAGGCAAATGTATGGACCAGAACATCCATTTAAAGTGTGCACACACACATACACGTTTTATTAAACAGCTAACCTTCCTGTCAGTGAGCGTACACAATTCAGCACAATTCGACTATTGTGCATTACATCACACAATTGTGCAAACATTCTGAAAAAAACAAACGATGTGGTGAGAGGAAATATTTAACGTGTCAAAAAACTGAGTCTTACTGTCAATCATCCAGCTGAAACACACACAAGGCAGAGGTCTCAGTAATCCCAGTCCGGCCTGTGGCCCATGACCTTGACCTTTCACCCTTAACCCCCAGGGGGGAAAGCAACAAGCAACATCTAACCAAAAACTTAGGGGTCTCTGTGTATATTAGTGACATAGAGCTGTTTGTGTATATGAGTGTATGTCTGAGGTGTGGGCAAACAAATGCGATTAAATGACAGAGACTTTGACCCCGAATTAGTCTCACAGAGTGGAGTATTCAGTGCCAGGGCTGAGAGGCTAGTCACAACACACACACGGACAGGGGAGGTTAGGAAGAGCAAGACTAACATTTAGAGGCAAGAAAAGAAGCAAGTGAGTGTGTGTGTGTGTGAGAGAGAGTGAATATGAAAGTAAGAGCAAGTGAAAGAGTAAAACAGAGAGAGGAAGTGTGAGAGTGGGTGAGA
>JBCNYG010000012.1:4527219-4546604 GCA_039654305.1 Porochilus rendahli | reverse complement strand
ACACAGAAACGCCCGAGCTGGGAATCAAACCCAGGACCTTCTTGCTGTGAGGCGGACGTGCTAACCACTACGCCACCATGCCACCCTTAGATTATATTGTTTATATTATATATTATAACGCTTGATTTTTCACTTGAGTAACTTCCCAAACTAATTAAGAAATAATAGTCATCACATTCCGTTTCTCCTTTAGGAATTGTAAGGACAACATTAGTGTGACGCCTGAATAAAACCTGAGCAAGAATCTAATTTCTAATCTCATGAGACAGAAAAGAGAAGCCTTTAAGCCAAGAAATTCCTCTGTTTTTCTTTTTTTGGTGTGTGTGTGTTTTTTCCCTCTGAGAACTGAACTGACCGTTGGAGGCCACTGGAGCAGAAAGTCGTATAAACAAACACAGGACGCTGTATTCAAATATTTCACCGGTGTCAAAAATACCTGTAGTGATCAAGCAGGAATAGGAAAATAATCTCTCAGTAGCAGAGTTGTGACGTGATAACTTACACACAAACCAAACACAAACTTACACAAATTCAGAGGAACTTTTTCTTCACCACAGCGATAAACAGCAGAGCCCCATTGATAAGGAAAAAGCGTCTAACCATCGAATTGCTTTTGGAACATCAAGAAAAACCTATGGCGTCCATCCAGTCATCACTCTGGCGAACGTGTACACATGGGAACCCTGTGGTGAGACTTTGCATATACATTTCCGTATATAACCGTAGTAATGGGGATGAATGTCTGAGTGATGGTAACTTCCTCTACTCTATTTTACCTCCAAGCTGTTACTTTTTTCAAACCATAAAATAAAATTAAATACACTTTTTGACTGAAATAAAATGAAATACACTTTTTTTTAACAACGTAAACAGAATTCATTGTGCCATAAGCAGAAGGTGTCTTTGTTTTTTTTAGCTGGCAAAATAAACTATTACTGCCTAGCAATGCATTACTCATTTGAATAGAAAGGCTTTTAAACCAATCACAACGAGGAAGCGCATGACTATCCAGCGGAATGGCATCTCGCGACTCTGTGGCGATAGCGGAGCTCCCATTGGGGTTCCTTATTCCTATGGATACTCGCTGGCACTCTTGATAGGATAAACGATTTCTTAGATATTTTGGAGTTAATTTTCATCAATTCTTTCAGCAAATCATCCATCTTATAGAGTAAGCAATTCACAAATAAACAACGAATGATATTGTTGTGTCATTGAAATACTCTCTAAAGCTACGGGTTCTAAATGGTGTACTTTACACGTCGAGACTAAGATTGCGTATTTGGTTCGCTCATTTTTATTCCCTTCTATAAACAAGTTATTAAAATGATTTCCTCTTGATATATGTAGGGATACGTGTAGGGATATGTGTACAGGGTTTAAGTGTTCCCACCAAAAACTAAGTGAAGTAAGGGAAATCATATGGGAGCCCCGCTCTTAGGTAGTGCCTAAATCTTCATATGTCGATTAATATATACAGTATATTCATTTATTAATGTTGGATATGGTGGGTCACATGACCTGGGGTGGGTTTTTTAAAAATGTAATTCTAACGCAAATTTTAAAGATGAAAAACATTTAACAGAATGTAAACTGTATTTAAAAATGTTGATATTTATTTGGTATATGAATCAAAAATGAAAATACTAAGTCAATAATAAATAAAATAATTAGGATTTGTTGTAAACATTTATTATTAAAATGAATACGCAAATTTACAGAGGCCCTAAAGGGACAAAAAAAGTAAACGTTTCTACAGAGCACGAGAAACTATCACGTGCGCACCAGTTACCTAAGGTTTATCGTGCGCACGCAAATCTTTTCCATGCTCTTTAAAAACTTTTCATTTTATTAGTATTTTTTTTCCATGTCCCATTAGGGGCTCGGTAGAAATTTTATTGTGAAAAACGAATTCTATTACTGACTTTCCATCTCTTTTGTTTATTCAGTGATACTTACATCTAGTGTATTTTACTTTTTCTAGCTTTTAATTTCTGGTTTAATAACAAATAATGTCCTGTGTGTATTCTACTAGCCAATAAAACAGTCTAATAATGTAATTTAATTTAATAATATCTTATTTAAATACAAGCTGTAGATATAATAGTACATACAAGTGGTTTTACTGCAAAACAAAATAAACAATAGATTTCTTTGTTTGGAACAAGAAGGTAATTTAATGTAGTTCAAGTTGTTTAAGGTCATAACATATATTTTTTTACTCAAACTGCCATTTATCCTTTTTTTAATGTGATTTGATGTTATATATTTGTGTTATATATAAATATATATATATGATAAATAAATTATACTAAACTCTAAAATGGCCTTCATGGTAGTGGTTATCACATCTGCCTTACAGTAAGAAGGTCCTGGGTTGAGTTGGTATGTTTTCCCTATGTTTGTGTGGGTTTCCTTCGGGTACTCCGGTTTCCTCCCACAGTCCAAAGCACTTCGGGTTCTTCTTCCATAGTTTTCTTGTGTAGTCCAAAGACATGCAAGTTAGGCTCATTGGCTGTTCTTAATGGCCCCTTGTTGTGAGTGTGAATGGTTGTGTGTGTTGGCGCTGCAATGGACAATTTGAAAGCTATTCAGGGTGTACCTGACTTTACCCAGAATTGGCTGACATAGGCTCCGGCCTCCCTGCAACCCTGGGAGGACATAGCAGGTCAGCAAATGAACCTCAGTGAAAACCCTGTTAAAGTCATGATTTATAAATCTTAAATCGAATGTTTTTTAAAAAGATTTTTATACTAATAATGTGCAGCCCCAAGAGACAGGAATAAAAGCTATTTATTTATTTATTTACATGAATTTATTTGTTTGTTTGTTCAAGTCTGACATTCTGAGGTTTTGTGCTCAGTGTGTGTTTGTGGAGTTTTTTAAAAGCCGTGTCCACTCATGTTTTGTGCCGTCATAAGCTGTATTTTGGCATTACAAACTGTACTGAAGGGATTTTTACTAAACAGGTGCAAAGTGTTTATGATAAGATCTCAGCGTGGAGGAGCGGGGCTGGGGGAAACACAACTGTTTTGCATCTGTGACTAGTTCTGTGTGAATTTAAGAAAAATTCCTTTTTAAAACCACGTCACGTCATGTTACATAGTAATTTTATTCATCCGTTTGCAGATTAATCCTCTAGGGTTGCGGGTAGAGGCTGGAGCCTATCTCAACCAACTCCTGGTGAAGACGCTGAACAGCTCACCAGACCATCACAGGACCAACACACACACACAAACACACACAGCATTCACAGTCACACTCACACTCACCCCTAAGGACAATTTGGAACAGCCAATTAGTCTAATGTGCATGTCTTTGCCTTGTGGAAGGAAACCAGAGTACCCAGAGGAAACCCAAGAAAGCACAGGAAGGACATGCAAGCCCCACACAGAAGCACCCTCGCCGAGCGGGGACTCGAACCCAGGACCTTCTTGCTGTGCGGCAGATGTGCTAAGGGGGGTGAACACACTAGAGATTGCAGCGATTGGCAGTTTGTGGCTCTCGCTTTTCATTCTCAAAGTGTTCTCAAATTTGCCTCGCGACATTTGTGGCATCGCATTTCGGTCACCTGGTTCGAGAACTCATCTCAAAACAAGGCGGACTCTGACGAAAGTAGTCCTAAACTCTTCTCAGACAGTCCGCACATGTCGCCAGAAGGCCCAAAAGTTGTCGTTTCGCTCGCAAATGATTCGTTTTTCGTTCGCAAGGAAAGGCGACAAGTTGGAGAATTACACCAAGAAAGTTTGAGACCTGCTGTCATCCGCCATGTTCTGTATATATTTTGTTATCATTCGTGTTTTATTTGCATTTTGTTTGTGCTAATAACGTGTGAATAAAAAACGAACAAAACGTGACTCATTTACTAAAGGAAATACGCTTTTTTATGCCAAACATCCCCAAACCAATCGCAAATTACTCGCAAATCAGTCGCAAAGTTGTGCGATATGCAAATTATTCGCTTGCATGCGGAATCGTTTAACATCTTGACGCGAATTTGTAAATTCGCGAAAATTCACCAAAAAAAAATCTATTTACGTAAGTCGCTTTTCTATCGCAGCCCTGGTGTGATCACCTCCTTCCAACTACGCCACCTTACCACCTACATAGACATTTTTTAACTGAAATACAATACAACTCATTCATTCATTCATTTTCTGAAACGCTTATTCCTAATTAGGGGGACGGGGAGACTGGCTCCCATCTCAGCCGACTTGGGGCGAGGGCAGAGTACACCCTGGACAGCTTGCCAGGCCATCGCAGGGCAAAAGACAACATTTATTACAATTCGGAATCACTAAAGACTGTCATTCATTAAAATCGTGTTAGGTGCTTTCGTACATGTGAATGAATCGGAACGCCACGCTCCGTTCTTCCCCAAAACACTCCCTCTCTCTCTTAGGGACACGTCCCCCAACAGTAGTCAGGCAATGCGCGTACATGTGTTTTGGAGGAGTGTCTTTGGATGTCTGCCTGAAAGCAGGGGACGGGGTTTTTCTCGGTGGCAGACTTTCAAAAGCTTGCTTACGCGTGCTGGATTCGGCAGAATGACCTACCCTGGTTTAAATGCCTTCACATTTATAAGTGGATGAAAATCGAATAAAGCTTTAACTGCAGCTTAAATGTGTGTAGATCTTCATTAAAAAAATAATGAAAAAATCGGAAAAAAGCTGACCAAACAGGTTGACTCCGGCTGTAGTGTCTCGGAGGGGCGTCTCTGTGCGTTTATTTGCGGTAGATTAGCCAGTAAATTAGCTAACGTGGCTGTAAATGAAGGGAAAAGCGGCACACCTGCCGTTTATCTGCTCCGCACCATTTTGTAGAGTGATGGCTGTCACACACACACACACACACACACACACACACACACACACACTAACTACAGGTGACAGCAGTCAGGCCCCTGTGTGGTCTTCAGATTAGCTCTCCGTCAAGCCTTTTCAGCTCGAGCTTAGCCTCTCCTCATCCCTCTTTTCATGCCTCTCGTCCTTTTCCTCTGTTTGGCCATTCCAGGATGCGCTTGGATGTCTGGTTTACACATTGCGCAGGAACCCCCTGAGGGTAGGGAAAGGAGGGAGGGGGGTGTATTTTAGGGGTCAGAGAGGTCAGGGAGATGCAGCTAGTGTATTTCCTCCCTTTCCTGGCCTTGGGAAATGCAGCGCTAGCAAAGAGCTGTTCCCATAACGCTCCTTCCTTATTTCTTTCTCTCGCTCCGTATCTGTCAGTTCGTGGGGCTTGGATTTGAGAAAGGTGGAACAGGTTTCAATTTCAGGTCTGGCGCACACCTCTTGCTCTCTTCCCCTCTCTGTCTCTCTCTCTCTGTCTTTCTCTGTCTGTGTTATATATGATCCCTCCTGAGCTTCTCAGTAAAGCAACAGGTCTGGAAACCATCAAGTTTTATGCCTCGACGTGTTCAGCGTCAAACCCGTAAAAAAAAAAACAACAAAAAAAAAAACAACGCAACCTTTTTTCAGGCAGGAGGAGCGCTCGGCTCCCGGGAGCACACTCGACCCTGCAGCTGCTCAGCTCACGAGGAGGGGTGGGATGGGGGGGTTGAGGACTCAACTTTACCCAGAGCTGTTTCCTTCCCTTCTCTCTCTCTCTCTCTCTCTCTCTCTCTTTCTCTCTGTCGAACACTGTCTCTATTCTAAAACATACTTACATTACCAGGGAAAAGAAAAATCTCTAGTTCATGATTAATGACAGCAATCGAAAGAAGACTGCAAAATATCAAGAGAGGAAAACAGAGCGTCTTCTTTCAGTACAAACGAACCTGACAAAACATCTTACTGTTTAGAGTACAAAGTGGGGACCCGAGAGCAGTTCAGTTCAGCGAGCACTGAGTACGGAGCACTCAGCCGCACGCTTTGAGTCTACACTTGGGCTGTGTTTCAGAACACTGCGAAATCGTTTCCTTTACACTCCTGAGCAAACGCGGGTGATTTGTCTTCACACAGATGTTTACAAACTATGAGGATTTCATCGCTAGCAGCTCACTTGAACAACCAGTGGAAATGAACAACGTATTCTGTTTGAGTCAGTCCCGAAATCAGAGAGGATTAACCTGCAGACGGTTTGAAAAACCGGCGCCAAAACATATATTTTAAAAACCTTCCCTTCAGGCTTCCTTCATTCATTTTCGAAGCCGCTTTATCCTAATTAGGGTCGCGGGGAGGCTGGCGTCCATCTCGGCGTACACCATGGACAGCTCGCCAGGCCATCGCAGGGCTTCATTCAGACTTGATCTTGAAAAATTCTTTGAAATAAAACAAGCATGGGTAAGGGTTCTTTTGTTGAGGAAAATACATTTGTGGTTGAATTAAAGGGTTCCTGTGGTGAATAAAATAATCACGTATATCATCGGCGGATCCTTCCGGCAACATCAGTCCATGCCCGTTTTCAAAGTGTGCGTGACTGTTACGACTGTAGACATGCTCAGAGACATGCTGCGCTTCTGCGAACTTGTTGGATTGGCTGGGCTGCGTCACTGACCCCGCGGAAACCGACGACGGGAAAAGCGTGTTTACATTTACGACATTTGGCGGACACCCTTACCCAGAGTGACTTACATTTATCCTTTTTTCCCCCTTTTTACACATCTCAGTAATTGAAGGTTAAGGGCCTTGCTGAAGGGCCCAACAATGGCCGCTTGATGATACTGGGGCTTGAACCTCTGACCTTCGGATCAGTTCATCCGGAGCCTTAACCACAGTTGTTACTCTTTTGCCAAACCTCTTCCTGTTTGAACGTTTTGATCGAGTTCAGTAGTAATCAGGTGGTCTGCACCGCTTCTGCTACGTACCACCTGATTACTATTGGACTTGATCAACACTTTCAAACAGGAAGAAGTTTGGCAAAAAAGAAACACCCTTACATGCCCTTATATCTAAGTATCTTAGAGGGACATACGCACATCGGAATTGGGAGAAAATATGATGTCCTCATATAAGGACAGTGGGGTTTCAGCTAACGTTGGCTAAACGTCACACACATCTCTGTCAGTATTCTCATCCTCGGAGTCACTAGAATGTAACGTTACGTTACTTTACGTGCTGATGTCACTTCCGGGGGAAAACGGCGGCTAAGCTTCTAAACCCCGCAGTTCAGCTGCCGCTAGTAATCCACCGGATATAATTTCCAGTTCTGTGCTTTTTATGGCCATCTATGTTAAAATAAGTGTCTTTATGGCCCTGGGATGCACTGGCGAGCTGTTCAGGGTGTACCCCGCCTTCATCTGAGCGGTTCAGCAGACGGATGAATGAAAGAGTGAAACATGTATATTGATTTGAAAACTCTTTGATGATCCGAGCGTGTGTCTGGTTTACGGCGTAGTAGATAACGCAGATGAAATCAGTTAACCTACTAAGACCCAAAGCTGAATGTTGTGTGTCTTGTCACTCTGCACCGCTAGTTATACGTACCACCTGATAACTATTGAACTTGATCAGCACTATCAAACAGGAAGACGTCTGGCAAAAGAGTAACACCCTTACACACCCTTATGTGAGGATCTTACAGGGACATACGCACAATGGAATTGGGAGGTAATATGATGTCCTCATATAAGGACAGTGGGTTTGAAGAGAATAAGTAAAAAGGTCCCCAGGTTTTGCAGAATGTTTTGGTCTGATGTGTTTTTTGCGGTAAGAGTTTCTACACATACTGAAACCTCCGTGGTTAGCAACACACACTTTCTCACACACAAAGCGTCTGTGCACAAAAGGAAACAAAAGTAAAACAAAATGAAAGTTTATGCAGCAACAAGAAATATTATATTAGAAAAAGTGATAATTTTGTGTCGTGTGTGTGTGTGTGTGTGTGTGTGTGTTTCCTTGGGGGATGTTTTAAAATGGTTTATCCCGAGTCCTGGTTTGGAAGCGCCGGTGTGTTTATCTATTAGCAGACTGTCTGGGAAAAGAAAACACGCTCATGACTCAAAGTGTTTATGTTGTGTGCAGCCGGATTTGCGTATGAAACCCCCCCCCTGGTAATTACATCGTTTTTTTTATTCTATTGTTTTGTCTTTAGTAAACATTTAAAATGAGAGAGCTTCGGGTTAATACCTGTTTGGGGAACATTTCTATAAAACACCCACGTGTCACTCAGGCTTCACCTCTGGCTGCTTGCCTGGACGCTGTTTTGCTTTACCAAGTAACACACACACACACACACACACACACACACACACACACACACACGTACACACACGTACACACAGTGACCGATGTCATTGATGGATGCAGTGGATGAACATGTCGATCCAGTCGCTCTGCATTCTCACACAACGTCCTGCACCGTCAAACAATAAAACTCAGCCGCTTCATTGCCGAGTGTTTTGGTTCTCTGTCTGCATCAGGAAACATGACACCTGCTGCATGAAACATGGCATGACGTCTCACTCAACACTCAACGGCGCACACCTAAACTACATAACAGCCTATATATCGAGCTGAAGTTTTTATTCCAAGACCCTGTATGAGTGTGAAACCCTCAAAAGTTCATTGTTTGTACGTTTTTAGTGCTGTTCGGTTCTCGATCCTGATTCTTCAGAATCTCGAAAAAGTTTATATATATCAATAACTTATTATTATGTCCAGTTTTTCCATAAGGATACGTTAATTTTAATGGAAGGAGTCTGAAACTTTGTGGTTTCTTGTCGTCGGCAAAGAATCGCTAGCAGAATGCTGTATTTTTCCTCGGAGAGAAAAGAAAAACACTTCAGGAAGTGATGTCCAAAACCAAAATCATCAATCAGGCTCCAACACAATGATCCCAGGTGAAGGGGCGGAGTCTGCATGATTAACTCCTTAAACTAAACGTTCCCCTAAGTGTTAGCTGGGTAGCTCTAACAAGTTTAGGTTAGCAAAACAATTCGAACAAGAGCACTCGGAGAGCACAAACCTCCGCCAAGCACAGCAATCCCCCGATAATGAACCAAAACTGTCCCATCTCACAATGTTGAAGAACCATTCAATGATTTTCCGGATCCGGAATTAGATCACATCTAAATATTTTCTTGTTCAAAGCTGCACCTCTGGTAGAAAATTTTTAAAAGTCTGTGCATAGCTTTTCACGTAATCATGCAAACAAACAAACAAACAAACAAACAAAACAAGGGTAAAATCGAACCTTCTTGGTGGATGTAAAAAAAAAGTTTTTTTTGCATCATTAGGGACAAATTCACAGCGATGATCTGGTGAAGTGTTCTACCTTCGCCCGGTGTCGGCTGAGATCCAGTCTCCCAGTTCGGCAAGTGAGTGAGTGAGTGAGTGAGTGAGCAAAGAAATGTATCTAATTTACTGTGAGGCTAACATAACCGTCGAGAATAATGAAACATAATTGAGGAAGAACATCAACGTGGCGTTCATGACACCTTGAGGAAAATCTGGCATGTCTGACATTTTTGTATTTGTTTTGTCTAGAATAAGGTGATTGACATGATTGACGGTTTATTGGCCCACCTCCATGGCGACGTGGATGATGATTGATGAGGGTTAAACACGCAGCATTGTTAGTTTCCCAGCCAAGATGTGGTAAGAATTTAAGGCAGCGTGATTGCCTAATCTGAGACGAGTCTGATCCCGGGGTAAGGAAGCCAACACCGGGACGTTAAATCTCAGTGAGGATGATGTGAGGTGGCGGATGACGTAATGGTGTAAATCTAAATTTTTGGCCATATTTCTATTTTTAAATTTATGACTCATTAGGTAAGTGTGTTGAATCAGGAAGTCATGCATGCGGTAATAACTCTTGATGACTTTTTGGAGTCTTGTTGTGTTTGAGGGCCTCTGGATTATCTTAAGCGGAGGGTTTCTGTTGTGCTTCACTGCACAATGATCACCCTGAGAAAGGACTAGGAACTCGCCAAGGAAAACATGCCTCTTCTCCATAACGATGGTCCACTTCTCTCTCTCTCTCTCCTCTTTCTCTCTCTCTCTCGCACTCCATCGTTCTCTCGTTCTCTCGCAGCTGTGTTAAACAAACACGCGAGTGCAGCTGGACTCCCGAAGACAGGCCGAAAGTGGAATTCTAATCCTGTGTTTTTCTGTTCTTGGCATTGCTCTGATTTATACGCTCGTAAAGAACCTCTGGAAAAAAACAAAAAAAAAAACAAAAAAAAAAACTCGCCATCGCAGAGACAGAGACGGTTGAATGGAGGGAGACGGACCTGCAAGCCACGTCGAGAAGAAATGCACTGGGACATTACAACATCGCACGAGAATGGTGGGAGTGTTCAAACTGCATGCATCGTACGATCCGGCCGTGGTGTTCCAAATTCGCAGCTTGAGTGAGACGACTGATTTTCCTAATCAGCTTGAGAACTCAAGAGTGTGCGACTTACGCAACATCCCTCAACATCCCGCAACAGACCCCAAAGTCAGAACCCCAGCGTAGCATAGCCTTCCAAACCATTTCCAGCTGTCCTTATAAAAACACACACACACACACACACACCTTGCACGATTACAATCTGAAACCACGGGGGCGAGATAGGGTGAAGGTTAAGCTGCCAGTGAGATTGTGCAGCTGAAACTCAAGCTCTGTTCATTGTTCTCCGCATGCCTCCATTTCAGTCAGCCTTGTGAAACCGGAGCGGCCACACGCAGAAGCCCGACCAGATCCATCGCATTTCATCTCCATATAATAATCACGCCGAGCTGTTTCACAAACTTTATCTCGACTTCCACCCGAGGCCCCTCGGCCTCCAGCACTACACCTTTCCTCCTTTCTGCCTTTCTGGCATGACTTTATCAGGGATCTTACAGGAAGAACCTCTTCCCGCAGCTCCTCATGACTCAGGTGGGATCGACCCCAGCGCGTTTCCACCAGCCCATCTGGATTATCGTCCAGGGCGAATGCGTCTCCGAAAGCGCCCAGGGACGAGTTGGGAGAACAGCGAGGCGCGACACGGATACAGCTCGTTCTACAGGACTTCACTTCACTACACTTCTTCATGCTTCGGTTCAGCAGAGACTTTTTAACGACACATTCTCTTTTTCCTTTAAGGCTAATCCTTTCTCACATTTCAGTTCCACATTTCAGAAGCATACACTCAAAAACACAGCTAGCATGCTAACTAGCTAGCCTGGATGCTAACTATTATAAATCTATTAGATATATGTCATCGGATTAAGAATTAAACATGCCAATATAAGGAACAGCTGATCTGTACACTCAGGCAACAAAATAAAATTTAAAAAAAGTCAAAATAAAATGGATCTCACATCCTGTTGTCTGCATGTGGAAAGATTTGAAGCCGCCATCTTGATGAGACCACTTCACTATTGAAAGTTATACTTAAATAGCATGAAAGGATGAGTGGAGACAGAAATAATTACATCCGAGATGTACACTTTGTTCAAAAAAACATTTTATTTGCATCAGATTTCACTGAAATACCTCACGCTAAAATACCTCACGCTAAAATACCTCAAGCAACTCATAACATACTTTATCAGTGAAATTATTAAACTGATATAAATAAAGACATTCTAACCTTCAGCATTGTTATTTTCTGGGTTTTCGAGCTGCGTCGGCTTCCAACAGCAGTACCAAGTTTCGATGCAGGTCTTACACCAAGGTGGTCTCACCAAGATGGCCACCGACTAGCATTAAAATCGTAGCACTGCTGCTACGGCATGGTGGTGTACTGGTTAGCACGCCAGCCTCACATCGAGAACATCATGGGTTTGAGTCCAGGGCTCGGTGAGGGCATTTCTGTGTGGGGCTTTTTCCTCCGTGTACTCCGATTTCCAAAGTGTTCAGGCTGAGATAGGCTCCAGCCTCCCCACGACTCCAGTAGGATAAAGAAGTTCATCAAATGAATGATGTGCAATCCTTTTTTTTCTCTTTTTTTGATCAGTGGTTTGATAACAACTTAAATAATGTGTGAATAAACGTCTTATAACTTCATCATTTGTACTTTTGTCCATAATTCTTGACGTATTTGTGTTGAGCCCATGTTTACAGATTTCCCGAAGCCAAAACGAGAAGAAGCGATTTAAATATTTAACATACCACGACCTCATGGCTCGTGTAGCTAGCTTGAATGCTTGTTTCTTGAGCAAATCTAATGATATACAAAGAGGTCACTATCTGTACTCGAGAAAAATATAACCAATAAAAAAAAAACGATTCTACGAATCGGGTCAAATATAACATTTTAATCTTTATAAACAATTCTACTATTGTTTTAGCTCAAAATAATTTTTTTAACATGTAACTACAACCAGTAGACTTAAATGTAAAAAAATTTGAAGATAAGAATGGTGAGTGGTGGCCCGTTGGTAGCGTGCTGGCTTATTGATCTGAATGTTGGGGGTTCAAGCCCCACTATCACCAGGTTGTCACAGCTAACTGGGTTATCTCACTGTCTGTGGTCAGAGGCATGTAAAGGAACAGCTGATTGTGAGTGTAACCAGCCGTGTGAGTGTTGGCCCTGTGATGGCCCTGGCGAGCTGTTCAGGGTGTATCCCGCCCTCGCCCAAAGTCGGCTGAGATGGCCGCCAGCCTCCCTGTTACCCTAAATCGGATCATGTGGTGTAGAAAATAAATGAATGAAAACTTTTTTTGGAGATTGCCAGCCTTTTCTACTTCTTGTGATCTTCAAAAAAAAGTTCCAACCACATATAGCCGCCTGTCGGCCATCTTGGTAGTTGCTACGTGACACGTTACACCATCTCTGAGCAAAAATATTCATTCTTTCACCTGCCGAACCGCTTAAACCTATTATGTGTGTTGGCTAGAATTTATCCTGGGCCAAGGCGGGGTACACCCAGTACAACTCGCAAGACCATTGCAGGGCCAGCACACACACAACCTTTCACATTCACACTTACACCCAAGGGCAACTTTGAACAGCCAATTAGCCTAATGTGCTTTGGCCTGTGGGTGGAAACAGGAGTACTCAGAGGAGACCCACACAAGCACAGGGAGAACCTGCAAACCCCACACAGAGAAGTCCTCATTTACCCCCAGACTCAAAGCCAGGTCCTTATTGCTGTGAAGCGGACGTGCTAACTAATGCACCACGCTGCCGCCCTTTCTGAGTCTCGGTGTAATCACAGCGGATTATATTGCACCAAAGCCTGTAAAATTACATTCTTCACTCTGATTTTCGAATGGAAAGTTCTACATTAACACCATAAGCGCACACAGTGTTAATAATCTACACGTGAGAGAGATGAAGAGAAGTGAAGTGTGCTCTGTACACTCACTAGCCCACGTTATTAAAGAATAAAACTCGTTTCTCGTTGTGAAAGGAGGGAATCCCTTCAAGTCTTCTTGGTTGACTGACGTCATTGTCCTTGGTATTTGCTTGCGCCTCATGTTTATACAAGTTCCATTCCTGCATCTGTTTGCGCCCCAGAGCCTGCGCTGTGTGTTTTTTTTGCGAAACCCGGTGCAGTATATTAAATGAGCTGATGACAGTCGTAACTGATGAACAGTCAGTGGAGATGGCGTGGGCCGTTTTCACGGCTGAGAACGAGAAGCCGAGCGCTACATCGCTCGACCACATGTGGGATTCCTCGCGGTCAGAGCCAAGAGGAAAGAATCTCACTTATTTGCTTCACAATACGTTTTCCCCCTTCTGCCACTTCAGGTCACTCGAGGGGGGGGGGACAACACAAAGATTTTGCCCTCTGTGCTGATGGACTGTGTCATTTACTCTTATTATCATTAGAAAGGCGTGTAACGGCACGGAAATTGATGTTATTAAGGCAGACAGGGCCAAGAGTTTAACAAAATAATTATCTAATGTTAAAAGCTAAGCAGGGTGCTAGTGCTTTAAGGAACGGACGGTTAAGATCTTATCTAAGTATACGTAGCAAGGCTCAACATTTTCCCTATAAATATATTTATATGATTGCAACCAATGACGTAGTTAAAAACAATACATCACTATACGCCTTATTTTACGAGCAATGCAGTAATAAAGTTTAAATAGCGCCCCCCGGTGGCATTCTGGCCAGACTCGGAATGAGTTATTAGGCGATCCTAATGGCGGCGAGCTATAATCATGACTGCACTAAAAGAATGACGTGATTCCGACAATCCAAGATGGCCAACTCTGTACTGTTCCAGTGTTCAGCATAAGGGGCGGAGCTTCATTTAACGATATGTGACTGAGGAAACAATGAAAAAATTCGGAGTGTCCAAAATGGCTGCCTCTATAACGCTCCGAGGGGTCAACATTAAAGGTGCTGAGGATAAATACTCTGAAACGGTCCTGAAGATAAATAAACGCCATTCGCAGGGAGACTGGAGCCTGTCTCAGTTGACACTGGTCGAAGGCAGGGTACACCCTGAACAGCTTGCCAGGCCATCCCAGAGCCGACACACAGAGGGGCTATTTGGAACAGCCAATTATCTAACCCAATGTGGATGTCTTTGGACTGTAGGAGGAAACCGGAGAACCTCGGAGAAAACCCACGCGAGCACAGGGAGAACCCAAACTCCACTCAGAAACGCTAAGGCTAAACCGATCCCGGGACTCGAACTGTGTGCTAACCACTACGCCACGGTGCCGCCCATAAATCAATTAATAAATAAAGTGTTCCTGACTGTCCAAGATGACCACCACTATATAACTGAGGCACAAGCTGTAGTTTGGCTGTTTTTTTCCCCTTTGTGAACTCACTGAAGAGAGAGATTTTGGATAAGATAGACTTCCATTACACGTTAGCGACTTGCTACTTTTGACTGCCAGTGTATAACTATCTAGTGCTATAGTGATATAGTAACGCTTAACAATATCTATAAGATCTGTATCTGGATTCCATATCCGTTTGATAAATTCTTTGATAGACAAAATATCACGCCTCTATCTGTGAATCTGTGAGACGTGTCAGGAATGTACCATGGGAAAAGTTATGACAAATAACCCCGCGCCCTGTCGTCGGGTCCTGATGTTGAGAACCTGTAGTAGCTTGTTATACTATTGTGTCATGCACTCAGTCACTTCTTCCTGCCATCTGTAGGAACACTGACGGCCATGTCTATCATGTCCGTGGAACAGCTCGTAATAAAGACATCCAGCAGCAGCAGCGGCGGTGGGGGGGTGGGGGGGTGTTGGGGGGTTAAGCTTTGGTGTCCAGCTCCGGGCAGGAAGTTGATGCTGAAATGCTGAGTTGAACCATTGTGTGTAAGAGAAGGACCACCTCCATTTCTTTTTTGTACGGCTCTCCTCTCTTCCTCAGCAACCCCCACCTCTACCAGCCTCTTGAAAGAGCAGTGCCTGATAATGAATAGAGAGAGAGAGAGAGAGAGATATGGGGGGGGGAGACATGGACGAGAGAGAAAGAATACATTTTAATGTGTTTCTTTCTTTCATTCGGGGGGTTGGACAGGCCTCTTTATCGTGACTTGCATCCCACCTCTCACCTCGCTCATTGAGCGCTTATGGGGCATCCTGTGACCTTTGACCCCGTGGACAATAAGGGCCGGGATGTTTCCCAGTGTGCTCGGCGCTGGCCAACAACAGGAACACGAGGGTGCTCATGGGAAAGCAACTGTTTACTGTGTGACAGGATGAGAGGACCCTTCTCTTACAACATACGTGTGTGTGTGTGTGTGTGTGTGTGTGTGAGTGTGTGTGTGTGTGTGAGAGAGAGAAAGAGAGAGAAAGAGAGAAAGAGAGAGAGAGATTGGGTAAGTTTGTAAGTGTTTAAGTGCGTGTGCCTGCCCACACACACACATACACACACACATGCACGCACGCACAGACACGTGTTCTGTAGTGCATTCGGTCAGGAAAGGAGAAATAATAATAAAAAAATGCAGTGAGAGTGCAGAGTTATGTGCACACATACAGTAAGAATCACCTGTAGCTCAGTTTATCCATGTGATTATACAACCAGGCAATCACATGGAAGCAAAATCATGCCATCACACATGAGAGATTCAGTTAAATTTCACGTCAAGGATCAGAAAACAGTGTGGGGGAAACATTTCCAAATGTCCTGGTCTGGTTTCCCGCTGGATTTTTCTGGAGATCGCGGCTGTAACGAGCGTCACACTGAGTTTTCTGTCCACTTGGACCAGTCTGGCTGGTCTCCTGATGCCCTCTAGATGTTTTTTTGCACCACTCTGTGTTCACAAAGAACGCATCTCGAAACCCTTAACTGGTGTTTCCTTGCTTCCTGGTCGTACCACTTCTCTTATTGTATGTGTGTATCGAGGAGCGATAATGAGGAGCGATGAGTGAGGATACACGGGAGCAGCCTACCTGGAAGAGCACCATGCCAGTATATAATTAACCCGCCCCTTACATGACGTCAGACGCATTTATGCAGCGTGTGCCACCGTCGTCACCGTCTCATTTCTCTTAAAAGACATTTCCTTGCTTCCTTACTCCTCACAATGGCGTGCTTCTCAAAACCCTCAAACATAGCTCGACCCGGAAGTTCTTCTGCTCCGCCATCTTTTCCGGCTGTCCCAACTTTCTTATTTGGACATTTGGTTGAGGAGCAAGGATAGAGGTTTGAGGATCTGTGAGCGAGGATGCACAAAAATAGACTTCCCAGACGAGCTGCATGCCAGTGTACAAATATCTCACCCCTCATACGAGGTCACTGGTGATGGACGTCATTCCGTATGACACTTCAGAGAAAACAACGTCTATTTCTCTTAAAACACATTTCCTCATTTCGCACATTGTTTCTTCGCTTCTCTCTTTGTTTCCTGAAACGCAAGAATGCGATGCAGGTGAAGGGAAACGAGGATACACTTTAAGGTACCCTCAGACCATCCTTGGCAGTTGCGAACATTCTTGGAAAGAAATCACTGGGAGCCCTGAGATTTTTTTCCTTCTTCTTTCTGATTTTAATCCATCTCTACACCATATACAGTCTTATCTAAGTACTACCAGCATGAATAGATCTTATAAAAACATAAACCTATATTTAAATAAACATTATTTAGACAATTACAGACATAGGGCATCATGGCGTCGCAGTCGTTAGAACATCTGGCTCACAACTCGAAAGTCCTTGGTTCGAATCTCAGGCTCGGGGTGTTTCTGTGTGGAGTTTGCATGTTCTCCTTGTGCTTACATGGGTTTTCTCCAGGTACTCTGGTTTCCTTCCACAGTCCGAAACATGCACAGTAGGCTAATTGGCGGTTAGATTTCGCCCCTAGGAGTGACTGTGAGTGTGAGTGTGATTGGTTGTATGTGTGTATGAGGGAGTATTGCGTACACGTCTTGCCACTGGGTCCTAATGGGCAGGGATGACGGAGTAAGGCTGACGTCCAGGCGCAACTCTCCCTCACTATAATCAAATTCATGAGCAAGTCCCGACTTCACCCCCTTCTCAGGAGAAATGCCAGCGGCGCAAGGACTGTGCGAGCTCCATATCTCCAATCATGGTAAAGCTAACGCTGGCTAATTAAGGGCGTCTCGGTGATGCCTTCGGGTGGATGGTGATTTCCTCGGAGTGTGACGGAATTCCTCTGCCCATGATGATTGAAGTATGTGCTTGGTTAGAATCACGTGTCTTGGAGGAATAACTCTCGAATGAGCTCCGTACTTCCTGGTTAGCTGTTGTTTGTTAGCATGGGCGGCCTTTAGCAGTGACTATATCAGAAAAAAAAACTCTGGGAAAAATGTACAAAAAAAAAAAAGGGGAGGAAAATAAAAAGATAGCATGAAAAATAAAAGCCACTAATACATAGACAGACTGCAGTACACTTGCATCAGCGACATGCTTTCCTCATGTCTTACTGCACATACTCAAAACTGCGGAGCGCCGTTCAGGGGAATCTAGCCATCCTGATACCTTCAGCTCCATGAAGAAGTTGTAACACGACCAGTGCTTTCTGTGTGAGACAGTTCAGACCTCTCCTAGGTTACGTTATATATACTGTATACCTATATACATTTATATATATATATATATGTTGCGTGTGTGTGTGTTAGGTGTATCTGGACAATAGGATACAGTTTCCCTGATTACATTTCAGCTCCCCAGGCCGTTCCCTCGTAACAGGAGCTCCGTCACTACAAAACACTTTGACATCTATTTCCTTCAGAGGATAGAGTGCGAGTGTGGACCCGTTTCCCCTCCCTCATGCCGGACGCCTTCTTGATTTGTACTGTGCGTTTTTTTTTATATGTCAGGGTGCAAACGTCTGCTCACCGTGAACCTCTTTTGTCTTTGGCCCATATGTAATAAAGCACACGTCCTACTCTTCTCCCTCCACTCTGGATTTCAGGAGCACTGTCACTTTTAGTCAAATAAATCTTGTTTTTCCTGCATGGCCCCATTTTTGTTTTGGTTTAGTTTTTGCTTTTTCAAAAAGTACCACTGTAAACCCACCCCGCACCTTCCCACACCACCCAGAGGAATACAAAACAGCTATAAATGCAGCCTTTCACAGCGGTACAGTCTTCACGCCGAGCTCCAGCCTCGTCCAAGGCCTCCTCTGAGTAATAGGCCTGTTTAGATTTCATTACCCGGGTGCCACTTCATCTGCTTGTACTTACAGCTACACGGCCTGCTTGTCTACGAGACAGCGCAGCGAAGAAACATGCAGACTGTTCGGAGGGCTAGCGTAAATCATAGATATGCATCTTCTGCCGAGCGCCGTTTCTTTTAGATTTAATCACTGGAGCTGACGGTGAACAGAAGCCAAGCACACAGTCATACTGCCGCTCCTGCTAATAAACATTCCGGCAACGATTTTAAAAAATCCAGACTGTACCCAGACACACCTATACACAGGAACACTGGGTGGACATTGTGAAGGCTGGTTGTAAAAGCTAAAAAATAGCCTGTAAGTCGATCAGCCACAACACGCTTAGTGTCTGAAGTTTCCTTCTTCGGTTTTGAAGCTAGCAATATTTATAGATCTGTATTTCACGACCCAAAAACCTCACAGTTTAATGGTTACACGGCTGAAGCTGATGTACAGTCGACTGTTTGATACTTCTGTACGTCATTAAATCTTTTATTTAAACAATAAATAAATAAATAAATAAATAAAATAAACACTGAATTTTTTACGCAAATCTACCCCCTCCTTCTCTACAATGAAGACACCCCCTGACACTGGAGTCTCCTTCCCAGTTGCATCCAATGAAGCGTATAATAATGCAGCGTATTAAAATGAACGGGGCGGCACGGTGATGTAGTGTTTAGCACATCCGAATCACAGCCAGAAGGTCCTGGGTTCGACTCCCGGGCTCGGCGAGGGTGTTTCTGTGTGGAGGTTGTATGTTCTCCTCATGCTTGGATGGCTTTCCTCCAGGTACTCGGGTTTCTTCCTACAGTCCAAAGACATGCACATTAAGCAAATTGTAAACTCCAAATTAACCCTAGGTGTGCGTGTGAATGGTTTTGTGTGTGTGTGTTGGCCCTGCGATGGACGGTTCGGGGTGCACCCCT